>CM032446.1:98139569-98210155 GCA_019049505.1 Pachyrhynchus sulphureomaculatus | reverse complement strand
CCTATAATATTCGCCCTCATCTCAGACCTCTTACATATTTAATTTGAAATAATTATGTTTTTAAATTTGTTCATTATTTCAATCAAAAACAAGAAAAGATTTTACGAAAAATATACAAAATTTACACTAGCTCCCTCTAAAGCAATATTGCATATAAACAATAGATTTTTTCGTTTTGATTGGAAACTTTCACAAGGTTAAAGAGCTTATAGTATAATTCTTCTGGATTTATTTTATGAGACTTGACGAAGTTGACGCTAGATCCAGTAGTTATCCTGCCAACAAATGTATAGACAGACAACTAGACAAGCCAACGAAAGTAAGAGACTGTTTTCCGTGATTTGAAACCATGAAATATAAAGAAATGGAAAAAATCCTCCGAATATATGAAACACCCTTCGTAAGGGAAATTTTTGCGTGAATTCCCGTTGCTTATCATAATTGTAATATTTTTTCTTAAAAAAATTACTTGTTAAAATTACCAAATTAGTTACTGAGATTCGACAAGATTTTTTTATTATCAATATAATAATATGATATGGAAGTCACAAAATTTGTGACCCCTTTTTTAGGTGTTTAATGATAAAGTTGTAAAAAATATTTGTGTTAACAATACCCAATCTGACTCTATAAAAACAATACTTTTATTATCATAATCAAATTATTAACGTTTTTGTTTTTTTTTACGTATAGCTCTTATTTTCAATGGAAAAAATCTGTTAATGAATCTGTTACATTCGATTCAATAACCATTTAAGTTCGATTCGAACCTAAGAACATTGAGCACCAAGTACTCAAATGAGTCGATCATTGCCTTCTGACAATGATCAGCGCGTTAAGTGCATAAATTAAAGTGTTAAAGTGCATAAATAATGTGTTATAACTGGGTAACAGCTGTTGCTTAATCTTGAAAATAGACTATAAAAATAAATCATATTTACTTTTTCTCTAGTGAATTGAGGTTAATATAAGGAATAAATAAAATATCATCATCAAACTCAATTCTACATCCAGTGCAGTTTTGTGAACTTTTATTATTTATTTGTTTAATACAACATACAATGTAAATTTCCATGAAATTTATTTTTTTTTATCAAATCAAAAAACATTCTACCCCAGAAAATAAATTATCAATCAATAATGCAGTGCCTAGACAGATTTAAAAAAATGATAATCAATTATTTAATTCAGTAGAAAAAAACGAATTGTGAATTATAAAAAATTTTTATTTTAAAAATATTGATTAAAAAAGATGATATTGTTAAAGATATTGCAACAAAGAAAAAAAGAGAACATTGGTTCTAAATCAATGTTCTAATTTTTATTAAAAATATTACGTAAAATAATTTACAATTAATAAATATTTGATTACAGCAGCACACCAACATGCTAATATTAAATATATAGAATCACATATCACAAACTTCAAGTTTATTATATATGTCTTAATATTTATTTTAGCTATGTAAATGGAAGTAACGATACTATATACTTTTAATTATTTATTCTTACCCTTAACAGCTGAAAAGTGAATTTTATATTATAATTTTAAAAAGGCACTTACTATAAGCAGCATATAGGTTCAAAAAAGTAATGATTTTACTTCCAAAAAAAAAAAATTAAGATTAGAGAATTTTTACGGTTCTTCTAAATCTTCCTAAAAAAAGTTCTTAAAATTAAAATATTGGATTCATCACTTAAATTTTGTACACTAATTTAAATTAATAAGAAAAAAACCTTTCCGTCATAATAACTTATTCAAATTTTAACAAATGTTCATTTTGTAAAGAGAATATCTATTTTCCCACATTCGCTTTTAATTAATAAAGATAACAAGAATAAAACTAGGGGGTATTAAACAGTTCTTCTAATGTTTTGGACAGGAGTCAAATAAATAAGATTTTTTAGGTATTCTCAAATAAGAAATCGAAGGGATTGAGGCCGGGGGATAAAGATGGCCATTGAAATGAACCACTCCGACGGAACCATTAATTATTTAAATATTCTGAAATGTGGCGGAGCCCGGTCATGCATCAGCCACATATTACGACGAAGTTGTTATGGAACGCCTTTCAATAAATTGTATAGGTTGACCCAATGAAACTGTAAATAATAATAAATCGGATGTGGCCCTATCAGATAATTTCCAATAATTCTCATCCAGGACATTTATCAAAAATTTACGTTGATTTTTAGCTTATATAATCGCATTAAATAATTGGAAGATTATATGAATTTGTTACACAATCCCTGGAAAATTCTGATTCATCCATAAAGAGTACTTTGTCAACAAAAACACATTATCTTTTTGTTATTTCTGAAAAATCGATTAGCATATTCTAATCCTCCATGATAATCGTCTATGGACATAGAGTGAACTTCTTCAATGTAATTGTGATGGAGTAATTACTCTTGAAGTACATTATGTACCAAAGATTTTGAGGTAGGAAGCGATGCTTCCAATTTTCTTATACAATTTTGTTTCATCATCTGCCAACAAATCTTAAATACTTTCTTCTATTTCAATAGTAGGAGCATTTCTTAGACAAACTACTCCTCCGTGGTTTCGATACAAAATTACTTACAAAATATTATGGTAGTGTAGACTTACATTCACAAGACAAACTGAACTATTCGTTTCCCGCAGGCTGCGATCAACACGTTCGGAAGTTTTACGATCGGGTTAATTCCGATCAGGAAATCGATATTCGAATAATCGTGCTGCTTCGGTTGCTGCAGTACCAAAAGCTAGCCCGTACGTTTAAGTGCATGTCTGCATACTAAATGAAATTACCTACTTGTTTAGAATACGTTATAAAACTAAATTTAATTATTTTCTTTAATAAAAATATTGGATTTTTAGTAAAAACACCACATAACCAAAATATAATCATAAAACAAAAATCAAAAAAGTGCGCGGTTTTCCCTTTAAAAAAATGTTGACTTTGAAATAGAAAAAGATAAATTTCAATGTACAAAAAATTAGGTTTCTTTTTTTACCATACCTTTAACTACATTTTCAGGTTAAAAATATCCACAATTTTTTAGTACCACGAATTGAATTGTGTATGTAGCTTAGGACAGTGCCCTAAATTTTAAATTTCAATCTACAACGGTTTCGTAAATAATGAAGAAAAAACGATTTTTTTCGTGTGTTCCCTTTGGGGGCTGTGGCTAGGTTATGAGGGAACTTAAGATAAAATTTTACTTGAATCTATGAAAGATACATATATATATCTATATATATATATATATATATATATATAATATATATTTTTATATATATATATATATATAATATATATATATATATAATATATAAATATATATATTATACATATATATATATATATATATATATATATATATATATATAATATATATATATATGTATGTATACCATATATGTTTACAGGCAATGTGTATAATAGTATTGAAAACAATAAGCCCCCCCATGTAACTATTTCTCATGTTGTGGGTGCCGGAAATAGCGTGGTGGAGGTGAAGTCAATACGTTATAACCTGAACTAACAGAAGTTTGTGTCTTAAGAAGAGGGTCCTGTGTCCTTTCAAGTGTAAATATAAATATATAATAATAATCATAAAATAAAAGGCATCATATGTTCTGTTTATTCAAAATTGACAGTATTAAGATTATCAACTGTTTTATAACAATATTTGAAAAATCAAACGTTAGTTTTATTTGTAAAAGATATACCTTTTGTTTTTTTTTTTATTTCCAAAAAAGATTTTTGTCAGTTTAGATTAGTTCGGGTTAGTTAGTATCATAACGTATTGACTCCAAGCCCACCGCGCCTCGGCGCCACCCGCCACACAAGTAACAGTTAATGCTTTATTGTTTCCAATATTTATTATACATAATGCTGGCTGAACGTTACGTATTCTATAGAATACCTAGACCATTGTATATATTTATATATATATATATATATATATATATATATATATATATATATATATATATATATATATATACATATATATATATATATATATATATATATATATATATATATATAACCATATATATTATATCTATATATATATATATATATACGAGGCTGGTTTGAAAAGTCCGTGCAAAGTCCGAGAGATGGCACCACCGGCGCGTATCGAGGTTCATGTTTAGTTAGTAGCATCTCTTGAATGAACGCACACCAAGTTTCAGCCATATTGGTCTATTTCTTTGTGTTTGGCATTCGTGTGAATCAAGGAAGTCGAGTGATTTTCAAGAAATGGACGAAAAAGAATTTCATGTGGTGATTAAACATTACTTTATGAAAGGCAAAACGCCTCAGGAGACTAAAGAGAAGCTTGATAAACATTATGGTGACTCTGCACCTCGATTAGAACAGTTATAAGTGGTTTCAAAATTTTCGGACTGGCCATAATGGGCACAAGTGACGCTGAAACGTTCTGGACGTCCTGTGGAGGTTACGACTCCAGAAATCATTGATCAAATCCATGATATGGTGATGGATGCCAGAAGAGTTAAGGTGCGTGAGATTGCTAGTGCTGTGGGCATCCCGACTGAACGGGTACATAATATTTTGCATAAACATTTGGACATGAGAAAGCTATCCGCAAGATGGGTGCCGCGATTGCTCACGCTTGACCAAAAACAGAATCGTGTGAAGTGTTGCAAGGATGGTTTGCAGCTGTTCCAGAAGAATCCGGAGGACTTTAAGCGTAATGGATACATTACTATACTCCCGAGACCAAACAACAATCTAAACAATGGGTTACCAAGGGGGAATCTGCACCAAAAAAGGCGAAGACCGTTCCTTCGGCCGGAAAGGTTATGGCGACTGTCTTTTGGGATTCGCAAGGGATAATCCTCATCCACTATCTGGAAAGGGTAAAACTATTACAGGTGAATATTATTCATCGTTATTGGAACCGTTTGAAAAACCGAGCTGCAAGAAAAACGGCCGCGATTGGCCCACAAGAAAGTCCTTTTCCATCACGACAACGCACCAGCACACACCTCAGCAGTTGTGGTCGCAAAATTAATGGAAATAGGATTCCAACTCGTTTTCACATCCCCCTATTCTCCAGACTTGCTCCCTCGGACTACTATTTGTTCCCCAATTGAAAGAAATGGCTGGCGGGACAAAGATTTTATTCAAACGAGGAGGTGATTGCAGACACTAATGGATATTTTGCAGACTTGGACAAATCCTATTATTCGGAAGGGATCAACAAACTAGAACATCGTTGGACGAAGTGTATAAGCCTAAAAGGAGACTATGTCGAAAAAAATAAAAAAGGTTTACCCCAAACACATAAGTAGTTTTTATTTTTGCACGGACTTTTCAAACCAGCCTCGTATATATAATATATATATATATATATATATATATATATATATATATATATATATATTATATATATAGTTTCATAACTTAGAATTTTGTTAGATACGGCAACTTTTGCTTTCTCTCTCTTTATTATATATATATATATATATATATATATATATATATATATATATATATATATCTATATATATATAAATATATATATAATAAAGAGAGAGAAAGCAAAAGTTGCCGTATCTAACAAAATTCTAAGTTTATGAAACTAGTTGGGGAACTCGCAAAAAGGGCATCAACAGATGTTCATACTATATTCATTTAGCCAATATTTAGGTCCTAGGTTGGGACCTTCATCAGGGCACAAAATGTAGCATGTAATTTAATCTAACAAGAATGACCATAAATAACAATCGCCATAACAACGACCAACACTGAAATAAAACAACCACTATTCACTAACATATTAATATAAAAACATGGGCATTTACAGCAAGGACTGCCATTAAAAACGTTGGATGCTGAAAAATTAAAATTAATTAACCACCTGCCATCTAAAAGAAAAGTGACAATTTTGACAGGGCGCTGACAAAGGACGACCACCTGACAGATGTAAGGGATCACTCAAAATGAATAAAAGGAAAAGGTTAAACAACCAGGAAAGAAACCGGTTTAGTACAAATTAGGTACTACGTCATATAGTGAAATTTTGGTATGAAGGGAAAAAGGTATCCAATGGGAACGCAAATTTTCGCCGGTATGGAAATTAAGTGACATAGGGAGGAAATGATTGTTCTTCATCTAGGGGGAGAATAGAAATACAGGAAAAGGAGGTGGCAAGTGGAAGGGTTTTTCATTAATTGGGGAACATACTAAGCACTTTTATTATTATTATTATTATTAATGTTATTACGAATGGGAGTGTAATTATCAAGAATTTCACGGGGAAATCAAGAAAAACATGTACTTAAACAAGGTGGTACCCAGAGAACAAAACATGTAGCAAGACAGAGCTGTAAACTACCAAAAACGAAAAAAATTATTATGACGAGAGTAACGACCCAGAAACATTATGTGAGGAATGCAAATCGCAAGAAAGGAGAAAGCTATATATGTTGCTCAAGCCGTCAAGATCAGTTCTTTTATTGATATTCTGGGGATTGTCGTTGATATAGCACATCTCAAGAAATTCTCTTTTAAGAAGGTTTTTTTGGATATGAAGAATTTTTGGTTCTCTGAAGTTGAAGGAATGTCCATTATCGACAGAGTGAATCGCCAGTGCACATCTTTGCGGATGACATATGGTGTCGCTTTTATGTAATGCAATGCGACGGTTAAGAGATTGTGATGTCTGGCCAATATACACAGCGGGACAATCAAGACAGGAAATGGAATAGACAATATCTGACATAGAAAGAATGGGTAGAGAAGATTTCAATTTGCTAAAAATACGCCTGTTTTTATGGAAGTAATATTTGGCAATCTTAACATTGGGAATGGCACGCAAAATATGAACCAATTTTGAGGTAAGACCAGGTATAAATGGCAAAGAGAGTAACGAAGGACTTGTTTCGGTATGGCTGGCAAGGGGTAAAGGGAGTGGAAGGAGAGGAGGGGATGAACGCATAGGAGGGGGCTCTAGTAAGATATCTTCAGAGAGGAAGAGCTTATCAACTTCGTTCTTGGTCTTGAGCAGGAACTTCTTATTGTACCCATTTTCCATAAAGAGATTGGTAAGTAATGTTTGTGCTTGAGATAGATAATCTGGGTGAGCTATATTTTCTGATTCTTCGATAGAGGCCTTTTATGACATTTATTTTTCACCTTCCAATCGTGGCTGGAATTGGCATGTACGAGGCTGGTTTGAAAAGTCCGTGCAAAGTCCGAGAGATGGCACCACCGGCGCGTATCGAGGTCATGTTTAGTTAGTAGCATCTCTTGAATGAACGCACACCAAGTTTCAGCCATATTGGTCTATTTCTTTGTGTTTGGCATTCGTGTGAATCAAGGAAGTCGAGTGATTTTCAAGAAATGGACGAAAAAGAATTTCGTGTGGTGATCAAACATTACTTTATGAAGGCAAAACGCCTCAGGAGACTAAAGAGAAGCTTGATAAACATTATGGTGACTCTGCACCTTCGATTAGAACAGTTTATAAGTGGTTTCAAAATTTTCGGACTGGCCATATGGGCACAAGTGACGCTGAACGTTCTGGACGGCCTGTGGAGGTTACGACTCCAGAAATCATTGATCAAATCCATGATATGGTGATGGATGACAGAAGAGTTAAGGTGCGTGAGATTGCTAGTGCTGTGGGCATCTCGACTGAACGGGTACATAATATTTTGCATAAACATTTAGACATGAGAAAGCTATCCGCAAGATGGGTGCCGCGATTGCTCACGCTTGACCAAAAACGGAATCGTGTGAAGGTTTGCAAGGATGGTTTGCAGCTGTTCCAGAAGAATCCAGAGGACTTTAAGCGTCGTTTCGTCACTGTGTATAAGCCTAAAAGGAGACTATGTCGAAAAATAAAAAAGGTTTACCCCAAACACATAAGTAGTTTTTTTTTTTGCACGGACTTTTCAAACCAGCCTCGTATATATCTGCCTGAAGAAGTTGGTTTTCTATACCAGTCTAGTCTGATAACACCATCAGGACCTCTGATGACTCTTGTGTCCAGGAAGGGGACAGCATTGTTCGACTCTTTTTCCATGGTGAACTGTAGGTGTTGATCGAAAGAATTGTTATTAGATGAAATTGCATGCTACATTTTGTGCCCTGATGAAGGTCCCAACCTAGGACTGAAATATTGGCTAAATGAATATAGTATGAACATCTGTTGATGCCCTTTTTGCCGAGTTCCCCAACTAGTTTCATAACTTATATTATATATATATAATATATATATATATATATATATATATATATATATATATTATATATATATATATATATATATATATATATATATATACTATACATGTATATATATATATATATATATATATATATATATATATATATATATATATATATATATATATATATATATATATATGTATGTATATATATATATATATATATATATATATAATATCTATGATATATATATATATATATAGTATATATATATATATATATATATATATATATATATATGTATATATATATTATATATATATATATATATATATATATATATATATATATATATATATATATATATATATATTTATATATATTTTATATTTATATATATTTATATATATATATTATATATATATATATATATATATATATATATATATTATATATATATAAAAATACATACATATACTATACTTATTCCTAACTCTTTCTACATGAGGCGTAAGACTGTGGAGTTACGTTGATCATCTCTTCCACTCCTTTCTATTCTGTGTCAGGTTTTTAATTTCACTCCACTGAATATTTCTCTCCTGGGCAGTCTTCCTTGCCTCCTCTGGCCATGTTCTCCTAGGTCTTCCTCTTCTAGTTGCTCCTGGACTCGTGCCTCATATATTCTTTTTGTTAGTCTGTCTTCCGTCATCCTGTGTATATGTTCCAGCCATCCCAGTTGTCTGTCCTGAATTTTTGTCACTATTGGTTTTATTTTGAATTTGTTTCTGAAATACTTCGTTCTTGATTTTGTCTCTTCTTGATTTTCCATCCATTTTCCTCAGGAATCTCATTTTCGTGGCGTTTATTCTACTCTTGTCCTTGCTTGTGAGGATCGATGTTTAACTACCGTATAGTAATGCGGGGTTTACTATTTTTTTAACTACCTCAATCTTTATATCGGCTGTTATTTCTCCTTTCTCAAGGAATGTTTTCTTAAACCATTGTATATTCTTTCTACTTTTGCTATTTTATCATTTATTTATTTTTTCAGTTTTTGTTTTCTTCTATTATTGATACTAGCTATTTGAAGCCTTCAACTTGTTCTATACTCAGTCTATTTATTTTGATATGTTTTTTATTCTCGTGTCATCGATTTCGTCTTCTGTATATTTATTTGCATATCTATATTATTCAATTCCTCCATTGTTTAGGTTGTGCTGTAAGTTTCCTTCTGTGTCTGCTATTATCGCCATATCATCCGCAAAAAGTAATTCTGATATTTCGATTTTTTGCATTCTCCAGTATCCCAGCATCCTCGGTCTCATTTTCTGCTTGGCTCTCTTCACTGTCTCATTTAGCACTATTGCTAATAATAAAGGGCTCAGCACACATCCTTGTTTTAGGCCGCTTGTTATTTCGAAATCTCTTGACTATTCATTATTTGTTCTTACCCTATTTTTTGTTGTATCGTACATACTTTTTATCACTGCTGTTATTTCTTTGTCTACTCCACATCTTTGTAGGCTTTCCCATACATCCTCTCGTCTTACTCTATCGAATGCCTTTTCTAAGTAGATGAAAGCTATATGTAATTCTTTATTTTTTACTTATGCACTTCTCTATACTCTGCCTTAATATAAAAATGGGGACCTGTGTACTCCTGCCTATTCTAAGGCCATATTGGGTTTCTTCTAGAGAGTTTTCTAACTGGTCTTTTATTCTTGTTTCTATTATTATAGCGAGTACTTATGGGACACCCCGGTACACCATATGGGAGAAATTTTTATTATAAGAGTTTTTGGAAATTTAACTTCGAAATGTGTTAGTGCATATTTTATGTTTAGGATTACACCAAAATAAGGTCATGACGTCACAAGCATTGCCTGTAAAATTTGACATTAAAATTTAAAATTGGGAAAAACGGATTTTTTAAAAAAATATCGAAAAAAATTATAAAGAAAAAAGATTGTATTTTAGTTTTACGTCTATATGCCAATGTTCAAAAAAATTTGACAAAATTCACTTTTTTCAATTATGTCCACCGAAAATGATAATCGAAAGTTTTTTCTCATAAATTATATTATATACTTTTTTAGTGGTTATCGTTTTACTAAATGTTACGAAAAAAAATTAATTAGGCCGTAAAATTAGGCTGAAAATTTATTTTTTTCAAAGAGTTGTAATTTAACAATGCAATATTGGTGCAAAGCTGCTTAATATTTATGACACGTAAATTTTTAAGGATTACTATTATAAAAAATTAATGTTATATAAAAAAAACCATTCTTAAGTTTCTACGCTTCTTCCTTCCTTTTCAATGCACATAATAGTTATGTTATAAATTTCATGACAACATTCGCATAGAATTCCGGCTTGATTTCATTTAAAGACTGGCGGATAGTTTTTTTTTAAGTGTGCGATATTTTCAAAAGGTCTCTGAGCATAAACTAAATTTTTTAAATAACCCCAAAAAAAAAGTCATAGGGTGTAAGATCCGGTGACCGTGGCGGCCAAGGTACTTCATAGGAAAACCTACCAATCCACTTCCCAGAAAAGTTTTCGGCCAGCCAATTTCTAATTTCCAAGGTGCTGTGACTACGTAGTCCATCTTGTTGGAGGTACATTTTCATTCTTCCCTATAAACTAAGATCTTCCAGTTCATTGGAAAGTTCGTTGTTTCGAAACTGTAAGTACCTCGCGGCTGTAGGATTTTCTCTAAAACGGGCAAATAATTTCTGTTATTAAAAATACTGCACCAAACGTTAGTTTTAAAGGAATATTGATCTCTTGGTTCTATTGTTAAATTTGGATTGTTATCCGTCCAACATCTACAATTTTGCGACGAGACAACACCATTAGAATTAAAAGTACATTCATCACTGAACAAAATATACTTCAGTTTTACTTTGCAGCCAGAAAGCAAAATACAGTCGCCTTTCATAATTTTGTTCTTAGAGAGTATGGTCAAACTTTGGTTTATAAGGTTTAAACCTATTTTTCTTAAGCACTCTTTGAACTGAATTATAAGATAAACCTACATTGTGCGATATTTTGGCAATTGAAGTTCTAGGCGTTTCAATCACACTCTGCATAACTGCAAACTCAGCATCCTCATTACTAACACAATGTTCATGTTGACGTTTCAAATTATTCTCCACACATCCAGTATTTTTAAAGTTGGTAAGAATTCTTCCTACTGTTGTATGCGTTATAACTTTTTCCGGATGTCGTTAGTTATAAATGACTGCAGCTTCTATTTGAGTTTTGTAGTTATCACCCACGATCAAAAACTATTTCTATTTTATCTGGCTTAATCAATTTAATTGGCATTTTTATTAAAGGAGAAAATTTAGAAAATTTAGAAAACTGTTATTATTGCATTAATAATAGTGAACAAACTAATATCAGTTTGATGTTTTATGTGACAAAGGAACAAAATACGAAATTCATGGCAACTGCGACAAAGATACGTGAAACCCTATCATATTATAATTTTGTTCGACTTAATAGCAAAACATGAATGTATATTCTTTCCACAAATATTGCGTTGCAAAACGTTGTGACAATTTTTAAAAATCTTCCTTTTTAACCTTTTGAAAATATGTTAAAAAACATTTAGAATAAACTATCCCCACAACCTGTATATGAAATTAAGAAGAGCTTCTTGCGAATGTTCGCCATATAATTTAAAAAGAACTATTTTGTGTATTGAAGAACGAATTAAGAGACTTAAAAAACTACAAATTTGCTCAAATTTATTACATGACATTAATATTTATTATATTAGCCCTTAGAAGTTGAGCAGTCATAAAAATTATGCAGCTTTGCACCAATGTATATATATATATATATATATATATATATATATATATATATATATATATATATATATATATATATATATATATATATATACATATATATATATATATATATATATATATATATATAATATATATATAAGATACATATATATATATATATATATATATATATATATATATATATATATATATATATATATATATATATATATATATATACATTGTTAAACTACGACGTTTTGACAGAACTCGTTTTTCAGCTTAATTTTAAGGCGGCCTAATTACTTTTTTTCTTAACATTTAATGAAAACATCAACTAATAAATAAGTGCATAAGATAATTTATGTGGAAAAACAGTTGATTGTCATTTTAGGGGAGAATAATTGAAAAAAGTTAATTTTTCAAACCTTTTCGAAAATTGATACATAAATGTAAAACTACAATATAATCATTTTTTCTTTATACCTTTTTTCGATATTTTCAATAAAAATACGATTTTTTTTTTTCGCATTTTAAAATTTAAATGTCAGATTTGACAGGCAAGGCATGTGACATCATGACCTAATTTGGGTGCAAGCCTAAACATAAAACATGCACTAACATATTTCGAAGTTAAATTTTCAAAAACTTTTATAATAAAAATTTTTTCCCAAATGGTGCAAACTATGAATGGCACTGTATCTATATATATATATATATATATATATATATATATATATATATATATAGAAATATATATAAATATATAATATTCCAACCTTGCATTTTAATTATTAACATTCCAAATGAAATGCTCGCCATGTGTTTAAAGATTACACAGACCTGCGAAATATAACTTTTAATTGCTCCTTTAAATAACAATGCTTTTTTTAGGTATTTAGGTATGCTGAATTAAAATATAGCTTTAGTTCTTTTATAGCTCATCAAGATTTATTTTTATAGAAGATGTGCATATTTACAGATTTTTAAACAATTTTTATGAAAAACAAAATACGATAAATATAAAACTTAATGTTTAGTTATAAAAATGCCCAGAATTAGTTTTAAACATGACTTCAGTGACTAAAGAAATCAAAAAGACTTGTGATATCTTTTATATTTCCTTTAAAACTCCTGTTCAGGTTTTCAATTTTTTTCTCTTGCACTTCTGATTCCTTTCATCTCTCTTCAGCATCCAGCAATAGTCGGCCGTTTCGCTAACATCCCAACTTCCTTTGTATCTGTTCTCTCTCTCTCTCTCTCTCTCTCTCTCTCTCTCTCTCTCTCTCTCTCTCTCTCTCTCTCTGCTATATATATATATATATATATATATATATATATATATATATATATATATATATATATATATATATATATATGGTGGTTCGGAATTCACTGCATATATTGGAACTCGCGCCTCCTTGTAGCAACACCGATTGCAGAAAATTCATCTTAAATAGGGGATCTCAATAACAAAGGAAAAAATCCACAATAAAGTCGTGAATATTTTTTTCACGCTGCCACTGGTTTATCATACAACTGCACAATATCGGCGAGTTTTAACCAGAACGTAAAGTTCAAATTCAAAAAAGCTTTATTAATACTCAATAAAATTTACAAGGTTGGTTTACAGTTTTTGATTTCAGTGGATACAGTGTGCTTTTTAGTACATTTACCCCCAGCATTGCCGGTGTTCTAGTGATTTAGTTGGTATACCAGTCCATATGTACCCAATATCTTTCAGTCATTTCCGGATGATTATCCTTAATGACTATTATTATTTATGTTTTTTTGTGAACGCACTGTTGCTATTGTTATTAAAATTAGGATAATTTTATAATTCAGTGTTATGGGAAAAACTAAAAAAAAACAGGTTGGATCAAAATTTAAGGTTATACAGTTACTACAGTATTTTTCACATTTGAATAGGTGTTTTTTAAAAACAAATTTTTGATAATAAAAACATATTGTAAAAATTGTTACCTTTTCAACTAATTACTTTTTGACAATAAAAATTTCAATTTCAATACATTTTTTTGAGAAGTAAAAATTTTAACACTGTAATCTGCAAAAATTGTATTGGCTTCTTTTTAAAGAGATAGCCTGTCATCTTTAAAAAGAAGTCAGTCATTTATTAGACTGTCCTCTTTAAAATCTAAATTTATTTATAATTTATTCATATCGGTTTTTAAATTCATTCATATTTTTATTTTGTAAAATATTTTTTTACAAGCTCGTAACGAATAGTACTTTAAAATGTACCTGCAAGTTTTTTGATTTTTTATTTATTTTTTAATAAAAACCGATTTTTTATAAAAAATTATAAATTTTCCTTAAAATAAATATTTGAATAGTTACGGATCCTGTACATTTACTTGGACCTAAAATTTTCCATCGTTGTAATAGGTTTTGGAGTCGCAGATTATCACAAGTCTGCAAAAAAAAAATTGAGAGCTGTTTTGGTTTTTTTGCGTAATTCTTATGTTTTTGGGTGTACTGAATCCGAAAATGACTTTCATTTTGCCATAGAACGTCACGTTTCCTGACAATATAGGTATCTATGTTAAACAAGTTATCATCTTAAAACAAAAAGATAAAAGACTAAAATTTTTTTTAAAATTTATAATTGCGTAACAAAAACTTATTTTTTAATCTAAAATACATTCATTAGTAAGCACTAAACACATTTTTTTTTTCCCAGTGAGACTCCTTTTGGTACATTTTCGCTTGTAGGAAGCATCTGGAAGGTCTCTCTGAAGCGTCCAACAGTAATCTGCCATCATTGAGACTCTCCATCTTCCCTGGTATCTTTTTTCCATCTCCTTAATATCTTGGTGAAATCGTTCACCTTGCTCTTCACTCAGATCTCTTAAATTTTCTGGAAAGTAGTCGAGGTGGGAATGAAGGAAATGTACTTTTAAACTCATTAGGCAACCTAAAGCTTTTAACATTCTTTTGACGATTTGTTTGTAGTTAGGGTTTTTGTTATTGCCTAAAAATTTCTCTATGACCTCTTTAAAGGCAATCCACCATTCTCTTTGAGGATCCGTCATGGTTGTGATGAATTGTGGATCAGCCATAAGCCGTCTAATATCTGGTCCAACGAAAACACCTTCCTTCAACTTTGCCTCCGAGAGGCCTGGAAACTTTAATATTAAGTATTTGAAGCAATTTCCATCTCTTGGAAGTGACTTTACAAATTGCTTCATCAATCCCAGCTTTTTATGTGAAGCGGTGGTAGAAGAACTTTATGAGGAGGCACCAAAGTTTCATGCAGGACGTTCTTTTCGTCAACTTTAAGCTCCCTCGGAGGCCAACACTTTTTGGACCAGTGATTTGCTCGGTCTCTACTATCCCATAGATACAAAAAGCAAGGGAATTTGGTAAACCCAGATTGTATTGTCCGAGCAACATGCCCAAGATTTTTAAATCACCGCACACTTGCCAACCGTGGTCTTTATATTTTAACACAATTCCAAGTTCTTGTAGGTTTTCTTGAGGTGTACGGAATGACCGACAGGAATGGAAGCATAGAAAACCGCCATTGTGAAGCAGAACTGCTTTAAGGCTTCTTTTTGAAGAATCTATGAAAATACGCCACTGTGCTGGGTCGTATGAGATCTTAAATGTATCCATCAAACCTTCAATATTGGTACAATAAACCAACTCGTCCTGTTGGGCAAAGTAGGAAGTGAACTGCTTCTCACGATATCTAAACCAGGAGGAAGACACTCCCGGCAAAAGTAAGTCCCTGCTTTTGAGCCTTGATCCAAGCAACTCAGCAGCGTTTTTGGGAAGATTCAAGTCTCTTACCAAGTCATTTAGCTCGCCCTAGGAAAACAATTTCGGACTGCTGTCATCTTCAAATTGAAAACTTGACTTGTCATCGGGTTCAGGTACAGCACCATCTTCGTCAGAACTTGGAATCTCTTCCAAGGTAGCAGGGGCCTTGGGCAATGGTATTTCGGTCCCATGAGGGATGGGACGAATAGCTGATTGCAGATTGGGGTATGAAATGGACTGCTTCCATTTTGAATTATACCCTTTCACATTACACGAACAAAAGTAACAATCATCACTATGGTTCTTTTGCTCGCGCCATACCATAGGAATCGCATATCGGAAAGCTTTTTTCTTGCCCTTAAACCAATTTCGAAGGTCTTCAACACATCGTTTGCAGACTTTATTAGGTGCCCAAACTTTATCCTGATCTCCAAGTTTTAAGCCAAAATACGTGAAGTATACTTTTTTTACGTATATTAAGTTGTTGCTTTAATACCATATATTCGCCACAAATATACAGAAACAGTCAGACACATTCACACACTTCCGCACAGATGACATTGCACTATATTGAACCAAGATCTATAAAATAATGACGAGTTAACACGTAATTGTACCGCGCCACTTTCTACACTATCGGAGCGCGCACTTTCTGGTTACAACGTTTATGTTTGTTAATTTAGCTCACACAGGGCGTTCTTTATTTAGAAAGTAATGATAGGTATGGCCTGTATACATTTAAAAACAGTGATCAAAATAAAATTGTACCTATTTATTTATGACTTCAAATTAGCCCAAAAAAAAACCTTTTTTATAATAAAATTTTGCGTTTTGCAAAATAACCTGACGTTCTGGAATTTTTTGAGTATTTTTTTAGTTTTCAGAACACCTAAATACACAGAAATCAGTTGAAAAACATCCAGACAGCATTTTTGTTGCAGACCTGTGTTACGATAAAGTAACCGTTTTTTTTTTTAAAGTGTAGGATTTTCAAGTATTTACCAATTTTGACCATTTTTCACCTTTTTCAAGATTATTTAGTGAGTATGAGAATAAACATTACATTTGAGATGTTTGACAATTATTTAAAGTGTAAATGTACTAACTCTACCATAAACCTAAACTCAAAATGGTTGGTCCGTAAAAAATTGAGCAAATTTGAATTTTTTGAGTATTTTTTTAGTTTTCAGAACACCTAAATACACAGAAATCAGTTGAAAACATCCAGACAGCATTTTTGTTGCAGACCTGTGTTACGATAAAGTAACCGTTTTTTTTTTTAATGTGTAGGATTTTCAAGTATTTACCAATTTTGACCATTTTTCACCTTTTTCAAGATTATTTAGTGAGTATGAGAATAAACATTACATTTGAGATGTTTGACAATTATTTAAAGTGTAAATGTACTAACTCTACCATAAACCTAAACTCAAAATGGTTGGTCCTTAAAAAATTGACCAAATTTGAATTTTTTGAGTATTTTTTTAGTTTTCAGAACACCTAAATACACAGAAATCAGTTGAAAAACATCCAGACAGCATTTTTGTTGCAGACCTGTGTAACGATAAAGTAACCGTTTTTTTTTTTTAATGTGTAGGATTTTCAAGTATTTACCAATTTTGACCATTTTTCACCTTTTTTCAAGATTATTTAGTGAGTATGAGAATAAACATTACATTTGAGATGTTTGACAATTATTTAAAGTGTAAATGTACTAACTCTACCATAAACCTAAACTCAAAATGGTTGGTCCTTAAAAAATTGACCAAATTTGAACATTTCTCAACATTTTTCGAGGTTTTTCTAGTGAATATATGAACATACTCTACTTTTTAGCTATTCCCATATCATCTCAAGAATGTAGACCAAAAATCTAACAAGAATGTTGACCCGAAATGGTCTTATCTGAAAAATCACGCCAATTTCGGCCATTTCTCACCTTTCTCTGCTGCTATGTTCTAGTCAATACTTCCAAATTTCGCATTACTATTGGAAAATTGTTTTTTCAAAATTACCTTACGATGAACTTATTTCAATTACCCCCAACCTAACATAACTAAAGTACCACTCATTACGAGCATTTTAAAAACAAAATTATTAAAAAACAATCGAAGGGCCAACAGAATTTTGTCCACGTTAGTAGTACTTCATTCGACTGTGCGGTGTCCAAAGAAATTCTGATCGCCTGTGCCGGTTTTTTTTTTAGGTGTCTGCGGAAGTGTTTCGTTTAGGTCGGTGGAGAGTTGAGTAAATGGTATCATTTTTTTTATTAGGGTTTTCTTTTTTTTTTTTTAATTGCTTCTTTTGCTTATTTGTGTCTGTCATACCCGATTTTCTCTGAAACTGTTTGAGATAGAAAGTTGAAATTTGGCATAAATATAGGAATTGATGGCCCAGTCAGAGTCCTTTAGTTTTAAAAGTTAAATTGTGACTTAAGAGGTTAGTTTTGGGAGGTGAAAAAGAAAAATTAGCAGGTCATCGAGTGGTGTGTCAAATTAAAACCTGTGAGAATACGAGCTCAAAAATATATATGATGTATGGCTAAAATGCCCTGTCCTCCCACCCCATCTCGAAAAATACTGATCAGAAAATTTTGAAAAAATTCTAGAATATTCTCCATAAGTTGTAGATTGAACGACTTTTGATAAGTTATCTGGTATTCAAAAAAAAACAAAAAAATTTTAAGATTATCAGTTTTTAACAAAGATCGGAAACAAACTTTGTTGAAAACTCATTTGGGGTATGTTTTGTGAAGTCATTGCTCATTTTATATTTCCGTAACGTACGGAGTACTATTTGCGTAAGTCCGACTTGCAATTGTTTAGTTTTATTTTAGTTGTACTTTTCCTCCTTTGGTTGGTTATTATTCTTCGTTCAACATATTCTTGTAAGGAGTGTTTGTCAACATGTCAATAAATATGATCCTAAAGTCCATTATAACGAAACCTTCATTTTGGACACTGAAAAAAATATGTTCAGACGGAATTTATTGGAAATGTGCTATATAAAGAACTGTCAGAATACTCTAAACCATAAAAAAGACGTCGAAGGTTTAAGCTCCATTTACACATATTTGTTGTCTCAAGAACAGATTATTTCAAAATGGCCGAGCACGTGTCAGCTAGAATAAAGAGTGATGTAACTTTTAAATTTTAAACAAATTTTAAAAATTCTGTTAAGTATGAGTTTTATCTAATTTAAAAATAATTTTAATTGACAAACTTATGTTTAATGTGGTAAATCTATTTGTAGAAAAATAAGTTCGGTGGCAATTATTGTTTTTTAAAATCATGTGTCAACAATTTCATTTCCCTCGACTGCATAGATCGTTTTCTCCTTTGACAGAGGGCCAACTGTGATTATTTAGTAAGTAACCTTTCTAATTCAATAACTCTATTTTTATAAATATCATAAATTATGATAAGGGCCCTTTCCGTGTTTCTTGCTGAAATATGATATATTCAATTCAATTGGCTCTTTGCCTGATGAGGATTCTTTCTGTGTCTCCTAGGTCCTGAAGATGATGTACGGATTGGCATCGAAAGCTCAGTTTTAGTTACTAAGAACTTTAAGACCTTTTCGTTCACTCTGTATTCCTAAGGGCTATTCCTAAGTGAAAAAAAACTCTTGGTATATATATATATATATATATATATATATATATATATATATATATATATATATATATATATATATATATATATATAATATATATATATATATATATATATATATATATATATATATATATATATATATATATATATATATATACATATTATATATATATATATATATACAGTAGAATCGATTATCCGAAATAATACAGACAAAATCAAAATTTCTGTTAATCCGAATTTTTTCATAAAATAGAAGTTTAGAATGAATACAACATTGCAGATTGACTTAAAAGCATTTATATATGATATTACGTACATAGGTATTTATTAAAACAAAGAATAGAACAATTAGTTTACTTATTCTATATATATGTACGGAATATCGAAAATAAAACAGTTTCATTCTTAACTTTAATGTCTTAAAAATGAGGTAATTTTTAACTGCACTCGCTTTGCGTTAGTTCTGTTTTTGACTGCAATGTCTCTCGAACGTTTGATAAGCAAAACGTCCGCGGGCGGTTGCATTTTCTTGTTGTTCTACATGAGTTAACGCTTTTTCTAGGGTCTCTAGTACTTCTGAATGTAACATTTTTACTGGAATATTGTCAGTGGCTTCTACTTCGTTATCATCATCGTCATCACTGTCTATTTTATTAGCATTTTTGCATACACTTTTAATTAATTCTTGGTCAGTCATTTCATCTTCCACACTATCACTGTTTAACCATTCACAAATATCGGTTTCCGTAACACTTTCACGTCCTGATATGCTTGTAATAATTTGACTTTCATTATCTTCTGTTTCGGCCTCTGAGTAATATATCTCCTCTTGTGGAATCAATTTTCACCAAGATTTTTCCAGAGTACTACTCTTTACTTGATTCCAGGCTGAAGCTATCCAATATATAACATTTTTCAAATTTATCTTTTTTAGACAATCAATAAGATTGCCACCTTCATCTACTTCTTCTACAATGTGTTCCAATAACAAACGCCTGTAATTGCGTTTTAAATTTTCCAGTACACCCTGATCCATAGGGTGAATGAGAGAAGTTACAGCAGGAGGCAAAAACATTGCTTTTATTTCTCTACTTTCAAGTTGCTCCGCACTTGGGTGAGTGGGGGCGTTATGTTGTAACAGAATACATTTTCTAGGATATTCATGTTCTTTTAAAAAAAGTTCCACTTCCACACTCCAAAAAACCAGTCTTTAAATAGAATCGCGTTTTATCCAGGCATTGTTTTGATTTTTATACAAAACAGGAAAAGCATTGCGACGAATATTCTTAAAGGTTCGTGGATTTACTGACTTACCAATACATAATAATGGGAGTTTGTGTCTTCCACAGAACCATTACTACATGCAACAATAGTAATACGTTCTTTGCTACGTTTGTAACCAGGTGCTCCAGCTTCCGTTTTTGAAGCTAAAGTATTTGACGGCAACATTTTGTAGTTCAAGCCTGTTTCATCACAATTATAAATTTGGTCTGGTTGTAAACAATGTTTTTTCATAAGCTGCTCAAAATTCTCTGCAAATTTTTTTGCAGTAGATACTTCAGCGGACAATCTTTCTCCACAAACTTTCTGTTGACGTACACCCTGTCTTTTTTTCCACCTGTCTAGCCATCCGTCACTTGCAGAAAAATTTACAAGCGCTTCAATAACCGGCAACTCTTCGCTTAAACTCACTGCCTTATGTTTTAAAATTGTTCCTGAAATTGGTATTCCACGTTCTCGATTCTGTGTAAACCATAAAAATAAAGAATCATCCATTTTTGGTATTCACCTCTTTTCATACTTTTTTGTGCCTATGTGGGTGATGATAAAACACTACACCAGTTTTCAAGTTTTTCACGATTTTTCCTCCAGTCTGAAATAGTACTCACGGCTACACCTAAATCCTTCGCTATATTTTTAAGAAGTTCACCATTATCTAAAGGTTGAAATGTTTCAAGTTTCTCTTTTAAGGTAATAACAACACGTTTACGCTTATTATTATGACGCTCCATTTTGTAAACTATCTATTAAAATGAAACTATTACCTCTGCGATAATAATAGACGTAATGAGTAACTTATTTCACATCCTGATATGCTTGTAATAATTTGATGCAAACTTTCATTATCTTCTGTTTCTGCCTCTGAGTAATGTCTCTCCTCTTGTGGAATCAATTTTGACCAAGATTTTTCCAGAGTACTACTCTTTACTTGATTCCAGGCTGAAGCTATCCAATACATAACATTTTTCAAATTTATCTTTATATATATATATATATATATATATATATATATATATATATATATATATATATATATATATATACTTTTTACAATTTTCTTGGGTATAATATTCACTTTAAAGACATGTTTTATATTATAGTACATATTTTTGTCAATATGTTTCAATAATGCACTCTGGTCTTTACCATTTGTCTACTCTATAATGAAAACATTTTTTTTTGCTTTTTTAGTTATATTGTATTGTCTCTATCCTAGATACTATTATTGATTTTCATCTTATCTGTTATTTATTCCAAAGTACTATACACACATGCTGGTGTAGCATCATGTAATTTTGTTTTGAATTAATATTATTAGATAATATTATAATATGTTTCGCTCAAACCTTTGATATTTTTTAATTATTTATGGCATTATTTTTAATATGAACCTTTTCCAGAAATTCACGTTTATGTTGGTTTGGTTTAGTTTTTAATAATTTTTCACATTATTAAAATCAAAATGGTTTTTTTTTATGTTTTCGTGATTGCTCAACGCTATCTTATTTTTTTTTGTCAAATTCACCAAAATCTAGACAGAATGGTATACCAAAGAAACCTGGTCAGGAAAATACCTTAATAGCTACTCTTAACATCCAATGACCCAACAAAAATCAGTATTGATAAGATTAGCCGACAGAGCTATAAAATTAAGTGACAGAATACAAACAATAAGCAATCCAAAAAGTAAAAGAAACTTTGGCTAAAAACAGTTACCCTTTGAAATTAATTAAAAAAATATTCAAATCAGAACTAAAAAATTCCACACGAGCAAAACAGGGTGACCAAAATAAAAAGAAAAACTATCTAGTTGTACCATATATAAATGGTCTGTCCGAAATCTTTCAAACTATGTTTCAAAAACATAATATAAAGACCTGTCAAAAAAAAATATACCATATTACAACAAGATTTCACCATATTAAAAACTAAAACACACAAAAAATAATAAAACACATGTTATATATGAAATCCTCAACGACCGCTCGGGTGTAACAATGATCAGACCTCTCAATACCTTACTAATAGATTAAATGATCATAAATTTGACAAAAAAAAATAAAACAGCTTTGAGTAATCACGAAAATATAAAAAAACACTCTTATCATTTTAATAATGCAAAGATATTAAACACTGAACCAAACCGACATAAAAGTGAATTTCTGGAAATGGTTCATATAAAATAATAAAAATACCATAAATGACAAAAAAGATATCAAAGGTTTGAGCAAAATGTACTTTAATATTAATTCAACAAAATTACATGATGCTATAGCAGAATATGATAAAATAAAATAGACCCAGAGCTATACTACCGAAAATACATTCATGTTTGTAATCTAAACCAAATAAAAATTATAATAATATATATAAAAAAAGGAAAAAAAAACTAAAGATAGGGAAAGAACAAAACCGATCATATAAAGAATTTTGTATCACCTTAGGGCTAATAACAAATTCAAATATAAATGTCTATGTGAAATATTCCATGTGATGTTCTCATGTATAAATTTTTTTAATTTGTATCTGTACAGGGTGATCCAAATTGGACACTTTTAAAGGTAAACCCCTTTATCTAAAGGAGATAGACGAAAACTGATGTCGGTGTCTGAGGCTCAATTTTTATGATAAACATAATGCTGAAAACCGCATATCGATATCTAGTACCGTTTCAAATATACAGGGTGTTTTTCAAAAATCTGCATTTTGGAAAAATGTTTGTAATTCTTTTCCTATTGAAAATTTTTGATTTCTGTAAAAACATTCTCAAAGCACTTTTTCGCGTAGATTTTAACAGTGTAAGTTACATTTTTTTTACAACTAATATTTTAATAGTTATTAATGCAAAAATATATTTTTTAAATGGGATACCCTGTATATTTTTCCTTATCCGAATAGAGCTTTAAATTACCATTCTAAAAATATAGCCCACTTTATATTTTGCTCAAATCTACTTCAAAATATAGAGGTTTTCAGTTTTTACGCGAGTTTTAAATGCACATTTTGTGAAGTAGACTTTGGACGGAGTGGCAATCAGTTGTTTACCGATAGCAGTCAAACCGTAAAAAAAAAATCCCAGAAGAGTCATAACTACAATGAAATTTACTAAATGCTATAATACTTTAAACTATGTAGAAAATAAAACAAAACAACAATAAAACAATTTATTCCGAGTAAAGCAAACTAAAACAAAACAATTTTCTATAAGAGATGTTCGAAATGTCGACCAGTTTCATTTACACATAGGCGGCACCTTTTCTGGACACTTCTTACCGAGTTGATTAGTTCAAGAAGAGTGAGAGTTGCAAAATTTTGTATCACTGCAACTTCTAACTCTTGCCAGATGTTTGTCGGCAATTTAAAAATTAGGTCTTTCAATCTTCCCCAGAGATAGAAGTCCATGGGTGTTAAATCCGGTGACCTTGCCGGACAACGGTTCGGACCTTGGTTGGCTATCCAGTTATTGTCGAAATTGGCCGTGCCCCGTCGTGTTTGAAAAAATATATTTCTAACGGCAGTTCATCAACAAGAGGTTCTATTTGCTGCCTTAAAATTTCTAATATCTCTGAGAGATGAGTGTTCCTTCGTAAATAAATGGACCAATAACCCTGCCTCTAAAAATTCCTGCCTACACATTAAATCCAAATCTGCCTTGATTTCTTTGCTCTGTAACCAAATGAGAATTTTCTTGTGCCTACGTATAAGAATTGTAACGGTTAAAAATATCTGCATTGCTTACATAAGCTTCGTCTGTCCAAATGCAATTTAATTATAAATTCGGAACATGGTTACAATTGTCCAGAAACCATTGGCAAAAATCCATACGCCCTTAAAAATCTCCGTTTCTAAGGTGATGAACTTTTCTTGTCTTATCTGGCCTGAATTTGTGCTTCTTTAAAGTACGACTTACGTTAGTTCTTGGTAGTCCAGTGGATTCTTTTAACTGTCGGGTAGAAATGTTGGGATTATTTCCGATAGTTCCTAAAACTACCATTTCTTCTAACTCGTTATCCCTCTTTGATGCATAATTTTTGGGTCGTTTCTTTTCAAACTGGCCACTATTAACTAGGTGATGTCGCAATCAAGCGAATATATCCTGTGGATACCGTTCGTGGTTCAAATTTCTTGTCGCTTCCGAATTTTCTCCGGTTTGTATGAAACGCACTTATCATATCCCATTTTTCGTAATTTTCAAACTCCATTGCGATTTATTTGACAATTCAATAACTGCTCCTGAAGTAAAATTTGGCAACTATGAGTAAACAATTTAATTAAACCATATGGCTGCTTCGTCCAAAGCCTACTTCACAAAATGTGCATTTAAAACTCGCGTAAAAACTGAAAAACCTTTATATTTTGAAGTCGGTTTAAGCAAGTGAACTATATTTTTAGAATGGCAATTTAAAGCTCTATTCGGATATAAATATACAGGATATTCCATTTAAAAAATATATTTTTGCGTTAATAATTATTAAAATATTAGTTGTAAAAAAAATGTAACTTACACTCTTGAAAACCACGTGAAAAAGTGCTTTGAGAATGTTTTTATAGAAATCAAAAATTTTCAATAGGAAAAGAATTACAAACATTTTTCAAAAATGCAGATTTTTGAAAAACACCCTGTATATCTGAAAGGTACTAGATATCGATATGCAGTTTTCACCATTGAGTTTATCATAAAAATTGAGGCTCAGGCACAGACATCAGTTTTCTTCTATCTTCTTTAGATAGAGGGGTGTACCTTTAAAATTGTCCAATTTGGACCACCCTGTACAGTATTTTGGAATAAATAACACGTAAGCTGAAAATCAAGGATAGGTAGGATAGACACAATATAAATAGAGACTAAATACTACATAACTAAAAAAGGGAAAAAAAAGCAAAAAAAATATTTTTATTGTAAGCAACTGATGAAGACCAGAGTGCATGGTTGAAATGTTTTGACAAAAATATATATTATGATATAAAACAAGTCTTTAAATTTATGAACATTAAACCCAAGAAAATTGTAAAAAGAATATAGTTGTTAAACGTTCAAGAAACCAAAAAAAGGATATATATATATATATATATATATATATATATATATATATATATATATATATATATATATATATATATATATATATATATATATATATATTTATATATATATATATATAATATATATATATATATATATATATATATATATATATATATATAAATATATATATATATATATATATAATATATATATATATATATATATATATTATATATATATATATATATATATATATATATATATATGTGTGTGTGTGTGTGTGTGTGTGTGTGTATGTGTGTCTTAACAGATATTAACAATATTGGGAAGGTATAAAGCTATAAAAACAACTTTTAGTACTAAAGTTAAGCTGAAATACGTTAAAAAAGCTTTGCTTCGTTTAATTAAAAAAGTATATTACTTTAACCATAAAACACCGTTATCAGTTTTGTTATCGGCACTTTATTCAAATAAAAAGAAATGCAAACTTCAAACATCTGCTCGATTTCACTTTACCCACAGCAATTCGTCTCCATTTAATTAGGCACACATAATATATTTATCAAAAAGCCACCACGTATTTAATATATTATTTATTCTCATCTTGAACTATATATGCCAAAAATATATTAACAATCTTCGAATTTTTATCTAGGTTATATTTTATACGAGGAAATTTATAAAGTTCGAAATATGGGAAATATTTATATGTAGAATGGTCGATATATATAAAAATGTTCGAACAACCCAAACTTATTTTAGATTTTAGTATGCGTAGTATTTATTGTTATTATACAGGGTGTTTCCTAAGTTAGGGCATTTTCAACAGTTATAATACCGGCTAAAATAGATTACTTCAACAAATATATTATACAGAGAAGTTTGGTAAAGGTCTTACAGACAAAAAACAATTATCTGGTTAAGTTAAAGAAAAGTCCCAACTTGCAGAATACTCATTACATGTAAGTGTAAAAAAGCTTATTTTGAGACTTCATAATTCAGTTATTAGGATTTGTTCAAACGATATCAGCAATAGGCTTCATTTTCAACAAATTGTTGAATTTTCTCCTTGATTAATTAAAAGTTTTTTTATATTATTGCCGACGTTTTGTGTTACTGAGAGG
Source organism: Pachyrhynchus sulphureomaculatus (assembly GCA_019049505.1). Classification (NCBI taxonomy): domain Eukaryota; kingdom Metazoa; phylum Arthropoda; class Insecta; order Coleoptera; family Curculionidae; genus Pachyrhynchus; species Pachyrhynchus sulphureomaculatus. Next base: position 98,183,320 of record CM032446.1, on the reverse strand, counting down.
TAATTCATCAAAATTTCAGAAATTCTTTCTACCCTGACAAACAAAATTTTTCAGCGTACTTTATAAATTTTTACTTAGAGAGATAAAATTTTATACTAAAATATTTATGATGCAATTCTATACAACTTTGTAGAAATGATATTTATGCTAACAATTATCTAAACAATGTTTAGCTAAAGCTTCTGCAAATATCGTACAAAATATTCTACAAAAAATATTGGACAAGTGCATAGTATTTATGTTTTTTTTTTTGATAATTTACATTATTGGCTCGTTTAACTATTGTTACTTAATATAGCTATAAACTTTACCAATATGAATAATTATGAGATTTTTTAAAGTCGTCTACGTAGTCATGAAAATGACGTCAAAGTAAAATACCTCGGCCACAGTACTTTTTGAGTTCGTCATATTTTGCCGTTTTAACAATTTATTTTCTCCTGAACGTGTAAAATAATTTATAGAATTGCGCAGACATAAAGTTTCTCATTAAAGAGAGGAATGGGCAAAAAGTTATTCACGAAAGAACGTCCAAGGTGTGCGGCTTGGACGACCCATCTTATTTTTAAGTAAAATTTTGACCTGAATAGTTTCGATGGAACTCAGTTCAATTCAGGATCACTTCACATTAGGAAGATCGTTAGAACCAAAAATTGAAGAACCGTCAAGCTTGATTGAGGCTCGGATTTTCTGCTATTCGATCGACGAATGAAGATCCTATTACTTGCTAAAGAAGCTAAAATATCCGAAAGTACCGGTTTCGAGATTGTGCACGGAGATTTGGAGACGAAATAAATCTGCATGACTGATCTTCAAACTTTTTACACAGAGCGATAACTAGACAGAAAAGACCATTTTCAACAAGATTCTGCAGCTTTAGAAAACCACGAAACTTTGTCTTTTCACGAATTATTACAGCATCTAGACCTGGGTATTTTATTGGGGCTTATAAGGGCTATTTTCTTCCAAAAAAGGTAAAAACATATTCGTTTTCTGGAAAGTTGATGGCTAATGGTTTTAAGAACTGTAAAGGAATTTTGCTTATTAAATACATGGAATAAGGGTCTACAATTAACAAGTTTACTGAAAATTATTAGAAAAAAAAATGTTGGAATTGAAGGAGAACCGAAACTTTGCTACCAGGCTCGTACAGTTCCAGCCATTAACAAAAGCTGTATATTAACCTTATCACAGCATTCACCATATATCATTGATTTTTCCACAATGTTCATTTTGCTAAATGAGCTGCGAGAGCGTCAAAGCAGCCCCCCTAATCCCCTCTGCCATCCCTATAATTACTTATATGTTTAATTGGAAACAATTACGCTTAAATATTTTTCATTACAACCAAAAACCAGAAAAATTTCCCATTATTGGAACCATGCAAAACTTACTGTCTCACCCCTTTCACCCTCATCCTCTAAAGCGATATAGCTTAAAAATTATAAATTCCTGTTCTAATTCAAATATTATGTGCCTATTAAATTTGATATCGATATCGCATTTTGTTGGGGGGTTATCATGCCAACAGATAGACAGACAGATGATAGACCGACGGAAATTCGAAATTTTTCATGCTCTAGAAGCTCTGAAGACGTGGCAAAATCTCGGAGAGTAGTTTTTCTCAGTAATACAACACTTTTGTTAGAATGTTACTAATAACCATTATGATGTTTTAAAGAAGTTAAATTATTTTATTCTCTTATATGTAAGAAATCTAATTTATTAAACTAACTAGCCGATTTTTTGAAATATCTAAAACCATTAATTGAATGTATATACCTTAATTATATTATATATTTAATTACGTACATAATACGAATGTAAAATATGTTATCTTTTAATAATAATAAAATAATGAGGCTTAGAATTGAACTGTAAAGTCACTTCTACAATATTTGAGGACTGTAGAAAAAAACTGCTGCGACAAGCTAAATTTAACGAATTTCAAAATTAATTAAAATCATCCTATATACTTTTTATAACAGAATAATAAATATAATAATAAACAACAGGCTGAAAATTTTAGGTTTTATCTAATAAGATTTTTTTCTGTAAAACTAAAATTTTAGATGTATTTTCTTGATGAATATATGACATGCGCCTTACCCCTCCAACCCCATGTGCTCACCCATTTCCCCTTTCCCCACGCACGCTAATGTTCTAACCTAAATATCAGAACGAATTCGGACTTACCGGTCTTTTCTTCCCCAGGCGTCGCGGTGCGATAGCCACGGACTCGTGTCCGTAATCGGCTTCTTCTGTAGTCGTTGACACGACGGTCTCAGGGACTCGGGGGCGCGTAACCTACTGTGACGGCAGCGGTGTTGGCGCCCGCCACACCCCATCGACGCCCGAGACGCCGGCGCGGCCCGACGCCCCCTATTCTGGGTTGACAGGTTATCGTGGTTGCGGGCCATGAACCGGACCACAATATACCTAATTTTTAAACTTTTTTTGTAGACTCGTGGAAACCAGCACTTAGTCCAATTTAGTGCAGTTGTTTTATTATGTTATTATAACAATCTGCTAAAGAGGTTACTTTTGTAATATTATAAAAAGCAACGTATCTCTGTCTGTCTGTCGTTAGTGCACTTATCACTCGAGAACCACTTATTCGATTTATGTGTTTTTTTAATTTATACATAAGTTCTCTGGCCAGGTTTTAGTATATATTTTGTTACGTTAGGCAACATAAGGAATACGCAGTGACGATAACAGTGAATCAAGTAGAAAAAAAGCTTGCCACCAGCGCGCTCTCTCTAAATAAATGTAAACAATAATACTGTAGTCCATGCGGATAGAGCTAGTTAGATATATTTTTACATTGCTAACGTTTTATAAAATAACTTAGCGATATTTTATTTATTTTAAATAAGTTAATTATGGTTAGTTTTTATTTTTAATAAAATGAAAATAATAGTAAAAACAAAAGGAACAGTTGCTCACAAAAGATCAGATATTGTACGAATCCAATTCCAAAACACACAATGTTGATTGGCATCACCATAACAAATACAACCCACGGCAGAAATACAATTAGTACAATGAGAAATGAAGAACATCCAAACCCCATAATCCTATCAGCAACGGGTGTTATACCAGTCTTATATATAAGATCAAGCAACTTAATGGATATCGTTAATGTAAAACAACTGAAAACGGACAAAAGTCCATATTTCGGCAGTTTATCCACTGTTCTCTTATTCATCAAATCCATCCTGAGACACGTTTCGCTCTATCACAGCTCTTCAGTCAGGCTCGAATTGACAAACAAGAGTACAAAATTTACTGGTACTTATCAAAGAAGTTACGGAACATTATGGTAGCATACAGGTTTCGATGGAGTATTAGGTATTGCGCACTTATTACAATTCGTTGTATCCTACCATCGTGTCAGTGGATATCTGTGGAGTGTTATCAATTATAAATTGACTACTCCTTAATCTGCCTCATTTGAAGAGTTGGGCAAAAATGTTATATAGACAATTATATTTGTTTACGTTAATATTTTGGCAGTAGTTCAAAGTGAGTGTTAGTGCTGGCATTTGTAATTGAATTTTTCCATCCATTTTTAACACCGTAAGCAGAAAAGCGCAGATATGTTTAAAGCAACCAAAATTTGTAGGATAAATTTTCTACTTTGATTGATATTAATCTCGCCAAATTCTTGTTTCTTGGGGAGTTTTTTAAGTTATGTACCTAGCCGAGAAAATGATATCATGCAAGAAAAATGAGTGAAATAGTTTGGAATATAGCGAAATAGGAAGGTTTCGCCCTAAAGAGAAAAATGGACCAAAAGTTATTATAACAGAATGTCCTAGGTATAGAGCAATGATCGCCTATCTTATTTTCAAGTAAAATTTAGATCTCAACAGTTTCGATGAGATCGAGACTCAATTCAGAATGACCCCAGATCAGGAAATCTAGTTAAAGAAAGAATTGGGGAAAGGAAAATCAGGTATATTTATTTTTATTATTAATTTTCTGCTGTCTGATCGACGAATAAAGATTCCAATGTTTGTTAAAGAAGCTGTAGTATCCAAAACTAAACTTTTCAAAATTGTGCACTAAGATTTGGGGATGAAAAAAATTTCTGCATGATGGATCACTAAATTTATTATACCAGAACAGAAAGTGGCAAGGAAAGAACAGCTGGCCGCTTAAGAGAACGATTAAAGTTATTTTTCGCTAATGGTCACAGGTAAAACGTAATGGTTCTATTGGGATCCTTCCACTATACAGGAGTCAATGCAATAAACCTAGAAGGGTTCCCCACCTTCAGATAAGGTGAAAATTTAATCGTCTCCTGGAAAGTTGTTTGTCGACCGTTTTTATAAGGCAATGGAGAAATTTTGCTCATTGAATATTGAACATATGGGAAAAGGGTCCATAAATAATAGAAAGTTTTAAAGAAGTACGATTCAGAACCTAAAGTAGGCCATTGCAGAAAAATACCGGAATTAACGGTGAACTAAAATTTTGCTCTTGAACTACAACTGTAGGTTGCCATGGCTTGAACAATGGAAGAGATTGCTGCAAGCTATTAATTCACCGAGTTACAAGGTTTGTTAATAAAAAAAATATTCATATTTGGGCTAACGAAACTTCTCGAGTGATACCTGAAATAAAATACTTTGGCCATCAATCTGTTTGGTGTGGTATATTGAACGATGAAGTAATTAGTACCAATATTTTTAGTAGAAATTTAAATGGTTCAACATTTTTTAAATAAAACTTTCCCTTCACGGATCTGCACATTTGACAGATTAAAATGACTACTAAATGTTCCAAATTTAATTGTGTTAAATATCTCTGTATGTACTTAAATATAAATTAAAAGATTAAATTAACTTCACAATGGATCGTCTAAGGTGGAAATTTTTCAATCGGTGGCAGATCAAAGGTAAGGAATTATTTTGGCAACAATAGAAAGATAGAGTCAAATTTCTAGGAAATGGATTCAAGATCAAATAAACAAAATTTCACCATTATTTTCTTTTATTTCAACGTGCAATTATAATTTGGTTGTTTTCTTAGGTTACGTACTGCACTGGTAAAATTTTGTATGGGTGATTGCCATGATTTTTTAAAGTACTTTGGATCCTATAATATTTCTAAAATCTTCAACGAAATTTTTGGAAAAAATGTTTTCTAGGCCTTCATTCAACCATACGGCCTGTCCATCTGTTATCATTGATCCTTATAATATGTCCTCCCCAATTTCCTTTTAATGTTCATTATATTACATCTGTCACTTTTGATCTTCTTCGGGTCTCAATGTTAAGATTACGAGTCTAATATTTAGCATTCTTCTCTCCATTGATCTTTCTGTTACCTGGAGTTTATTTATTATACTTTTATTTAAAGCCCACGTTTCAGTATCAGATGTTAATACCGACAGTACATATTGATCAAACACTCTGGCTTTTATTGTATTTGGGGTTTCCAATTTAAATGTAGATTGTAACCTTCCGAACGCAGACCAACTTAGCAAGACTCGTCTATCCAAGTCAGTTAAGAGTTATCTGTTATCTTCAGTTTCGTTGTTCAAATATTTGGTTTTGGTGAATTTTATTTTTAGACCTATTTCTCGAGAGTTGTTATTCAATTCCATCAGCGCTTCTTGTAATTCTTCTTTTGTGTTGGCAATTAGAGTGACATCATCTGCAAAGCCTCAGTGATTTAATCGTTCACCATCTATTAGTATCCCTTTATTTTCCCACTAGCTCTCGAGATATTGAGTCGCCTTCTCTAATTCCTCTTTTAATTTTGATTTCATTTATTTTTTTCTTCAAGCATTATTTGTGATGTGGCATTCATATATATGTGTTCAAGAAGAGATGTATGTCTTTCGCCGACTCTGCTATTACTTAAGGCGTTAAGTATAGTCCATATCTGTACCGAATCAAACGCTATTTCGTAGTCAACCATTGCTATCCATAAAGTGACCTTACATTGTTTTACTTTTTCCATTTGTAATCTATTTGTTTGAAGATGGTCCAAAGTGCTATAGCCCCGTCTAAATCCCGCTTGTTCACGGGGTTGATAACTGTCTAATTTGTTGGTTAATCTATATGTTATGATTCAAATGAGGATTTTGTATAGTACCGATAACAGGCTGATGGGTCTGTAATTCTCCAATTTAAATTTGTTCCCCGTTTTAAAAATAAGCCCAATCAAGGCGTTTACCCAAGGTGTTGTTTACTTTCTATGAGGCACCTGTTAAATAGCGTTTGTATTATGGATGCCCCACCATACTTTATCATTTCTATAGTTACTTCATCGTCCCTTGGATTTGTGCGATTTCTTGGGTACCGTTATTTATAACTTTTATTATTTGATGTCTCCCTACATTCATTTGTTAGTTTAGGTGTTTCAAACTTTTTCCATTTTCCAGAGTTTCTTCTATTTTCGTATTTCCGTACGGTCTGATGTTTTCTGCTATTTGTAGGATCATTTCAGCATAATCTTTTCTGTTTCGTTAGATTTTGTGCCACTTTACTTAACTTTTGTGTTTTTTTCTTTTTTCGATGTTGCTATTTGTTTTATAGTCATAAGTAGGTTGTTAGTTATTTGTGTGTTACCTGAATGATCCTAAATTTGCATCTTCTCTTCATCTGTACGTCTACTGAAATCACTCTTTCCGATATGACTTTGAACTGAACAACATTATGTGCTATTATTTTATGTATAAGTAGATCGACTCCTTCAATTATCTTACTTTCATTGCCCCTATAGAAATATCTATGGCACTTTTTAGAGTGATGCAAGACTCTCCTGTTTTTCTTACTTCCGCTAAATCCAATACTGTCCATTTTATGTTTTTTAGTTCTTCTTCTAATTCGGTAATTTTTTCTTTGGATCCTCAAGTTCTTGTGTTGTAAATTGCTATGTACCATTCTGTTCTTTTGAGGTATCTTTGTGCTGTGGGTATGCTACCGCATTTTACATAGGATTTTCGTCCTTCCCAGAATCCATGAGACTGGCTGCCAGAGCAATGTAAGACTCTGGGTTTACTCTACTCGCCTGGGGTACTGCATTTTGGAAATTCGACATATTCATTTTCATTATGGGGTTTTTAGCCATTGCCTTGTCGTACCGGCCGAAGATTGTTGACAAGGGGTAAAGGAGTTGAAAGGATGGTATGAAGGATTAATGTCTTTAGGATTTGATGTCCCCCATATTAGGAGGTAGGAGCTGACCAAGGCTGACGTTGGTAGGTTCGTTTCCCTGAAGTATAACTGTTCTCTGCCGGGATCACAGAAGAATATACACCCACTACCATAGTGTCGATATATTCGATCTATTTGATCTATTCGATCTAGTCGATCTATTCGATCTATTCACTCTATTCGATATATTCGATCTATTCGATCTCTACGATCTATTCGACCTCTTTGATTTATTCAATCTATTTGTTCTATTCGATTTATTTAATTTATCCAATTTATTAATTAATTTACGTCGTTTACGTCATTTAAGTCTTTTACGTCGTTTAATTCATTTAATTCGTTTAATTCATTTAATTTTTTAGTTCGTTTAGTTTGTTTAATTCGTTTATTTCGTTTATCTCGTTTATTTCGTTTACTTCGTTTACGTCGTTTAGTTCGTTTAATTCGTTTCATTCGTTTCATTCATTTCATTCGTTTAATTAGTTTAACTCGTTTAATTCGTGTAATTCGTTTAATTCGTTTCAATCGTTGAATTTGTTTCATGCTTTTCATTTGTTTCATTCATTTCATTTGTTTCATTCGTTTCATTCGTTTTATCTATTTCATCCGTTCCATCTGTTTCATCCCTTTCATCTGTTTCATCCGTTTCATTTATTTTAATTTACTTAATTTACATAATTTACTTAATTCACTTAATTCACTTAATTCACTTAATTCACTTAATTCACTTAATTCACTTAATCCACTTAATCCACTTAATTCACTTAATTCACTTTTCACTTAATTCACTTAATTCACTTAATTCACTTAATTCACTTTATTCACTTTATTCACTTTATTCACTTTATTCACTTAATTCTTTTCATTAATTTCACACTTAATTCATTTAATTCACTTAATTCACCACTTAATTCACTTAATTCACACTTAATTCACTTAATTCACTTAATTCACTTAATTCACTTAATTCACTTAATTCACTTAATTCACTTAATTCACTTAATTCACTTAATTCACTTAATTCACTTAATTCACTTAATTCACTTAATTCACTTAATTCACTTAATTTCACTTAATTCACTTAATTCACTTAATTCACTTAATTCACTTAATTCACTTAATTCACTTAATTCACTTAATTCACTTAATTTAATTCACTTAATTCACTTAATTCACTTAATTCACTTAATTCACTTAATTCACTTAATTCACTTAATTCCACTTAATTCACTTAATTCACTTAATTCACTTAATTCACTTAATTCACTTAATTCACTTAATTCACTTAATTTACTTAATTTATTTAATTCATCTAATTCATCTAATACATGTGATTAATTTGATTCGTTTGATTCGTTTAATTCGTTTGATTCGTTTGTTTCGTTTGTTTCGTTTGATTCGTTTGATTCGTTTGATTCGTTTGATTCGTTTGATTCGTTTGATTCGTTTGATTCATTTGATTCACTTGATTCATTTGATTCATTTGATTCATTTGATTCATTTGATTCATTTGATTCATTTGATTCATTTGATTCATTTGATTCATTTGATTCATTTGATTCATTTGATTCATTTGATTCATTTGATTCATTTGATTCATTTGATTCAATTCATTCATTTGATTCATTTGATTCATTTGATTCATTTAATTCATTTGATTCATTTAATTCATTTGATTCATTTAATTCATTTAATTCATTTATTCATTTAATTCATTTAATTCATTTAATTCATTTAATTCATTTAATTCATTTAATTCATTTAATTCATTTAATTCATTTAATTCATTTAATTCATTTAATTCATTTAATTCATTTAATTCATTTAATTCATTTAATTCATTTCATTCATTTCATTCATTTCATTCATTTCATTCATTTCATTCATTTCATTCATTTCATTCATTTCATTCATTTCATTCATTTCATTCATTTCATTCATTTCATTCATTTCATTCATTTCATTCATTTCATTCATTTCATTCATTTCATTCATTTCATTCATTTCATTCATTTCATTCATTTCATTCATTTCATTCATTTCATTCATTTCATTCATTTCATTCATTTCATTCATTTCATTCATTTCATTCATTTCATTCATTTCATTCATTTCATTCATTTCATTCATTTCATTCATTTCATTCATTTAATTCATTTAATTCATTTAATTCATTTAATTCATTTAATTCATTTAATTCATTTAATTCATTTAATTCATTTAATTCATTTAATTCATTTAATTCATTTAATTCATTTAATTCATTTAATTCATTTAATTCATTTAATTCATTTAATTCATTTAATTCATTTAATTCATTTAATTCATTTAATTCATTTAATTCATTTAATTCATTTAATTCATTTAATTCATTTAATTCATTTAATTCATTTAATTCATTTAATTCATTTAATTCATTTAATTCATTTAATTCATTTAATTCATTTAATTCATTTAATTCATTTAATTCATTTAATTCATTTAATTCATTTAATTCATTTAATTCATTTAATTCATTTAATTCATTTAATTCATTTAATTCATTTAATTCATTTAATTCATTTAATTCATTTAATTCATTTAATTCATTTAATTCATTTAATTCATTTAATTCATTTAATTCATTTAATTCATTTAATTCATTTAATTCATTTAATTCATTTAATTCATTTAATTCATTTAATTCATTTAATTCATTTAATTCATTTAATTCATTTAATTCATTTAATTCATTTAATTCATTTAATTCATTTAATTCATTTAATTCATTTAATTCATTTAATTCATTTAATTCATTTAATTCATTTAATTCATTTAATTCATTTAATTCATTTAATTCATTTAATTCATTTAATTCATTTAATTCATTTAATTCATTTAATTCATTTAATTCATTTAATTCATTTAATTCATTTAATTCATTTAATTCATTTAATTCATTTATTCATTTAATTCATTTAATTCATTTAATTCATTTAATTCATTTAATTCATTTAATTCATTTAATTCATTTAATTCATTTAATTCATTTAATTCATTTAATTCATTTAATTCATTTAATTCATTTAATTCATTTAATTCATTTAATTCATTTAATTCATTTAATTCATTTAATTCATTTAATTCATTTAATTCATTTAATTCATTTAATTCATTTAATTCATTTAATTCATTTAATTCATTTAATTCATTTAATTCATTTAATTCATTTAATTCATTTAATTCATTTAATTCATTTAATTCATTTAATTCATTTAATTCATTTAATTCATTTAATTCATTTAATTCATTTAATTCATTTAATTCATTTAATTCATTTAATTCATTTAATTCATTTAATTCATTTAATTCATTTAATTCATTTAATTCATTTAATTCATTTAATTCATTTAATTCATTTAATTCATTTAATTCATTTAATTCATTTAATTCATTTAATTCATTTAATTCATTTAATTCATTTAATTCATTTAATTCATTTAATTCATTCAATTCATTCAATCCATTCAATTCGTTCGGTTCACCGCAAGCCAGGTGCCATTACAAAGATGTGGTTGGTTGATATTTCGCAACATTATGATTACCGATCCGACTTTCAATTGTAGATTGTGAGGCGGCAATCCCGGCAATTCCAGCGAGTTTAAAAATTCGGTTGGATAGTTGACGACATCATCTTGGCTAGTAACGAAATCCACCGATTTGTATGGTTTATTTATTTATTATCATTATTATTACCACAATAATAATGATAATAATGTTGTTGTCGAATAATCCTGTCCTGTGGAAGTGTCGAATGATGTGAATGTGTGTTGTGTGGAAGTGTCGAATGGTGTGAAAGATGACTGTGTTGCAATTACCTTGAAAGTGGGCATGAAATTGTCCCGAACCACATTTGTTGCGCCAAATGAAATCATCTGGAAGCAACTGTTGTATTTCTGGATTTGTGTCAGGAAATGTGTGGAATCTGTTCCTGTTCCAGAAACTACTGAGCGCAATGGCTCTGGTGGCAGGACCAATGGCGCTATTTTGACTTTGCCACTTGCGCAACACAATCCAGGGGTTTCATTGTGTATTTCAATGCCTTACAATGTGATCACACAACGTTCATCGATTCAATAGCAAGGGATTGGTCTGCACTGTAATCAGTTGTCACGTTGTAACGGAATGCAGCTCGATGAGTATTCAACGCAACATTAGTTTGTCTTCTAGCATGATTATTCAAATTCATTGTCGCGCGATTGGTTTCTACTGACATGTCTCATTTGATGCATATCATCTTCGTTTGCATTTTCTCTTTCTTCCTGTGTACGTGCTGAACGTGTTTGTGATAATCGATTCCGTTCAATTTCATTTCGCTCTTCGCGTTACTCTGCAGTTCGATTGGATCGATTGCGACACAATGTACGTTGCGAAGAATCACAATTCAACTGAAAATGGATAATTGATTCACTTTGTTGTTACTGTATAATCGTTTGTTACTTCAAAAATCACCGTATTTCGTAAGTAAATCTGTAAATTTACTTGAGATAAAACGACTAAACTTAATTCATTTCATGAAACGATTTTTGTCACATGTAACCGATTGGCTTGATTCACAATTTGACAATCAGCTGTCAAACGACTTTTGCGCACGTAGCGAAATAAATTGGAAGATAAATAAAATAACTACACTTGTTGGATAGATCACGAAACAACACAAAAGTAAAAACAAATGTAATTTTATTTTAATTTAGGCTGGAATGCGTTTTTCCAGATTTTTCTTCAGATCTTCAAGATTTTTTTTCAATTGAGTTATTTCCATCCCGGGAGCATAACGAACAAAACAAAAAAAGAATCAATCAAATATGTCATTCCTATCGTCAGTTATGATCGAGAGTACATACAAAAATTATGATTTTTGCAGTTTGTCCGAATTTTCCGACTTTCCTTTGTAATTGTCTCGAATTGTTCAGGACCATGATGAACCAAACAAAAAAAAATTACGCATATCCATCGTTCGAATCGTGAGTTATGGTCTTGAGTTCATACAAAAATCCCATAGAAAAAAGAACTTTCAGTTTTTCCCGAATTTTCCAATTTTCCGGTTTTTTTCATAATTTAAGATTAATACTAAACAAATATGCACGCGTTAGTCCCGTACTAATAAAAATGTTAACAACTGATGAAAATGAATTAGCAGTACTACGCAAACTTGTCGTACTGATACATCGTATGTCCATCACCTTGGGAGAATATTCGTGGGATAGACTTTACTAGTTACAGAATGACAATACGAAGCATGTTCTGTAGGTGCAAGCTAGGCTGTATTTTTTTAAAATTATTTTTACCTAAATAATTTGTAATAATAACGATTAATGTTGAATTTTTAGAGTTGGTAATTTTTTCTATTCTGGTGGAATTAAAAATTTGTTCATGGTTAAAAATTGCTCATTATTTTGAATAAAAAGTGTCAGAAAGGGCTTGAGACTTACAACTTGCTTATGACTAAAGTCTTGTATAAATATACTAAACCATCATAAATAATGTGATTGTGTTTTTACTAAACAAGGTATAGAAGGTTTTTCTAGAAACCCTTATTAAGTCTCATATGGTACACACTTTAATGCAATTTTTTATTATTTAATAAAAAATGTAACTTTCTTTTACAGTCATTAAAATAGCAGAAAAGCAGCAAAAGTTATATTATTAAAGTCTGAATCTAGATTCTATTATTTTAATTTTTGAAACGAAATCTATTACAATTTCACTGAACATAAAATTAACTTTTAGAATCATTTTCTATTACAATTTAATTTTTACTTCTTTTATGCATTAGAGATAACTTTCATTGTTTACATTCAACAACAACGTACAATTGAAGGAATTCCTAAATAGACCATTAACAATAAGTATTTAAATAAGATACACTAATGATTAAAAAAAAGAATATTTGAGGGCTTGAAAAAGGTAATTTTTATGTAATTTAATAGTTTGTGTCTCTTCATTTATAGAGTTGACTGAAATTATGGTTAAATTTCTAACGTTCTTTCTTTATCAATACGAGAAAAGCATCAAGCCTTTCTTCTTGCTGAAAATAAATAATTTAAAATTTTAACGCTTTTAAGGCACAAGGAGTCGGCATTTATTCTTGAAATTGCAAGTGAACTGTAATCCCTATAAAAATATTTTTATGGCAATCGCTTGGTGTTTTCGTTTTTGAGAGCCAAAGTTGAAAAAAAATAAGTGAATAATTAAGTAAACTAACAAAAAATACATAAAAAATAATATTTCACAAATTATGGAGTTTTGGAGTTCTGCGATACTTGTTTATGTTTTTAGAACAAATAGTAAATCTTTTTTAAAAATCTACGATTAAAAAATTACAAGTAATGGCAACACTGAATCTCTTAAGGAATTTTCTGAAAATAAAAACACACAACTTACACATAAGACTGACTTAGTGCATCTTTTCCAATTATGTTATTAATAAAAAAATGCGTGTCTAATAACTTTCAGGGCCACACTAACGAAAGTACATAAAGGTGGGATCAAAAATTTAGGAGATTTGTTGTGATTGATTTCTCTTTAAAACACAAAATATTTTATGAAGAAATTTTCGAATTCATTAGTTTTCCTCTATTATTAAGTCTAATATTGAGAGGGTGACGTTAATATAAGTTAGCTGTCAGGATGAACACAGTTTGATGGAAGCTCTTTTTTATGTTTTTTTGCATATGAATATTAAAATCAAAAACAATCTGCTACGAGAACCTTGCCTTGTTGCAGTCTCTTTAACTCGATTGAAAGTATTTCTTCTTTTTCAAAACGACTTCTTTTAATTATATTTTAAACATATTTAACACCAATAACAGTCTAACATAACTGAGTATAAATTATATTCATGATAAACAGCGTCCCTAATATTCATATTTTCCACCTTCCTCCAACTATAAACAATATCTTACAAAACTAAAAATTTTGGCTAGGATTTTGTAAATTTAAAAATATCATTTTTTCAGTGCACATTTGAAGAATTTATAAGGTTTTATTTTTTTGTAAAAAATATCATCAAGAATTAACAAAAATGTGTTTCTTTTTTGAATCGGCACTAATGTGACCTTCATTTAAAAAATATGAATCAAATGTTTCAGTAGAACTATTTTGAAAAATATTTTTGCAAGATATAAAATCAAATGGTGGTGATTTTATATCTTGCAAAGTTCAATAATCATATATATACTATATACTCTAATGAATTTGCTCAAAAGTTTTTTAGGTAAAGTCGCATTTTATGTTTTTAACATATTCTGGTTTCAGCTGGATAGAACATTAAACACGGCCCAGTCGTTCGAAAAATGTTCCCGCATAATATTAATTTTCAAAACAGATTATATGTTTGTCTTCAAGTAGCTCTGATTTATCGCCGATGTCTTTTTTCTGGGGCTATCTCGCAACTAATGTCTTTAATAACAACACCATGGAACAATTAGAACAACCTGGAATAAACTGCAACTATAACATAAAAGATGTGCCAAGAGGTGAACAATACACTCTGCTGACCTAGAAGAGTGGCGGAGTGTAACTATAGAGAAGACATTATTCTTAAGAAATGATATTTCGAGAACTTTAGTTTGCTGTAAAATAGAGGCATGTTTATTTAGCAATTGATTCTTTTACTATACATAATTTGGAATTTAATTTTGCTATGGAACTTAAACAAAGAAAAACCAAATAAATATGAACATCTGTACATTGAATAGAAAATCTCTGCTATCAAAGGATAGACTTCTGCAACTGGAACAAGAGCTCAAAAATGTAAAGTGGGACATTATACGTCTATGCGAGGTGAGAAGAAGAGGCAAGGAAACATTGAAATTGAAATCAGGTAAACTATTCTACTACAAAGGAAAGAAGACTACAGTAGCAATGGTGTTGGAATGTTGATACAGAAACAATGGATTAAGTACATTAAGTAGGAATATCTTCGAGAGTAATATACGTGACTCTCAGATTGACAAGAAGATACTACCTTAAGATAGTTCAATTACATCCACCCACGGCAAATACTCAAAGAATTCGACAAATTTCACGACGAAATCGAAACAGCACTAGAATTGGACCAAACGTTTTATACCATATTGATAGGTGACTTTAATGCTATGTTAGGAAAAAAGCAAGCTGGAGAAGCATGTATAGGAGAACATGGTATAGTAACAAGAAATAAAAGAGGACATACACTCGTGAATTTCCTAGAGCAACATCAAATGAAAGCAAGGAACAAGTTCTTTTATAAAAAAGAAGATATGAAATGGACTTGGGAAAGCCCGAACGGCTCCATTAAAAGAGAATGGATGAAATCATTTTCATCATTACAGACCACCATAAAGTAGTAAAAGTCGTAAATGTTCTAAACGGGGTACACGTAAGCGATCATAGAATGGTTAGAGCACGAGTTGTAATAAACACAAAATTAGAACTGCAGAAACTGATAATGGGGAAAAATAAAGAAGTAAATTACATGCAATTAGGTAAACAAAAACAACTATTTTACGATAACCTAATAATTGCTCTAGACGAGAATCCAATCAACATGGAGAAAAGCTTAGATGAATTAAATGAAAGTATTGTGGAGAAAATAATACAATCGGCAAATAAGACCATAGTATCCCCAATCAAAACCAATTTGTAAAATAACAGACCAAACAAAAGATCTCATCAAAAGAAGTAATGAAGAAAATAAAAATATGACTCCTGACGAACTGAAAGAAATCAAAAAGGAAATAAGAAAGTGAGAAAAGACGTGGCTGAATACAACGAAAAAGTGATACGTGAAACTATAGAAGAAACCAGAGGTCCGTGAGTCTTTAGGAAGAAACTGAGAAATGATAAAATTCATAGAAAATTTCTACAAAGAACTGTACAATTCCAAAGTGGACGAAAAACCTAGAAGCCCCAGAGACAAAAGATCGACACGTACTAAACATTACACTGAAGATATCCCACCCATTTGCAAGTACCAAATAAAAATAGCCATGAAACAAATGAAAAGAAGAAAAACAGCAGGTCCTGATGGGATATTAATTGAAATGAGAGATGCAGCCGGGACTTTATTACTAATATATCTGGAAAAACTGTTTAAAAAACCAATGTCTAGAGAATGGAGAGACTCCTAATTATTCGAAGACCGCACATTGTTTTAATATTTAAGAAACGAAACAAACGAGATATTAAAAATTACCGTCTTATATCTCTGCTTTCTCATATATACAAATTATTTACGAAGGTCATACCAAACAGACTGACAAAAAAGCTCGACGAGTTCCGACCACCATAACAGGCAGGCTTCAGACAAGGCTATAGCACTATAGACCACATTTATACAGTACGTCAAATTATAGAAAAATTCCACGAATATAATCTAAAATTGTATATGGTCTACGTAGATTTTGAAAAAGCTTTTGACACGGTCGAAATTTGGCCTTTAAACGTTGCAGAATAACAGCAGATATATACAGTTATCCAAAGACATATATAATAACGCTACAACCAAGATAAATACCTTTGAAAAATCTGATCTAATACAAGTGAAGAGAGGGATAAGACAGGGAGATGCAATATCCCCTAAGTTATTTATCGACTTATTGGAAGACGGCTTCAAAACCCTAAATTGGGAAACGCTAAGATTAAATATCAACGGGGAATATTTGTCGCACCTTAGGTTTGCAGACGACATAGTACTTCTGGCTAATAACATGCCAGAGTTGGAGAATCGAATTAAGGACTTACAACAGGCTGCAGGGAAGGTGGGACTGAAAATGAACATCAGTAAAACAAAGATAATGGCAAATCAAAACGATGCAACACCAGTCATACTAAACAACGAGACAATAAAGGTGGTGCACGAATCTACTTAGGAAAAAACTATCCATGAACGAGTGTCCACAAAACCAAGAAATAAATAGAAGAACGAAACTTGCGTGGGCAGCGTATGGAAAATTGAAAGGTGTCTTTCATTCAGCGTACCCACAACACATGTCAACTAAAATAGATTATCAGTGCATTCTTCCTATACTCAGGTACGCTTCAGAAACCTGGTCCCTGACAGAAACAAATTTAAAACAATTCAAGATTAGCCAGAGAAAAATGGAAAGATCTATACTAGGAATAAGACTGTCTGATAGAGAAACCAATGAATGGATACGAAACAAGACCAAAGTCGAAGACGTTGTCACGCGTATTGCAAGACTGAAATAGCAGCGGGCTGGGCATCTGATGAGAAGAGACGACGACAGGTGGAGCAAAAAAGTCACCGAGTGGAGAATGAGAACTGGGAAAAAAATCTTGTGGACGACCACGCACCCGCTGGAGGGATGACATTAAAAAAAAAATTGCAATGGAAACGATATACAGAGCTAGAAACATGGAAACAATTAGGGGAGGCATTTGTCCAGCAATGGTCCAGTATACGGTGATGATGATGGTGATGGGGGCATCGAATTTATTCAAAAACACAAGTATTATTAGTAATGGTGGCAGCCTGTCTAGTGAAACAAGTGTAACAGTGAATTACTTACTATTTCTACTGAATAGTTTATATAGTATTTATATTGAATTGTTAGTTTTCGAAGTATTTTAACAACAAAAATGTCTATTATTTTCTTTATCTTAATAAAATTACATTTTATAGTAAAGTAAATCCCAAGATATAAGATCCTTGTTGCTTTTTCAATGGGGCAATAAACGCCCTATTACGGTTTTGTGCATAGTTGCCAGGTATTACGATAATCGTATTTTTATTTTACCTGCTTTGTATACCGCCCTCACATGCACCTGCAATCATATTGGATCTATTTTTACCTATATATTTATTACCTGGCAACCCGGTTTGGAGCCCTTTAAGTATTTGATAATATAGGCCTAATGACCACAGGTCCCCATTATAATTAGAGGGATGCTTTATATTATTTTTATTTTCAGTTTTACTTACAACTTACAATGTAACGGTTCTATTTTAATTATGTGGCGTCCGTGGGAAAATTGCAATAGAAAATATTTATCACTTGACGCTAAATAAATAGTGAAAAATTTTTACGACAGTTTGGTAAAAAAAAATTTGAATAAGCAAAGTGCTTTGCAAAAAACCAGTGAACTAACAAAACCCCACAGGAAAAAATGGAAAGATGTTCAAATGCATCATGTAGACGATTGTGAAAAAGACGTCGTCAGAAGAAAAATATATTCTATGTATGAAGAGCGGTTGGTGCTGACACTAGACAAAATAAAATTAAGACTGGTGCAGGACGGGACCAATACACATTGTGGCCGATCAACCCTTTACAGAATTCTTTTTAGGATGCGATTCCCGTTCCGAAAAATCAATAAAAGGCAAGTAGTGATGGAGTCACAAAGATTACGAATCTTGCGACATACTTATTTACAAGAAATTAAAAAGTATCTATCAGAGAATTGGCCAATAATTTACCTTGATGAAACATGGTTCGATACCCATGACACTGTGCAAAAAGGGTGGGTTGAGAGCAGTACAAAATGTCAGACTAACGCACCTTCGAATAAAGGTAAAAGAATAACCATTTTTCATGCTGAATCTGAAAAGGGCTGGATTTCAAATTGTCTACTATTATCTATAAAAAACATACAAGATTCTAGTTTGGACTATCATGAAGACACGACCGCAGAACGTTATGAAAATTGGTTTCAAAATTCCCTTTTGACAAATGTTCCGTAACGGAGCGTTATAGTTATGGACAATGCAAGTTATCATAGTCGCCTACTAAATAAGGTTCCTAATGCAGTCTATACCAAATCGGAAATACAGAAATATATGTTAGAAAATGACATTTATTTTGACTTTACTTATAAAAAAGTGATCTTTTGGAAGTTTTAAAAGACTATAAATTGAAAAGAAAATACGTTCATGATAGTATGGCTGAGAAAATGGGACACACTGTTTTGCGGCTTCCTATTATTGTGTATTTAATCCAATTGAACATATTTGGCATCAAGTTAAATCAAAAATAAGGGCACAAAATGTTTGTCCTACTTTAAGCGTGTCAGTGAATGAATTAGTAAAAAAAGTTATAAATGATATACCTTGTGAAAGCTGGAAGAATTCCATTCAGCACGTTGTTAAAGTTGAAGATTCATATATTTATACACTGATAATTACCTCAGCTGACGACAGTGATAGTGAAACTGAATTAGGCTTAAGTTAAAATATATTTTTATTTATACAATATGTCCCCTCTTGTAAACCCCATTCATTCAAACTGTGTTTTTACATGCTACTATACATAAACATCTCCAAAAACACTTATAATTTTATTTATTTCCATTAATGAATAAAATTCTTAAGTCTATCTCTGCAACCTATCATAAAAAAAAGGACAGGATTTTTATATTGCCCACTTAAAACGGCAAAAAACAGGATCTTATATTTTGGGACAGGTTATACTATCGTTAGGGAGTTGCACTAAACTGACTTCACCTAATTTAGAAGTCACAAACTACCACTTTTTAATAGTATGGTGTGTGGGTTTATATGTTGTGTAAAATTATTTTACTTCCCCTAATCTAGTTGCTAAATCTGGACTTATTGATTTAAGATATTTACTAAAAAATAAATGAATTTTCTATGTCCTTCCAAGACAAATTTCCAAGTGGGATATTATGTAAATTACTTTCAGGTCTTGTCATATTGTGAACAGCTCGTTGCACTTAAAGTATTAAAGACAGTGTCAAAAACATTCTAATTGAATGTCAGTTCTGAAATTAAAACAAGAACATTGTGATAACAGGCAGCCACATCATTCCACTTTTTCGATAAAATAACATGACGTAAATTGAAACTGAACGGAACATTTCTACAGGATCTTATAAATTTAGTTTTCAGCACTGAATATTCGGATGTCGTAAGGAACAGTGCGATGGTTTAAATTTTATGCCTTGTTTGGGGTCGTTAAAAAGGTAGAAACGCAGCAATTACGAAGCATCTTTTACATAGAAATTGCACAGCTTGAACAGTTTCAGTAGTTTGTTTAATAATATAATCATTTTTTTAGTAGAACCGTATACGGGCTGTAGAAAAATCCCTAAAGCTCTACAGAAGCGACCCGTGTGCTGAAAAAGCGATTCCGGTTGCAAACTGTGGTGGGAAACACAGTCCTGGGCAATTCACTCCGAAATGATGAGGCTTTTCATATCAAGAAATTCCAAAAAGGGGTGGGACAAGAAGTGACAGTGTACATAGGGAGCCACGTGTATTCCTGACGTGCAACGCTCTGGAAGAAATTAAACAGGCTATGTATATTGAACACGTTCCATTAAAGTACTTATAAAATAGACTAAAGTCATCAACCGTTGCACATAGGAGTATTTCAGCGTTTTATGCGGCCATAAATCGAGTTCCTAAGGTAGAAAAAATTTGCATTTTTTTTTATGGGTCTAGCACACATGCTGCAGGAAAGTCCCTAAAGCTCTCCAGGAGCGGCACGTGTGCGGAAAAAGCGATTCACGTTGTTCTTGAATCGCTGTAAATTGTACTCGGTGGGAAACACAGCCCTGGGCACATTATTCCAAAGGGATGATGTTCTCCATATAAAAGACTGCTTGAAGGTGTTGACCGGGGAGTAACAAGCTGGCCCTCATACGGATGTGAAGTATTAGCGCGACGTGTATTTCCAACATGCACCGCTCTGGTAAGAATTAAGCGGGCTACATCCTTCGAACACTTTCCATGAAAATACTTGTAGAACAGACTCAAGTCGCCAACCGTTCTTCGATATTCCAGCGAATCAAGGCCGACGGTCAGTTCCGGATCTCCAATCAGACGAACAGCTCTTCTCTGAACAGAATCCAACAAATGCAGTGTATGTTTGGGAACGGAGCACCAAACATGGGAGCAGTATTCCATAGTTGGTCGAATTTGAGCTTTGTAAAGAATTAACAGTTGTTGTGGAGTGTAAAGCTTTCTGGTTCGAAATAATATTCCCCAACCTTTTAGAAGCTCTCCTTGTTATGCCTGCAACATGTTCATTCCAGGACATATTTGCTCCCAAATTAACGCCCAACAAATTGAATGACGATGCTAGGGGACTGGAATGTCCCGACATAACTATGACGGGTTCAGCAACGTTAACTTTTTTAGAAAAAACTGCTGCCTGGCTTTTGTAGTATCAAATTTCACTTGGTTACTGTCACCCCAAGATAGAATTTCTTCCAGGTCTTTGTTAAGTTGAACGACCTCCTGTTATCTGCGAATATTCGCCTGAGTAGCCGATGTTCCAGCGTTCAAAGTGAATAAGGAGATAAGCGTACTGTCATCTGCAAAACTGTAGATTGGATTCTCGGTCTTTTCCAGCAGATCATTAATGTAAATGAGAATGATAGTAGAAGACAGTATGGAGCCTTTGGGCACACCGGCGTTGATAGTGAAGGTGTTAGAAAGAAGTCGGCTGCCACTCGTAAAGAACGCTCTCTGAGGAAACATGAGAGCCACAAACAAAACTTTTCAGACATACCATAAAAGCGTAGCTTAGCCAACAGTCCATCATACCAAACACGGTCCAATGCCTTGGATATGTCAAGAGCGACCGCTCGAGATTCTCCAAAGTGTTCAATTGCGTTGTTCCAAACATGTGTTACCTTAAGGCAGAAGCTCTCCTCTTGATCTATGTTTACAAAAGCCATATTGGTGATCTGTGATAATGTTGAATCGATTGATTGATAACCTTTTCCATGACTTTCAATATCATTGAAAGCAGTGCGACTGGTCGGTAGTTATTTGGCAAGCTCTTCTTGCCTTTTTTAGGTATCGGCTGAACTGTGGCACATTTCCAGCAGGAAGAAAATATTTCCTTTCTGTAGGATAGGTTGAAAAGTTACAGAAAACTGGTGTTAGTTTCCTTGCACAGTTTTTAAAAACTATGGCATGTATTCCGTCAGCTCCAGAAGCTACTTTGGTGTCTAGCTTCATTAAAGTACGGTGTCTGAAGACAACATCGGGCATACTTGACTGCAATATCGAAATAGTAAGTAGTGTGTTTCCTTGGAAATCGACAGTAGAATGTGAACCAAAGAGTTCAGCCAACAAGTTCACTTTCTCAACAGGTGTTGTTGCATTGGAGTTATCTGGCCGTGTGAGTGGTGGTATGGTGGATTTGGTGAAATTTTGACTAACTGCCATAGCGACTGCCCGAAAGGACCTGGAATTGTTGGGACAAGCGAGAAGTTTGTTTCTAATTCAACAATGTTGAAGAGGCATAGAATAATAGGCGACCCCTCCCGTTATCCATTTGACAGTGTGGAAGCCAGAGTCTCAGTAAAAATTTGATCGTCGCTGTGAGTGTTCGTTTCTCTTTTTGGCATTCGTTACAAAACAGTTATTTAAAAAAAGTGAATATTACGGGTAAAAGAGCATACACATTGATTATTTTTATGTATTTTTTTTTTAAATAATTAGTAATATTTTGAAGGTAGAAAATGTTACTCGAAATTGTTGTTGGAAAATCCGTTTTTTCGGTTTTTAAAAAGTATTATACTTCAGGGTGAGTCTCAGTGATTTTATTGGTTTTAATAGAAAAAAATTATTTGCACTGATAAAATATATCTATGTGAAATCGAGTTTTTCATGGCCTTTAAATCAGACGGTGAAAGCCACATAGTATTTTGTATTTATCTATTTTTTTAAGTTAAACAGTTTTTATTTTATTCTAGGATCCGCGGGTACTTCAGGTGCTCAAGTAGTAACGCGTAGACTACTTTTTGACAAAATGCAGGAAAAATTGATATATCTTGCGACTTTTTTTTATCGCAAGATGAATATTGTGATGAGCAAAGTGAAGCATAACTTCTCTTATTTGAAGTCACAATTCAAGAAAAAGTGGTCAGAAGCGCATAAAAAAGTAGAAGTTTTCTTAAAAACAATGACGAATGGTTTCAAGGAACATTTGAACTACCTAAGGTAAAACGCCGTTCTTCTGGTCGACGAGCAAAGTCATTTGAAGAATCCGGGGAGAGGAGCAAACGTAGAAAAATGGAGGAAGCACGCAGTGCTGTAGAATAAGAAGAAATAATGCGTGCTGCTCAAACGTCCCTTCAAAGTTCTGAAGATAGAATTACATCCAGTATCCTAAAAGACATAACTAACTATCCCCAGACGGCCCAAGGGTACCAAAAAGCATATAAAATGTCAAAGCACAACTAAATCCAATAGCCGCCCTCTCAATGTTTGGAGAAGCTGACTTCTCAAGAACACAGTATGAAATAATAAGGAATAGTAACAAGAAGTATTATCAGAGTTACACCGTGCCACAGCAAGCAAAAGGACTTTTTATCCGGCGAAAGAGATTTATCGGGGAACTGAAACATTAACTTACAACATTTATTGGCGCACATGGCTAAACGTTTGACCACAAATTTGGAGAATGTACTAAAAGAATTGACATTGACACTCATTTCGAAATGGGGAAGTAACGGATCGGAACAAGCACAATTTAAGCAAAAGATGCAAGAATAATGCAATTGACACCAACATTTTTCAAAGTTGCTTTGTTCTACTAAAATTGATTTGTGGGACAAACAAGAAAGTTATTTGGCACTCCCTGTTCGCCACGATACTGTCGGCCAATGAGGATTAGATTTGTAAAAGAAACAGTGGATATTACAATTTCTGAAATTACTTACATAGAAAATGTAATAAACGCTTTGGAAAACAGCGAATTCATACAAGCAGACATCTCTTTTTCCATGAAACATATAATGGCGCTAACTATGGTCGATGCAAAAGTGTGTAATGCGGCGTCTACTACTTTAACCATGAGATGCTACATTTGGGGTGCTAGTTCAAAGCAGTTTAATGACCTCATTGTAAGAAATAACATCGACCCAGATGCATTACAGTTTGTCCTGTCTGTACGTTAGGAGTCGAAAATATCCTGGATTTGTCATACAAGCTTCCTGTACAAAAGTGGCAACTAAGATCGTACAGTGACAACGAAATACAGGCAAAATTCAGAGAGCAAACGGACTTAATCATAGATGTGCTAAAAGCTGAATTTTTTTTTTCTCAATATACTGTTTTTTTATATATTAAAATATATTTTTCTTCAAAATATGCACTCCAAAAAGCTTTCGCTGCTATAGTTAGAAATAAAACCCGATGTAAAATACCTAAAACCAAAAAAATAATAATAATAAAAAACGCCTAAAACGCTGAAAAAATGTGCAGTATCTGGTATCAAATGTCCTTTTTTTGTTATCCTAGGCGACGAGCTAACATATCCAAATATGTAGTTTCAAATTAAACAGTGATGGAAATTCGCTGTACTATATTCTAAATAATTCTTGTTCGTTTCTATGGTAGATATTACTACATAAATTAAAAGCCCCTACTATTAACGTTTACTAAAATATATATAATTACTTTTAATCAAACATATCAGAATTTGATTCAATTATGTCGAGTTATGCTCCCTCCTTGACATTCTTAAAGTCGAGGTATTTGAAAATATGTAATTTTTTATTTTTGCTCTGTCAAAAAGTTATTTTATATATAAAAAAAAGGTACTAAATCAATATCCTATTGTCCACGTACTTGAATCTTCTTTAATTACCACTGAGAAATCAAAACTTTATTTTTATTTTCTCCATATTTTTACTTCGTGCCTACGTATAGCTGATGACAGCCCTCTGAGTACTTAAACTATAGATGTGCAAACTCTGAAATTTTAGCTATTACTTACGGTTGCCCATTATAGTGCATTTGATCTCCTACATCCTTCAAAGCTAAATGACTGTTTTAGATCCTCGTGTTTATTCAATTCCTCTTCAAGTTGGTCATTTGAATCTTCTCTCTGAATTCCGTTGCTTGTTATTTTTCTTTCTCGCTTTTGCTATTCTTAGTTTAGAATTTCACTATTGCATTTCATCTTATAAAATTAGTTTTTCTATATTGTCGGATCTTAGCGTTACCAGACTGAGTACCTGAACCTCTAGATCCAGAAGGATTCTTCCCTACAAACACACTATGTAGAAAAGTAGGCCAAGTCAGTACGGTATTGGGACATAAACAAACAGGCATTGTTATAATAAACTTATTGGAATAAACAAAGTCTTAACAATCTTACTTTAAAAAATAATCTTAAGCCAGAAAATTCCTGGAGACTGGAGGAACACTATTACGATCCCAATATTCAAAAAGGAAATAACAACGACACCGACAATTATAGAACCATTACCCTGCTAATTAGCTTAGTGCTTTGCTGATGATGCAATATTAACAGCAGAAAATGAAGATGGCTTACAGTGACTAATACATCGTTTTCAAACAACAGCAGAAACTTATAACATGAGAATATCAGTGGAAAAAACAGAATCAATGGTTATAGCAAAAGACCCCATTAAATCTAAATTAGGCGTCTACAACAAAACAATAGTACAGAACATGCATTGCACATACCTGGGAGTATAGCTATCGAGCTCAAATTATCAATATCAAGAAGTACTCAATCAGGCAAATGAAGTATCGAGAATATCTGGTTGTTTAAAGAACCTAATATGGAAAAAGTCTGCATGCCTACGAGAAGCAAAGTGCGTGGTAAAACCGGTTTTAACGCATTCAGCAGAAACATCTAAAATAAAAAGCGTCATGGGAGCTACAGAAATAAAAACACTGCGCACTATCAAAGGAATAGCCCTGAGAGAACAGGTACGAAGCACAACTATACGAGAAGAACTCAAGATTCAAGACATCGTCCGTTTAGTTAGATCAAGATGTCGATATTGGAGGGATCACGCTAATAGAATGCCAACTAATAGTTGGCCAAGATAAGCACAAGCTAAAAAACCAGAAACGAGAAGACCTCTCGGTCGACCACCAAAAAGATGGCACGAAAGCTCATCTACGTCACAAGAGGCTTAAAAACAGACGACCAAGACCTTGTCTCATAAGAAAAGAAAGGTATATTATATTCGTAATGAAACTGTGTCATTTATTGATTCCAAACATTCTTTTCTTCAATTTTCTTACAGTTTTTGACAATAGTAAGAATATTATATTTTTTGGCTGTTAGACCCTAGCCCAACTAAAATCTGAAAAAAAATAAATATGAAGGAAAGTTGGCTATTGACCAAAGAACACACTTAAACTTAAGAACTAAAAATCGCCAAGATTAGATAATGTACTAAACGAATTCTTAAATGAGAAAGCTAGACACAGTTTGAAAACTCGACTATATTATATAACAAAATTCATACTTCAGGGAACACCCTAGCTGTGTAGACAGAAAGTATTACTAACTGACTTTCAAAAAAGAAGACAACACAATTTTCAAAAAATTATAGAAGTATAAGCTTTTCCAGCACAACAACATAACTACTCACCAAGATACTACCTGGCGACACTGGAAAAACCGGTGTCAGTAAGGAACATAAGGGATTCAGATGGTTGCTATTTTTATTCCTTGTCAAATCTCTGAAAAGCAATCGAATTCAATAAGATTGCTTACTTTTAATTTATAAACCTTACCCAATATTCCACAGGGTGAAACTAAAAGAGATCCAAACAGGCCATCTAGCGTAATAGATATCATCTAAGAATTTAACTCAGGAAATAATATATTGGTAAACATTTACAACAAGTTCTTCAGAAAGATATGAATATGTCTTTGGTTAGTTCAGGTCAACCTGATCATGGAGAAAATAATTATGGGAGTTAAAACTACAGCATCTGGCTTCAAATCAGGAAATAAAGAAATTAAAATTATCTGATACGAAAACGATGCCGTCATTATTGCAGATGATGAAGATACGTTACAAAGAGTACTTTATAAATTCAACACCGTTGCTAAAAATCTCAATAAGCTTAGAGAAAGTAATAAACTTCAAGTATTTTGACGCCAAAATAACCACCAGCTAAAATTTAAAGGAAGATGTTGGGGGAAGACAAGAAAGGTCTCTGTAAGGTCAGAATTTATAAGAGCTACATAATATCTATGAAGATGTATACCATGGAAACCAGAATGGAAACTACCGATATAAAATGCCTTTTTAGAACAACGAAAATGGATACCTACATTCAATTACTCGGTACACTTTCCTGGAATAAGATGCGATTACATATAAGATCTTTGTGGGATTATAAGTGTTATTAGATAGACAAGAGTTTGCTGAATGAAATGATGGGATTATGTTCAGGGAATGGATCAAGACACACTTGCGAAAACTCAAAATATGTCTTAACTCTAGACTCTCTGCCTCTTCAGAATGAAAACAGTTTTTTCAGAACAAGGTCTAATACTACTTTAAGAAAAGGAAGAAGAAGTAGGCTTTCCTTTATTTGTAGTACAGTATATGCAGGATAAAATGCCACAATCTACTAGTTCGTTGCTCTCTTATCTCACAGAGAATCGATGCTGATTATTTTACTGGATCATGACCAAATCCAGTTAGGAACGGGTTTTTTTTTTAAATTTTCTATCCAGCTATGAAGAGAAACTCACAGAGCTTAAAAAATTTGTTCTTCCACATAACTGCCGTCTACAATATTTTTTGAGTTGTTTAATTCCATCAAAAAATTCTTTTGTTTGTGCTTCAAACAAAGATGTTACAATGACTTTCAACTTACCATCTTAAGAAAGAAAAGAAAAAAGAAGTTGCTATTCGCTAAACCAGGGCTACAATGTGGATATTGTACCTTGATGAACCAACAGCTCTTGGTAATGACTTGAACGTTTCGAACCCTGTGGACTCTGCAGTTGTCGTGCAACAGTAAAGTTTTTCTTGAGTTTGGACATTTATCTCTAAAGGCATATTTTAAGTGTTAGGTCATCCTTCATGAAACTTTTCCATTAATTGGGCATCCATTTTCCATATATTGAAGGAGCAGAATTTCTTCGTAGCCCTAGAAAACAGTCACAATTAACTTTTCAGAAGAATACTGAATTTTCGCCATCTTTGGATGTGGAGAGCCTTTGCGAACTCATTGGTTCGTGAGAGGATCCCAAGAGAACAGCCAAATCTTGTAACCTGTGACAATTCACGAACACTCTCAGTCTTTTTCAGAGTCGCTAAATGTTGTTGAAAAATTTCTTTCCTGTTTAGTTTCTGCTCTACTTTTTTCTTCTTAAATCTTCATGCACAATATTAAAAACTCTAGTTTCGGATACGCCAGCTTATTTAGCGAATACTTGGATCATCGTTCGTCAATCTGACGGAATCAAATCCTCGATAAGTCAGATGGTTTTCTTTATTCTTTACCCAACCAGTCTTCTTGATTTGGCGTCCTTGTGAATTGAATCTCAGCCCCTTTGAAATGTTTACACCAAAATTTTACTCCTGGAGGAGTGGCGATCACCAAAGGTAACGTCTACACTCATGAATGAAATATTGAAAAATTAATCCCATTCGACATAGGTGAATTCCAAGAAACATAATTGCTTATGAAAGTCATAGTTCTCAGAATTTTATTTTCATATTGGTCGACCTATTTAAATAATTATTACTCATATTATCCAAAATTTCTCCAAAGGAAACAGAAGAACTCTTTTATTTACAAATTAATATATTTAATATTACAGCAAATCGTTCGACAAGAGACGCTCAACTTAAAGATCCTTTTTACGTTTAATTAATACAGCGTTAAATCAAAAGCAGAGCAAACTACTTGCCACAAAGAAAGTTATCGGGGGGTGTAGTAGGTAATGCATATAAGCATTAACGTGGAGTCAAACGTCGCGTCGCGTTGCAGCAGGATAATTTCGGGAAACAAAGTCGATTCGGAAGCCGGCTCCAAGGAACATTTGTATGATTATTACACTCCTACGAGAATATTACGTAAGTTGTATATATGACAATTTCAAATCTAAAATTTGTTCATTCACTGAAATGGAGTATTCAGACTGTGATTATAAACAGTAAAACGAGAGAGAATGAATTACAAGTTATGTAAAGTTATGTAATCGTTAGCAAGAAACTGACATTAAGGACACATTATATATATATATATATATATATATATATATATATACATATATATATATATATATATATATATATATATATATATATATATATATATATATATATATATATATATATATATACATATAAATATACATATATATATATATATATATATATATATGTATATATATATATATATATATATATATATATATATATATATATATATATATATATATATATGTATATATATATACATATAAATATACATATATATATATATATATATATATATATATATATATATATATATATATATATATAATATATATATATATATATATATAAATATATATATATATATATAAATATATATATATATATATATATATATATGTATATATATATATATATATATATATATATATATATATATATATATATATGTATAGATAAAATATTACGGCATCCTCGCGGATATCCTTAGGATACGAAAAAGTTTAAAATCCCTACTCAGACGGGGAGGTGAACGATAATATATACATATATATATATATATATATATATATATATATATATATATATATATATATATATTACATATATATATATATATATATATATATATATATATATATATATATATATATATATATATATATATATATATATATATATATATATATATATATATATATATATATATATATATATATATATATATATATATATATGTGTATGTGTGTGTGTGAACTTCTAACTTCTAAAGCCCTTTCGTTAATTCTATTAGATCTAAATATTTAAAATTTCGATTTATTAATCCAAAAAACGTTATTGCATTAGTCTGTTATTCTGTTTCTATGTTTTTTAGCCCCTTACAATTTGTTTTGCTTATTTTTAATTATTGGTTTCAATTTTTTGGCAGGATAGGAGTCGTAGTCGAGGCTTGTTCAACCCGAGCTTAATCAGGTATCATTTATTTGGCTATTATGTCGCTGTTCACTATAACTATTATACATGATTGGTAAAAAAAACTGAGGATATATATTGGGTTTTAAGCTACATACATGTTAGGCTTAGCTTAGGCTTAGAATTTATGTAAGTGGGAAAACTTAAGATATTTGAAGATATTTCATGAACAGAAAAATTAAGATTAACGTAAGACTAAACGTAACCTAATCCTGGGGTAGGCGTTCCGCGGGTCTTAGAAGTTGGCGTCGGGGCACGGCGTGGAGGGGGGCGGTAAGCGTTCCTGACTGCGAGATGGGATGGTATGTGGCTTTGTCCAGGAATTTGAACTGGGTGTTGCTTATGAATTTCCGGATTGTCGGCGGACTGAAGCTGTGTATTCCCCACGAGTCATGGTGTTTTGGCGATGATGCCAAAGGCCTTGTCTTGGACGGTCTGGAGGGTGGATTTAAGTGTACGTGACCTTTGGCACCATGATGGGCTGGAGTAGGCCAGTTCGGCTCTGATGACCAACTTTTTGCCAGTTGATAATTCTGGTCTTGTTGAAGAGTGGGTACAGCTTGTCGAGGAGTTGGTTGGCTTTTTTGGCGGAGGAGACGACGTGGTCCTTCCATACTAGCTGCTTGTCGTACTGGAGGTCCGAAAACTTGATGCTGTTTGACCATCAGAGTCTGGTGCCTTGAAGAGTGGGGCTTGCCGGCTTGGTGCTTCAAGACAGGGTGAACACGATGGCTTGGGTTTTTGCCCCGTGATCTGGATTCTCCAATGGGCGACTTGATGGTAGCGGTGATGGCGATGTCATCGGCGTCCATGAGGAGGGATGTGTGGTCCTACTTGGGAATGCCGGCGGTGAAGATGTTGAATAAATGGATGGAAAGGACGCAGTCTTGGGGGACTTCGGCTCGAATAGGCTTGACTTGGGAGGAGGTCTGGTCAACATGGACTTGGAAAGTACCGTTCAAAAGGAAGAGGATGATCAATCGCGTGATATTTGTGGGATTGCCGTGATGGATGAACTTGAGGATTATTTCTTCGTGTCAGATTCGGTCGAAGGCCTTGCGAACATCGAGAAAGGCAGCTCTAACCTGGTGCTTGCAATTGAAGCTATTGACTATGTATTGGGAGTGCGCTGTGATGTGATGGACGATGCCGTAGGCTGGTTGGAGCCCAAACTGTTCGTTTGGGATGACTATGAGGTTGGCTCCGATGATTTCGAGGATAACTTTCTCGGCTACATTGCCTAGGCAGGAAAGTAGGCAAATTGGCCTATAATTGCTAGCCTTATGCGAGGGGGTGCCGGTCTCCTGATTAGAATGTTCTCAGCTTTCTTTCAAAAGGGCGGGAAGTAGCTAAGTTTTTTCAGGGCTTTGACACTGATTTTGTCGTGCCCTGGCGGATTGAACATGTACCGATGATGACTTGGATGGCTGAGGGGCTAGTGAAGTAAGTGTTGGGGAGGGCTGAACCTGTTTGAGGACCTGAATAGTGCTGGTCACCCTCTGATCTTGGGCAAGATTGGGGCGAGCTGGGTAGTTTTTTGGAGGGTGACAGTTTCATTAATCCGATCGGCCGGATCGCCCATAGTAGGAATGACTGGTAAGTGGTTAGGGAACAGCTGGTGGAGGACAGTGTTGTTGTATAGGTCGACATTCGTGCCCAGGAAAACATCAAGAAAGTTGCTCCTTTCCTGGCTTATGAAAGCAGGTTCATCTGGCGTGACCAGAAAGAATACTTTGTCATGGATAACTTCGAGATCAGCACCATTAGCGTTCGTGACTAGGTTTCCTCAACGAACGCTTTTGGCGTTTAAAATCGCCGTCCAGAACCGACCTTTGGTTATTGGGGCCGAGAAGCGTATGATCTACACGGTTAATCGGATGGTGGTTCCGATTTTGATGGTAGTAATTGAGGAATGCTTACCGTTAATCTGTTGTGAATCATTCTGGGTTTGGTATTTTTTTGGGGTTTCCCCGTCTGAGGATTTACTGTCGCGCTTTTATTTTCTGGTTTTCGGCTGTTCGAAGCCGGTTTCATCAATGGATGGGGTGGGTGCTGCTGAGTAAGCTGAATTATTTGAATCTGAGCACTTGACGCCCGCTTCCATTTTGGTTTCCTCATCCTCATCAGAAGAGTCGTCGGATTTTTGAAACAGCTTAGGGTGCATCTGGAGTAGTTGTTTATTCATCTTCTGCGCTTGTGTCATGAACTCCTGTATTTCGGAGAACTAAGGATTCTATTATTTTATCTTTCTGAATAAGAGTCACTTCCTTTCTGCTAGCATCTTCTTTCAGAAAAGCGACGAGCTTGCTGAATTCCTTAATTTAGTCCATGGTAATTAAGCACCATCATCATCCAATTAGTGTAGTAATTATAATCCACTTAATTACACTGATAATCAGAAGGGTACTTAATTACACTTCACTTTGAAAAAGAACAATGGACTTGGGTGCCGGACTAGCTCCGGTCTCGCTTTACAGTTTACTCGAGCGCAGTTAGAAACCGACTGTTCCGAACCGTGGACAGAAGGAAACTAGACCGAGTTCGATGCAAAGCAACGGGTATTTAAAGAGTGTCGACTTCGTTTAAACATCATTGTGATAAACCGACCCTCAGGTTGCGTTGTGGCTTGAAACCGACCAGACTTATATCATTCTTCATTTATTCCGATTATTTGTTTCCTTTAAAGGGTGTACTGTACGCCTTTATTTGAAATACCGATTTTTTTTGCAATTTTCTGCTCATTATAGCTTTCCTGATGTAGAGTACAGATAACACTTTACTGTTCGGGTCTCAGCTGTTTGTAATTTACTCACCGACCTTTCTTGGATCGGACAATGCAAAGTTTACGTGTACGATCGAAAATTGACAAAGATAAAAATTTTAAAATACACTCATAAAAACTGATTGTAATTACATCCAGTAACTTTCGTAAAATTTGTTTTTAAATGTTTATAATAGATTTATTTTTCTATTCAAAATAATCTGTACTTCCAAACTCTTGAACAGTAGTGCATATTAAATTACAGAAATATTAAAATCCACATTGATTATAATCATACTTAAAACTACAATTTTTTCAAAAAGGGGACAAGTCTATTCAGTATATGAAGAGGTTAAAAATTTATAGATTTTCCCCCTAATTTGCCTGTCCAGGCATCACACATAAATGGTTAAACAAGTCTTGAAAAAATATGGAAAGAAGATAAAGTAGGTATCACATATATAGACTATACTTTATTCCGATAAAAATATAAGGTATATTATACAAACAGACATTTGTTTTTATTAAAGGACTAAAAATTTTTTTTAACAACACAAAATTGTCACAGACATAAGCAATATATCTGTGACAATCTGTAACAATAACGGACCAACATTTACAAGGATTTCAGAAATTCTTTCAACAACAAAAGAACTATTCTTATATTATTATTATATGCATGGAATAAGATTGTAACACAATTGCTACAGCTACTACCCATTGAACTAATACAGAGAGTGGCACAATAATGGACTAGTATTTTTAATAAATGGATTTAAAAAATTATTTTACAAAGACCGAAGTTTTACTATATGGCTGATATAGCTTATGACTATTGCCTATCTTAGAAGTCACCGAGACAATGTGCACAGTAAGGAGCTACCATGTGAAATTAACTAAATTAATTTAAAAATCTTACTAGTAGGCAGTTCATATCCAAAAAAGAGTAAATTAAAGTAAAAATGATTCATGTTGTTATATTATTTTAAGTAATAAACCCAGTGAGCATGGGACAAGTTCTTATTTTAACATAAGTGTAAGTGGGTGTTTTGGCATGGCTATAACTAACTGGCCAGCTTTTCTATTTTTTTTTATTAATACAAAAAAAAAATCGACTATTGCTCATTCTATACAAATTTGTCTAATTGTTTTTCTTTTTTTAATTTTTTTTTTTTTTTCCTCTTCCTCCTTTATCTTTTTTTCTTTCCTTCTTTTCTCTTTTCCTCCTTTCTTTAAGCCTTATTTCTAGAGTCCATAACATGATGACAGATAATTTTGTAGATATCAATGTTATTTTAACTTATTTGATGTTGCAGATTAATCGGCAATTGAGCATATGATTTAATTTTTCTGAAAGGTTTGACATTATAATTTGCACGTGTTCTATTACCTCTATCGTAATTGGTACTGTCCTGTAGGCCTACTCTATTCTATATGTTGAAAACCATGCATGATTACACCTTATTCTACTTATTACTTGAATAAAATTTCTATTATATTGGTTATAGAACTAAAGTTTTTAGCCTTGGAGAATTGACCAGTTGGCGATTCTTTAATTTTTTTTTTTCCAGTCTATGTTGATTTTAACTTTAATAATTTGAAAAAGATCTGTAACAGGTAGCTTGCACCCAGGAAACTATTCCCAAAGACCGTGGTTTCTTTGGCTAATTGATCCACTTTTTCATTTAGCAGAATTTCTACGTGGCTTTTTATGCTAACCAACTTTAAATTTTTATTTTCTTCTATTAGGTGGTGGTACAGTTTTATAATATTGATCACTATGTAATTTTGTTTCGGGTTAGTTGCCACATTTTTTTTTTTGCCTCTAACTCGCTTATGCTATCAGAAAAAAATTATGAATTTATTATTTTTTTTGTAATTTATACAATAACTTATTGCTTGTTGAATAGTTCAGCCGTGAATATGGTAAATTTTCATTTACCATAATTATTTTTATTGGGATGATAAAAAGCGCATCCTGTTTATGTGTTATTGAACGACCCATATCTGTGAAAATTTGTTAGTGATCTGCCCATACTGTTTAATTTTTGCTAGAACTTTTGCTTGTAAATTTGTTGTATTTCTGCGGATTCTTCTATAATGACTTCGGGGCAATTATTGTAGTAACTCCATGGAATTCTATAATAGTCCATAACTTTTGACATTTTTTTGTTCCTATAAGCCCAAAATTCCAAGATCATGAATTTTGTTGCAATTCGCTATTTTTTGCACCCAGTTTGAGTTCGAATTTACTACCCAGTTCTAAGGGTGGCACTACTGTCTGTGCTTCTACCACATTTGTCGGTGTGCTTTTTAGATATCCTACAGACAGTTTTAGGCACATATTTTTTACTACTTTTAATTTATTGAGATGAGTGTTGGCAGCAAATCCATAAAGTATGCTATGATAATCAATTACTGATTGGATATATACTTTATAAAATAATAAAGAAATATTTGGATCAGCACCCTATTTCTGTCTTGAGAAGGCTCAAAAGATGTTGATTACATCTTTCGTTCTTCTGAGGGTATTGTTTATTTGGTAGCTTCTTGTCCAAAATCCTAGATATTTGACAGATTTTTTTGTATGACACAGTGTAGGTCTCGAACTGGATAGTAATTGAAGGTGAAAACCTACTATTGAATGTAAATAGAACCGATTTTTCATGTGATATTTTTAATCCGTTTTTCTCGAATCACCTGAGAGAAAAATGAAACTGAGTGTTTATTTCATTATTAGATTTATCAATATTTTTATGTTGTGTATAGATGCAGGTGTCATCTGCAAATTGAATAATATTAATATCCCTTTTTAAAACTGAGCGAGATCCACACTGGCTTGTCCTGATTTCGTTAATCCGTCTCGTGCTTTTATGTAGATAATTCGATTTTTGTATAGGTTGTAAATATGTTCACTCAGATTTTTTGGAATGCCTATATCCTACATTTTTTTGTTTTATAATTGTAAGACTAATGTTTTCGTAAGCTCCTCGAATAGCCAGCAAGAATACAGCCTGATTTTTTGTGAAACCCAGTTGGATGCTTATTACTACTAAAGACAAACTGTATATTAGATATTTTTCCCTTTTTTTCAAGCCAAAATTCTAGATGGTTTTTAATTATTCGTTCGTAAGTTTTAAGATATAAGAGACTAACGCTATAGGGCGGAAGACGTGTATATCCCTGCTGGTTTTCCGGGCTTGAGTATTGGAACTACCACATATTCTTCTCCATTCTTGTGGAATCTCTTCATTTTTCTTGAAAATATTATTGAATATTCCAAGCAGATTTATGTTGATACTTTCTGGGATGTTATGTTGTTGTAATTCCTAACTGGTATAAGGTTTTAATTTTGATATAGTGGACAGGATTATCTACCTGGTAGCACTAATTAACAATAATGGGGACAATGAAGATGAAATCTGCAGAAGAATACATTTAGCGAGAACAGCAATGATAAAACTATCGAAAATTTGGAAGAGTAAAGATATCACGAGAAATACGAAAATCGATTTAGTCCAAATCCCAAACTGTATTTAAATATGCGTCTAAAAGTTGGATAGTTCTAACAGCAGGCCGAAAACGAATGTTTGATATGTTCTGCTGGCGCAAATGTTGAATGTCTCCTGGACATTCTGAACAAAATTAAGCCTACCCAACGGCTAGTTTTTTGGTCATTTGACTAGAAGTGAGGACATAGAAACAGGGAAAGTCGGAGGGCAGGAGAAGAAGAGGCAAATCTCCCATGCGACGGAGAGCCTTGTGCATTCTAATGTGGAACACGAGGTAAGGGCCACAGACAATCGATTAAAGTGGCAGAGTTGGAAATCCAGGCTAAGTCATGATATTCATAGTTATTTGATGACTATACGTCTGTTTTAGAAGAAAACTATTTCGTTGATCTACGCTCTCTATGCCAAATTTGGTGTCTTTTGGAGAGGCATAGAATGGAATCATTTTGTTGTGAAATTGCTCAATCCATCCTACGTGTTTAGCAATTGTGTTTGAGTTTTATTCTTGTCTATTTTTATAATTATTTACTTTTTGACACATGTATTTTAATTGGCATACTTTTATTTATAGAAGAGCAGTATTCCCTCCAACTATCCCTTTTTGTTTTTCTGATTGTTTTCTTGCCAAGTAAATTTGTCACGTTAAGATCTTCTTTATATAGTTCGAAGTTTTCCTTTCGTGCACATACTGCATTGGAATCGTCCTCATTCCACAATTTTTTTTTCTTTTCTTCGATTATTTATTATGTTATTATTATATGTGGGTATTTTAACATAAAAAAGATAATAAATTCAAATATTAGGCACTTATATGGTTCAAGTAAGTGCAGAATTTGACCGCAAAAGTGACTATCACTTCTAGTTTAGTCAGAAACGAAGTCGACTTCGTTATTTTTATGGAATACCCTGTGTATTACATGTTTTTTGAAGTCCATAGAAAATCCTATTCCTAGGGCACGTATCATGCCCTTACATCTCTTTGACGATTGAAAATGTAAAAAAAATGCATCAATATTGCACAGGGTAAGTCAACGATAGAGTAAAGTTCATTATCTCATTTGTTTCGGGAATAACGAAAAAATGTTGAATAAAATAGTTTTAGGGAAAATTAAGGTGCACAGTTTAAAATTATTTTGGAGTATACAGGGTACTTCAAAAAAGTGTATATTATTATTTTTTCTGATATATTTTACAAAACCCTCCAACTCTTATTAGGTATGTCATGTACCTATTTCTAATAGTTTTCGATTTATTTTGAATTTTTCAATTTTTACCCTTGTTTTTAATACACTTACGCTATAATATCATAGTTGCCAAGACAAAACAAAAATGTAGGCATTCTCAAATTTTAACATGTCTATTAAGCAAGTATAAATAGTTTCATTTGTTGTAGTAAGTGACGTATAAAGGTATTAGTTATGGATTTTCCTAAAAATGAATTAATTGATATGGTTTATATACTGGGCGAGGCGGAAAAAAATTGTCTTTTGAGAGTAAGGTTTTACGGAGTGAAGTACCCTAATAGACATATACCATCTGGAAAATATTTTCAGTGCTTAATGGAACGGTTTGATGGTAGTGGTAGCATTGAGTATGGGAAACGGAAAGTAGTAAACCAGAATGCTACCAATGAGGAAAAAGAAATGGAGATTTTACTTGATGTTGAAGATAATCCCCAGGTCGGCAGCAGGAACTACCTGACTTATATGGCACATACCAATCTACGGCTAATTGCTCCACGAGAAAATACAAGTACCATCCCTTTCATATGGAACTACACCAAGAACTTCAAGACCGTGATTTTGAACGACGGGTAAACTTTTGTACCACCATGAATGAAGCAATAGAGGTCATCCAAATTCTTTATCTAAAATAATGTTTTCTGATGAAGCTACTTTTCGCAGTAATGGAGCAGTTAGCAGCCATAACATGCATTATTATTCAACAGTTAATCTATTTTGGGTCCGGGAAGTGGAATATTACATTTTCGAATTATTCGAATTACTTCAGCTTCTTGAAGAAGTTGATAACTTTAAAAGGGAACAAATATGAATTCAACAAGACGAAGCTCCTGCTCATTACCACCGGGAAGTTCGGAAATTTTTAAACGATCGTTACCCACAAAAATGGATCGGTAGGGATGGATTTATTCAGTGGCCCCCTCGATCCTGTGACTTAACACCTTTAGACTTCTTTTTGTGGGGCTACATTAAAGATCGTGTTTATTTGAATCCCCCTACAACACCAGTAGATTTGGAAAATAGGATACGGGATGCGTGCAGGACAATAACGCCCTTTATGCTAAGGAAAGTGAAGGAAAATATAATAAAACGACTAAACATGTGTATTCAAGTAGATGGGCATATTTTTGAACATTTATTACGTCATAATAATTAATCGTTAGATAAGTTAAACTGTATTAAAATTATTATTAACTGTTTTGTTTATGTTTTCACAATAGCGTAAGTGTATTAAAAACAAGGATAAAAACTGAAAAATTCAAAATAAATCGAAAACTATTAGAAACAGGTATATGACATACTTAATAAAAGTTGGAGGGTTTTGTAAAATCTACCAGAAAAAATAATAATATACAGGGTGTGCCGTTTAAAAAATTTGAAATTTTTCAATATAAAATAGTCAAAATGCGTAAATTTATTTTGAACACCCTGTAGCATCTAGCTCAAATTTCTTTATATATCTTTTTTCATCTCTATCGAACGCTCGTATCAACTATCACTATTCCACCTTCAGAAACAATGGAGCTACTGGCAATTTTTTACAAAATTGAAAACTAGTATTTTTTTTAAAAACTGAAATATTAGAAAAACTACTAGGTTTAGGTATATAACACTATTAATAAAAAAGTTATAAAATTTTACGCAGAATTTAAAAATAAATTAGAAAATAGGATGTTCCATTTGAAAAAACATATGTTATATCGGCCACACTTTTTTGAAGTACCCTGTATACCCAATAATAATTTTAAACTATGCACCTTAACAATCTGTAAAACTATTATATTTAACATTTTTTCGTCATACCCGAAACAAATGAGATAATGAACTTTACTCTATCGTTGTCTCACCCTGTGCCTTTGACAGTACGCAACAGAAAATATAAACAAAATAATACTGTTATTTGTGCTTCTATTAGAAGTATTAATGACTAATGTCACAAAATATTGCTTTCGATTCAACTGAATATGCCATGTTCTAGCCTCTTAGATTTTTCCTGGCCTTTTCTTATACTAATAACATATCAATTTGATGCTCTCAGATAAAAACGGGCATTTAATTAAAACTGAAGCAATAGAACTTATAATTAGAATATTTTGAAAAGGAATAAATTTGATCTTAATTTACGACCCACGGGTCTCCAAACAGCTTAAATTATGCAATAAAACAAATGAAATCATTGAAATGCAATAACACAACATTATTGTTTAGTGCTACGTGGCGGTCCGTGGCTCCGTGGTGTAGTACCTTGCTTACGGTGCAGAAGGTCGAGGGTTAATCTCGCAGGTCGGTATACTTATTTATTAAATTGTTTAAGTATATTTGGCCTGTCTCGTACAGCTGTTCGCAGAGATGTAATACCGTCCGAGGCAGTACTACCGCGTTGTCTAAAAGGGGCTGTGAAATACAGAAATGTATGTTTCGGCACTTGGACAATGTTGACGGGTATTACGACATCCTCGCCGATATCCTTAGGGATGAAAATGGGTAAAATACCTACCCAGGCGGGAGGTGAACGATAAAAAAAAGATGGATTGGTAGTGTGCCGCAGAACCTTTAATTATATCGATACCTCGGAAACTATCAAGTTGAAGTATAGCAAGATATATATGAAAATTGTTTAAAATTATCTGTAGAATATATATACTTAACAAAATGTATATCATTTTCTTAATATTATTAATGAGATTTGACCTTAACGACAATGACAAATGATGAGTTTAATATAGTTTTGTATGTTTTTTTTTTCTATAAGTTTATATCGGCATCATCCTTAAACAGCTCTAAATTTTTTTATACTGTATGGCTTAAGTATGGTACCGTTATCATGTTCTTAAATTTTATATCCTGACTATTATTAATTACTTTTGAACTCTACTCTTCTCTGAAAATTATCCGGACTTTATATGTGTATATATTTAACAGCTTCTAAAAAATACTGCTTTTCTTTGCAGAATGGCTACATAATCTGAAATGTATGCTGATTTATAGCAATTAAGTATCACAATATATTTGAGCAGGAAATACAAACGATAGTTGCAGAATAAATATACAGAAATGATAGTATTTCTCACGAGAAGCCCAGAATGATTCTCGTATTATTCTGGGAGCACAAACAAGCGTTAGATGAAGCTGCAAACATTTACTATTAGAAGCAGAAAAAATACCTCGTAGAAAGATAGAAATATTTTGTCTAATAATGTTATAAACATAGAAAGATAGAAATATTTTGTCTAATAATGTTATAAACATCGGTATAATAATTAAATTTCTGAACATTACTTGAAAGTCCTCCTTAAATGTTAATTGAAGAATATCATAAAAATCTAAAGGTCCTTATATTTTTTTGTATTTAACTTTTTAAAAATACTTAGTATTTTCTTATTCATGGCCACTTTTCATACTCTACCAGAGGTTCTATTCATAAATCTATTACGGATATCAAGTATTTTTAACAAGCAAATGGTTATGACTTTGACATCTACATAAAATAATGTTCGTTTGATCTCACGGTAAAAATTCTTCTTTCTCTTTGCAAAATATGTTCCCTTGTTACTGCTCAAAAGCTTCTTATAATAATTTCAACACCCCCGTGAAGTAGTAGGAAAAGAATAATAAGAAGGTTAAGTTTCAGGCTATTAGTGGTTAATCAGCGCGGGGTAATTCCACTTTTTGTTTTTAAATTATTTAAAGCTGAAACTGGTTAATGCCGGTAACGGTGACCAACAGTTTACTTGAATTATGAAATGTATTCCTTTTCAGGGAAAAAATGTATAAAGTATTTTAGGAAGATGC
Organism: Pachyrhynchus sulphureomaculatus; assembly: GCA_019049505.1. Lineage (NCBI taxonomy): Eukaryota > Metazoa > Arthropoda > Insecta > Coleoptera > Curculionidae > Pachyrhynchus > Pachyrhynchus sulphureomaculatus. Next base: position 98,141,913 of record CM032446.1, on the reverse strand, counting down.
AAGACCTCAAGGAGGAGAATTGGAACGAGAAAATAAAGGAGATTTTTTGGAACTTCCTAAAACTGACGATGTAATTTTTTTATTTATATAACACTGTTTTCATCTATATCTATGTTGTAATTATCATTGTTTACAGTAGTAAATTTTGAGTAAATATGTCATTAAAACTAATACTAGTATTAAAAATTGCTTTACAAGAAGAAATTGGAGGAACACTTCCGCCCACCACTCCGTATATTTTTACAAATATACTTTTCAGAATACACTGCATTACGTAAATGACAGTATATAATTGTATTACACTTTAAAATTTTTAGACTACATATATTTCTTTAAATTTTCATTTAAAAAATAAAAATAGAATTACGTACAAATTTTCTTTGTAAAAACGCTAAAATAAAAAATAAATTTCAGCAACTGTGGCGTCACAACTTTATAGGGACTAAAGAAAGCTTAAAAAACAACTTTTAATACACAAAGTTTTTTAATGAGAGCAAAACTACTTCGGCGAATGGAGACTAAAAAACGACGAAACGACATTGCAAAGCATCAAGGTAGGTGTTGCATTTCTCAATCAATACCACTCTGGGGAAATCACAAAACAGGCTGGCGGATGTGCCATTCCCCTTTCCCCCCAGATTGTCTTCGCTTTATACGGTCTTTTTGGTCTTCTTTTAGAAGGGAATCGGTCAGACTTACTTTCTAATTAGTCTCGGCAGTCCTGAAAATTTACTCCGTTTAATTAAAATAAACCTGTTGCTACCAATTTAAAAAAGTTCTGGTTAATCTATTTAATTATTTCCAGGGCTATTGTGTAAATAGAAAATAAGATATCGAGTGTATCATATATACGATTATACGTAAATAATATAAACTTGAGAATACTTGCCGATAATTGTGTGTTAAAACTACTGTATTAAAGCTACCGAAATTCGCTGGAGACATTTTTCACTGTACTGATAACTCGCATAAGCAACGAAATCATTATTGATCATTGATCTTAATCAAAGATATCAGCGCTATTTCATAGATAACAACATCAGGTAAGGTACTATCGGTAAGAATATGGTACTTCTACGCTAAAATGCACGAATTTCTGTGCTACTCCGGATCCGGCAATTTTTGTCTTTCAGGTCTTATAGAAAGCAGTATCAAAAAGTAAAAAATGTAAGTTTTTGTTATATGTGGCTGAAAAGTTGCCAGTCATAAAGAAAATAATGAAGATGCAACCTGCCAACGTCACATGGAGAAAGAGAGGGAGAGCATTCCCTAATATTACTTACTCTAAAAGACTAAAAATTTATAGAACGGATTAGAGAACCTTCCAGAGAGATAAATCCAAAAAGACAATACTAAAAGTAATATAAAATGGAAATTAGTGGGACATGTACCAAGAATGAAAAAAAGACAATATGGAGAAGGAAAACGATGAAAAAGAAACCCATACTAAAACGAACCATGCTAAGATGGTATAATAACATTAGAAAAGCGAAAGGGCAGAGATGAACAAAGGTAGCACGGGACAGAAACAGATGATGATAAAGTACACGTATGTCCATTTATGAATCACGATAGCTGAGTAGAGAGAGAACATGTTTTTATTGAAATAATTACGTCGTAAGAATTACGTTAACGTAGGGAAAAACTCAACTTACATTTGCCCTGGTAAGAGTTTATATACTTTTATATAGACGGTGTTGAGCGAAATAAATTGATATAATGAGTATCAAAGAAAAGGATACTAATAATGCTTCTTAAATAATAGCTTAAATAACATTATGTGTAGTGTGTAAATAAAAAGTACGTTATTATTATTATCCATATTTAGCAATGGCTTTTCTCGTAGTTTAGCCCAAGCGGACTTCTTATTTTCTACTACTTTGCTCCCGGCGCCTTCACCATATGGCGTCGAAAAGGATCGGTATCTTTCCGAATTTGTTTCAAACTCAAGCCAAAATTTTGGAGAATAACCTACATACTTACATACAAAAAAACAACATGAAAATTGAAAATAAATAAAAAAATAAGTAAAGAATTAGTTCAAGTTTAACAGTTCAATAAATTTTCTGGTTTAATAGCAGTTGTTATTCTAAAAGTGGAAATAATTTTGTAATTTCCAAGAAGATCGTTGTAACTTCTGAGGCTGTAAACGTTGATTGCTTTTCAACTGTTTTCTTATTTTCAGGACTCTTATAAAATATTGTGAAATCTAAAAATTAATGTATATATCATGGCATTGCCATCGGCCCCTCTTAGCATCGTTGTATCAGCGAGTATGATTTAAAGGGAGTGTTTATCATTATAACTCCTGGATAAACTTAGGCACCCTCTAGGCTATGAATAG
>CM032446.1:98095068-98139469 GCA_019049505.1 Pachyrhynchus sulphureomaculatus | reverse complement strand
GTTTGACCACAAATTTGGAGAATGTACTAAAAGAATTGACATTGACACTCATTTCGAAATGGGGAAGTAACGGATCGGAACAAGCACAATTTAAGCAAAAGATGCAAGAATAATGCAATTGACACCAACATTTTTCAAAGTTGCTTTGTTCTACTAAAATTGATTTGTGGGACAAACAAGAAAGTTATTTGGCACTCCCTGTTCGCCACGATACTGTCGGCCAATGAGGATTAGATTTGTAAAAGAAACAGTGGATATTACAATTTCTGAAATTACTTACATAGAAAATGTAATAAACGCTTTGGAAAACAGCGAATTCATACAAGCAGACATCTCTTTTTCCATGAAACATATAATGGCGCTAACTATGGTCGATGCAAAAGTGTGTAATGCGGCGTCTACTACTTTAACCATGAGATGCTACATTTGGGGTGCTAGTTCAAAGCAGTTTAATGACCTCATTGTAAGAAATAACATCGACCCAGATGCATTACAGTTTGTCCTGTCTGTACGTTAGGAGTCGAAAATATCCTGGATTTGTCATACAAGCTTCCTGTACAAAAGTGGCAACTAAGATCGTACAGTGACAACGAAATACAGGCAAAATTCAGAGAGCAAACGGACTTAATCATAGATGTGCTAAAAGCTGAATTTTTTTTTCTCAATATACTTTTTTTTTATATATTAAAATATATTTTTCTTCAAAATATGCACTCCAAAAAGCTTTCGCTGCTATAGTTAGAAATAAAACCCGATGTAAAATACCTAAAACCAAAAAAATAATAATAATAAAAAAAAACGCCTAAAACGCTGAAAAAATGTGCAGTATCTGGTATCAAATGTCCTTTTTTTGTTATCCTAGGCGACGAGCTAACATATCCAAATATGTAGTTTCAAATTAAACAGTGATGGAAATTCGCTGTACTATATTCTAAATAATTCTTGTTCGTTTCTATGGTAGATATTACTACATAAATTAAAAGCCCCTACTATTAACGTTTACTAAAATATATATAATTACTTTTAATCAAACATATCAGAATTTGATTCAATTATGTCGAGTTATGCTCCCTCCTTGACATTCTTAAAGTCGAGGTATTTGAAAATATGTAATTTTTTATTTTTGCTCTGTCAAAAAGTTATTTTATATATAAAAAAAAGGTACTAAATCAATATCTTATTGTCCACGTACTTGAATCTTCTTTAATTACCACTGAGAAATCAAAACTTTATTTTCATTTTCTCCATATTTTTACTTCGTGCCTACGTAAGCTGATGACAGCCCTCTGAGTACTTAAACTATAGATGTGCAAACTCTGAAATTTTAGCTATTACTTACGGTTGCCCATTATAGTGCATTTGATCTCCTACATCCTTCAAAGCTAAATGACTGTTTTAGATCCTCGTGTTTATTCAATTTCTCTTCAAGTTGGTCATTTGAATCTTCTCTCTGAATTCCGTTGCTTGTTATTTTTCTTTCTCGCTTTTGCTATTCTTAGTTTAGAATTTCACTATTGCATTTCATCTTATAAAATTAGTTTTTCTATATTGTCGGATCTTAGCGTTACCAGACTGAGTACCTGAACCTCTAGATCCAGAAGGATTCTTCCCTACAAACACACTATGTAGAAAAGTAGGCCAAGTCAGTACGGTATTGGGACATAAACAAACAGGCATTGTTATAATAAACTTATTGGAATAAACAAAGTCTTAACAATCTTACTTTAAAAAATAATCTTAAGCCAGAAAATTCCTGGAGACTGGAGGAACACTATTACGATCCCAATATTCAAAAAAGGAAATAACAACGACACCGACAATTATAGAACCATTACCCTGCTAATTAGCTTAGTGCTTTGCTGATGATGCAATATTAACAGCAGAAAATGAAGATGGCTTACAGTGACTAATACATCGTTTTCAAACAACAGCAGAAACTTATAACATGAGAATATCAGTGGAAAAAACAGAATCAATGGTTATAGCAAAAGACCCCATTAAATCTAAATTAGGCGTCTACAACAAAACAATAGTACAGAACATGCATTGCACATACCTGGGAGTATAGCTATCGAGCTCAAATTATCAATATCAAGAAGTACTCAATCAGGCAAATGAAGTATCGAGAATATCTGGTTGTTTAAAGGACCTAATATGGAAAAAGTCTGCATGCCTACGAGAAGCAAAGTGCGTGGTAAAACCGGTTTTAACGCATTCAGCAGAAACATCTAAAATAAAAAGCGTCATGGGAGCTACAGAAATAAAAAACACTGCGCACTATCAAAGGAATAGCCCTAGAGAACAGGTACGAAGCACAACTATACGAGAAGAACTCAAGATTCAAGACATCGTCCGTTTAGTTAGATCAAGATGTCGATATTGGAGGGATCACGCTAATAGAATGCCAACTAATAGTTGGCCAAGATAAGCACAAGCTAAAAAACCAGAAACGAGAAGACCTCTCGGTCGACCACCAAAAAGATGGCACGAAAGCTGGACATCTACGTCACAAGAGGCTTAAAAACAGACGACCAAGACCTTGTCTCATAAGAAAAGAAAGGTATATTATATTCGTAATGAAACTGTGTCATTTATTGATTCCAAACATTCTTTTCTTCAATTTTCTTACAGTTTTTGACAATAGTAAGAATATTATATTTTTTGGCTGTTAGACCCTAGCCCAACTAAAATCTGAAAAAAAATAAATATGAAGGAAAGTTGGCTATTGACCAAAGAACACACTTAAACTTAAGAACTAAAAATCGCCAAGATTAGATAATGTACTAAACGAATTCTTAAATGAGAAAGCTAGACACAGTTTGAAAACTCAACTATATTATATAACAAAATTCATACTTCAGGGAACACCCTAGCTGTGTAGACAGAAAGTATTACTAACTGACTTTCAAAAAAGAAGACAACACAATTTTCAAAAAATTATAGAAGTATAAGCTTTTCCAGCACAACAACATAACTACTCACCAAGATACTACCTGGCGACACTGGAAAAACCGGTGTCAGTAAGGAACATAAGGGATTCAGATGGTTGCTATTTTTATTCCTTGTCAAATCTCTGAAAAGCAATCGAATTCAATAAGATTGCTTACTTTTAATTTATAAACCTTACCCAATATTCCACAGGGTGAAACTAAAAGAGATCCAAACAGGCCATCTAGCGTAATAGATATCATCTAAGAATTTAACTCAGGAAATAATATATTGGTAAACATTTACAACAAGTTCTTCAGAAAGATATGAATATGTCTTTGGTTAGTTCAGGTCAACCTTATCATGGAGAAAATAATTATGGGAGTTAAAACTACAGCATCTGGCTTCAAATCAGGAAATAAAGAAATTAAAATTATCTGATACGAAAACGATGCCGTCATTATTGCAGATGATGAAGATACGTTACAAAGAGTACTTTATAAATTCAACACCGTTGCTAAAAATCTCAATAAGCTTAGAGAAAGTAATAAACTTCAAGTATTTTGACGCCAAAATAACCACTAGCTAAAATTTAAAGGAAGATGTTGGGGGAAGACAAGAAAGGTCTCTGTAAGGTCAGAATTTATAAGAGCTACATAATATCTATGAAGATGTATACCATGGAAACCAGAATAGAAACTACCGATATAAAATGCCTTTTTAGAACAACGAAAATGGATACCTACATTCAATTACTCGGTACACTTTCCTGGAATAAGATGCGATTACATATAAGATCTTTGTGGGATTATAAGTGTTATTAGATAGACAAGAGTTTGCTGAATGAAATGATGGGATTATGTTCAGGGAATGGATCAAGACACACTTGCGAAAACTCAAAATATGTCTTAACTCTAGACTCTCTGCCTCTTCAGAATGAAAACAGTTTTTTCAGAACAAGGTCTAATACTACTTTAAGAAAAGGAAGAAGAAGTAGGCTTTCCTTTATTTGTAGTACAGTATATGCAGGATAAAATGCCACAATCTACTAGTTCGTTGCTCTCTTATCTCACAGAGAATCGATGCTGATTATTTTACTGGATCATGACCAAATCAGTTAGGAACGGGTTTTTTTTTTAAAATTTTCTATCCAGCTATGAAGAGAAACTCACAGAGCTTAAAAAATTTGTTCTTCCACATAACTGCCGTCTACAATATTTTTTGAGTTGTTTAATTCCATCAAAAAATTCTTTTGTTTGTGCTTCAAACAAAGATGTTACAATGACTTTCAACTCACCATCTTAAGAAAGAAAAGAAAAAAGAAGTTGCTATTCGCTAAACCAGGGCTACAATGTGGATATTGTACCTTGATGAACCAACAGCTCTTGGTAATGACTTGAACGTTTCGAACCCTGTGGACTCTGCAGTTGTCGTGCAACAGTAAAGTTTTTCTTGAGTTTGGACATTTATCTCTAAAGGCATATTTTAAGTGTTAGGTCATCCTTCATGAAACTTTTCCATTAATTGGGCATCCATTTTCCATATATTGAAGGAGCAGAATTTCTTCGTAGCCCTAGAAAACAGTCACAATTAACTTTTCAGAAGAATACTGAATTTTCGCCATCTTTGGATGTGGAGAGCCTTTGCGAACTCATTGGTTCGTGAGAGGATCCCAAGAGAACAGCCAAATCTTGTAACCTGTGACAATTCACGAACACTCTCAGTCTTTTTCAGAGTCGCTAAATGTTGTTGAAAAATTTCTTTCCTGTTTAGTTTCTGCTCTACTTTTTTCTTCTTAAATCTTCATGCACAATATTAAAAACTCTAGTTTCGGATACGCCAGCTTATTTAGCGAATACTTGGATCATCGTTCGTCAATCTGACGGAATCAAATCCTCGATAAGTCAGATGGTTTTCTTTATTCTTTACCCAACCAGTCTTCTTGATTTGGCGTCCTTGTGAATTGAATCTCAGCCCCTTTGAAATGTTTACACCAAAATTTTACTCCTGGAGGAGTGGCGATCACCAAAGGTAACGTCTACACTCATGAATGAAATATTGAAAAATTAATCCCATTTGACATAGGTGAATTCCAAGAAACATAATTGCTTATGAAAGTCATAGTTCTCAGAATTTTATTTTCATATTGGTCGACCTATTTAAATAATTATTACTCATATTATCCAAAATTTCTCCAAAGGAAACAGAAGAACTCTTTTATTTACAAATTAATATATTTAATATTACAGCAAATCGTTCGACAAGAGACGCTCAACTTAAAGATCCTTTTTACGTTTAATTAATACAGCGTTAAATCAAAAGCAGAGCAAACTACTTGCCACAAAGAAAGTTATCGGGGGGTGTAGTAGGTAATGCATATAAGCATTAACGTGGAGTCAAACGTCGCGTCGCGTTGCAGCAGGATAATTTCGGGAAACAAAGTCGATTCGGAAGCCGGCTCCAAGGAACATTTGTATGATTATTACACTCCTACGAGAATATTACGTAAGTTGTATATATGACAATTTCAAATCTAAAATTTGTTCATTCGCTGAAATGGAGTATTCAGACTGTGATTATAAACAGTAAAACGAGAGAGAAACAAGTTATGTAATCGTTAGCAAGAAACTGACATGAATTACACATTATTATATATATATTATATATATATTAGCAAGAAATACATTATATATACATTATATATATATATATATATATATATATATATTTATATATATATATATATATATATATATATAAATATACATATATATATATATATATATATATATATATATATATATATATATATATATATATATATATATATATATATATATATATATGTATATATATATATAAATATACATATATATATATATATATATATATATATATATATATATATATATATATATATATATATATATATATATATATATATATATATATATATATATATATATATATATATATATATATATATATATATATATATATATATATATATATATATATATATATGTATAGATAAAATATTACGGCATCCTCGCGGATATCCTTAGGATACGAAAAAAGTTTAAAATCCCTACTCAGACGGGGAGGTGAACGATAATATATACATATATATATATATATATATATATATATATATATATATATATATATATATATATATATATATATATATATATATATATATATATATATATATATATATATATATATATATATATATATATATATATATATATATATATATATATATATATATATATATATATATATATATATATATATGTGTGTATGTGTGTGTGTGAACTTCTAACTTCTAAAGCCCTTTCGTTAATTCTATTAGATCTAAATATTTAAAATTTCGATTTATTAATCCAAAAAACGTTATTGCATTAGTCTGTTATTCTGTTTCTATGTTTTTTAGCCCCTTACAATTTGTTTTGCTTATTTTTAATTATTGGTTTCAATTTTTTGGCAGGATAGGAGTCGTAGTCGAGGCTTGTTCAACCCGAGCTTAATCAGGTATCATTTATTTGGCTATTATGTCGCTGTTCACTATAACTATTATACATGATTGGTAAAAAAACTGAGGATATATATTGGGTTTTAAGCTACATACATGTTAGGCTTAGCTTAGGCTTAGAATTTATGTAAGTGGGAAAACTTAAGATATTTGAAGATATTTCATGAACAGAAAAATTAAGATTAACGTAAGACTAACGTAAGCTAATCCTGGGGTAGGCGTTCCGCGGGTCTTAGAAGTTGGCGTCGGGCACGGCGTGGAGGGGGGGCGGTAAGCGTTCCTGACTGCGAGATGGGATGGTATGTGGCTTTGTCCAGGAATTTGAACTGGGTGTTGCTTATGAATTTCCGGATTGTCGGCGGACTGAAGCTGTGTATTCCCCACGAGTCATGGTGTTTTGGCGATGATGCCAAAGGCCTTGTCTTGGACGGTCTGGAGGGTGGATTTAAGTGTACGTGACCTTTGGCACCATGATGGGCTGGAGTAGGCCAGTTCGGCTCTGATGACCAACTTTTTGCCAGTTGATAATTCTGGTCTTGTTGAAGAGTGGGTACAGCTTGTCGAGGAGTTGGTTGGCTTTTTTGGCGGAGGAGGCGACGTGGGTCCTTCCATACTAGCTGCTTGTCGTACTGGAGGTCCGAAAACTTGATGCTGTTTGACCATCAGAGTCTGGTGCCTTGAAGAGTGGGGCTTGCCGGCTTGGTGCTTCAAGACAGGGTGAACACGATGGCTTGGGTTTTTGCCCCGTGATCTGGATTCTCCAATGGGCGACTTGATGGTAGCGGTGATGGCGATGTCATCGGCGTCCATGAGGAGGGATGTGTGGTCCTACTTGGGAATGCCGGCGGTGAAGATGTTGAATAAATGGATGGAAAGGACGCAGTCTTGGGGGACTTCGGCTCGAATAGGCTTGACTTGGGAGGAGGTCTGGTCAACATGGACTTGGAAAGTACCGTTCAAAAGGAAGAGGATGATCAATCGCGTGATATTTGTGGGATTGCCGTGATGGATGAACTTGAGGATTATTTCTTCGTGTCAGATTCGGTCGAAGGCCTTGCGAACATCGAGAAAGGCAGCTCTAACCTGGTGCTTGCAATTGAAGCTATTGACTATGTATTGGGAGTGCGCTGTGATGTGATGGACGATGCCGTAGGCTGGTTGGAACCCAAACTGTTCGTTTGGGATGACTATGAGGTTGGCTCCGATGATTTCGAGGATAACTTTCTCGGCTACATTGCCTAGGCAGGAAAGTAGGCAAATTGGCCTATAATTGCTAGCCTTATGCGAGGGGGTGCCGGGTCTCCTGATTAGAATGTTCTCAGCTTTCTTTCAAAAGGGCGGGAAGTACCTAAGTTTTTTCAGGGCTTTGACACTGATTTTGTCGTGCCCTGGCGGATTGAACATGTACCGATGATGACTTGGATGGCTGAGGGGCTAGTGAAGTAAGTGTTGGGGAGGGCTGAACCTGTTTGAGGACCTGAATAGTGCTGGTCACCCTCTGATCTTGGGCAAGATTGGGGCGAGCTGGGTAGTTTTTTGGAGGTGACAGTTTCATTAATCCGATCGGCCGGATCGCCCATAGTAGGAATGACTGGTAAGTGGTTAGGGAACAGCTGGTGGAGGACAGTGTTGTTGTATAGGTCGACATTCGTGCCCAGGAAAACATCAAGAAAGTTGCTCCTTTCCTGGCTTATGAAAGCAGGTTCATCTGGCGTGACCAGAAAGAATACTTTGTCATGGATAACTTCGAGATCAGCACCATTAGCGTTCGTGACTAGGTTTCCTCAACGAACGCTTTTGGCGTTTAAATCGCCTTCCAGAACCGACCTTTGGTTATTGGGGCCGAGAAGCGTATGATCTACACGGTTAATCGGATGGTGGTTCCGATTTTGATGGTAGTAATTGAGGAATGCTTACCGTTAATCTGTTGTGAATCATTCTGGGTTTGGTATTTTTTTGGGGTTTCCCCGTCTGAGGATTTACTGTCGCGCTTTTATTTTCTGGTTTTCGGCTGTTCGAAGCCGGTTTCATCAATGGATGGGGTGGGTGCTGCTGAGTAAGCTGAATTATTTGAATCTGAGCACTTGACGCCCGCTTCCATTTTGGTTTCCTCATCCTCATCAGAAGAGTCGTCGGATTTTTGAAACAGCTTAGGGTGCATCTGGAGTAGTTGTTTATTCATCTTCTGCGCTTGTGTCATGAACTCCTGTATTTCGGAGAACTAAGGATTCTATTATTTTATCTTTCTGAATAAGAGTCACTTCCTTTCTGCTAGCATCTTCTTTCAGAAAAGCGACGAGCTTGCTGAATTCCTTAATTTAGTCCATGGTAATTAAGCACCATCATCATCCAATTAGTGTAGTAATTATAATCCACTTAATTACACTGATAATCAGAAGGGTACTTAATTACACTTCACTTTGAAAAAGAACAATGGACTTGGGTGCCGGACTAGCTCCGGTCTCGCTTTACAGTTTACTCGAGCGCAGTTAGAAACCGACTGTTCCGAACCGTGGACAGAAGGAAACTAGACCGAGTTCGATGCAAAGCAACGGGTATTTAAAGAGTGTCGACTTCGTTTAAACATCATTGTGATAAACCGACCCTCAGGTTGCGTTGTGGCTTGAAACCCACCAGACTTATATCATTCTTCATTTATTCCGATTATTTGTTTCCTTTAAAGGGTGTACTGTACGCCTTTATTTGAAATACCGATTTTTTTTGCAATTTTCTGCTCATTATAGCTTTCCTGATGTAGAGTACAGATAACACTTTACTGTTCGGGTCTCAGCTGTTTGTAATTTACTCACCGACCTTTCTTGGATCGGACAATGCAAAGTTTACGTGTACGATCGAAAATTGACAAAGATAAAAATTTTAAAATACACTCATAAAAAACTGATTGTAATTACATCCAGTAACTTTCGTAAAATTTGTTTTTAAATGTTTATAATAGATTTATTTTTCTATTCAAAATAATCTGTACTTCCAAACTCTTGAACAGTAGTGCATATTAAATTACAGAAATATTAAAATCCACATTGATTATAATCATACTTAAAACTACAATTTTTTCAAAAAGGGGACAAGTCTATTCAGTATATGAAGAGGTTAAAAATTTATAGATTTTCCCTATTTGCCTGTCCAGGCATCACACATAAATGGTTAAACAAGTCTTGAAAAAATATGGAAAGAAGATAAAGTAGGTATCACATATATAGACTATACTTTATTCCGATAAAAATATAAGGTATATTATACAAACAGACATTTGTTTTTATTAAAGGACTAAAAATTTTTTTTTAACAACACAAAATTGTCACAGACATAAGCAATATATCTGTGACAATCTGTAACAATAACGGACCAACATTTACAAGGATTTCAGAAATTCTTTCAACAACAAAAGAACTATTCTTATATTATTATTATATGCATGGAATAAGATTGTAACACAATTGCTACAGCTACTACCCATTGAACTAATACAGAGAGTGGCACAATAATGGACTAGTATTTTTAATAAATGGATTTAAAAAATTATTTTACAAAGACCGAAGTTTTACTTATATGGCTGATATAGCTTATGACTATTGCCTATCTTAGAAGTCACCGAGACAATGTGCACAGTAAGGAGCTACCATGTGAAATTAACTAAATTAATTTAAAAATCTGACTAGTAGGCAGTTCATATCCAAAAAAAAAGAGTAAATTAAAGTAAAAATGATTCATGTTGTTATATTATTTTAAGTAATAAACCCAGTGAGCATGGGACAAGTTCTTATTTTAACATAAGTGTAAGTGGGTGTTTTGGCACTGGCTATAAATAACTGGCCAGCTTTTCTATTTTTTTTTATTAATACAAAAAAAAATCGACTATTGCTCATTCTATACAAATTTGTCTAATTGTTTTTCTTTTTTTAATTTTTTTTTCCTCTTCCTCCTTTATCTTTTTTTTCTTTCCTTCTTTTCTCTTTTCCTCCTTTCTTTAAGCCTTATTTCAGTCCATAACATGATGACAGATAATTTTGTAGATATCAATGTTATTTTAACTTATTTGATGTTGCAGATTAATCGGCAATTGAGCATATGATTTAATTTTTCTGAAAGGTTTGACATTATAATTTGCACGTGTCCTATTACCTCTATCGTAATTGGTACTGTCCTGTAGGCCTACTCTATTCTATATGTTGAAAACCATGCATGATTACACCTTATTCTACTTATTACTTGAATAAAATTTCTATTATATTGGTTATAGAACTAAAGTTTTTAGCCTTGGAGAATTGACCAGTTGGCGATTCTTTAATTTTTTTTTTCCAGTCTATGTTGATTTTAACTTTAATAATTTGAAAAAGATCTGTAACAGGTAGCTTGCACCCAGGAAACTATTCCCAAAGACCGTGGTTTCTTTGGCTAATTGATCCACTTTTTCATTTAGCAGAATTTCTACGTGGCTTTTTATGCTAACCAACTTTAAATTTTTATTTTCTTCTATTAGGTGGTGGTACAGTTTTATAATATTAATCACTATGTAATTTTGTTTCGGGTTAGTTGCCACATTTTTTTTTTTTTGCCTCTAACTCGCTTATGCTATCAGAAAAAAATTATGAATTTATTATTTTTTTTGTAATTTATACAATAACTTATTGCTTGTTGAATAGTTCAGCCGTGAATATGGTAAATTTTCATTTACCATAATTATTTTTATTGGGATGATAAAAAGCGCATCCTGTTTATGTGTTATTGAACGACCCATATCTGTGAAAATTTGTTAGTGATCTGCCCATACTGTTTAATTTTTGCTAGAACTTTTGCTTGTAAATTTGTTGTATTTCTGCGGATTCTTCTATAATGACTTCGGGGCAATTATTGTAGTAACTCCATGGAATTCTATAATAGTCCATAACTTTTGACATTTTTTTGTTCCTATAAGCCCAAAATTCCAAGATCATGAATTTTGTTGCAATTCGCTATTTTTTGCACCCAGTTTGAGTTCGAATTTACTACCCAGTTCTAAGGGTGGCACTACTGTCTGTGCTTCTACCACATTTGTCGGTGTGCTTTTTAGATATCCTACAGACAGTTTTAGGCACATATTTTTTACTACTTCTAATTTATTGAGATGAGTGTTGGCAGCAAATCCATAAAGTATGCTATGATAATCAATTACTGATTGGATATATACTTTATAAAATAATAAAGAAATATTTGGATCAGCACCCTATTTCTGTCTTGAGAAGGCTCAAAAGATGTTGATTACATCTTTCGTTCTTCTGAGGGTATTGTTTATTTGGTAGCTTCTTGTCCAAAATCCTAGATATTTGACAGATTTTTTTGTATGACACAGTGTAGGTCTCGAACTGGATAGTAATTGAAGGTGAAAACCTACTATTGAATGTAAATAGAACCGATTTTTCATGTGATATTTTTAATCCGTTTTTCTCGAATCACCTGAGAGAAAAATGAAACTGAGTGTTTATTTCATTATTAGATTTATCAATATTTTTATGTTGTGTATAGATGCAGGTGTCATCTGCAAATTGAATAATATTAATATCCCTTTTTAAAACTGAGCGAGATCCACACTGGCTTGTCCTGATTTCGTTAATCCGTCTCGTGCTTTTATGTAGATAATTCGATTTTTGTATAGGTTGTAAATATGTTCACTCAGATTTTTTGGAATGCCTATATCCTACATTTTTTTGTTTTATAATTGTAAGACTAATGTTTTCGTAAGCTCCTCGAATAGCCAGCAAGAATACAGACTGATTTTTTGTGAAACCCAGTTGGATGCTTATTACTACTAAAGACAAACTGTATATTAGATATTTTTCCCTTTTTTTCAAGCCAAAATTCTAGATGGTTTTTAATTATTCGTTCGTAAGTTTTAAGATATAAGAGACTAACGCTATAGGGCGGAAGACGTGTATATCCCTGCTGGTTTTCCGGGCTTGAGTATTGGAACTACCACATATTTTCTCCATTCTTGTGGAATCTCTTCATTTTTCTTGAAAATATTATTGAATATTCCAAGCAGATTTATGTTGATACTTTCTGGGATGTTATGTTGTTGTAATTCCTAACTGGTATAAGGTTTTGATTTTGATATAGTGGACAGGATTATCTACCTGGTAGCACTAATTAACAATAATGGGGACAATGAAGATGAAATCTGCAGAAGAATACATTTAGCGAGAACAGCAATGATAAAACTATCGAAAATTTGGAAGAGTAAAGATATCACGAGAAATACGAAAATCGATTTAGTCCAAATCCCAAACTGTATTTAAATATGCGTCTAAAAGTTGGATAGTTCTAACAGCAGGCCGAAAACGAATGTTTGATATGTTCTGCTGGCGCAAATGTTGAATGTCTCCTGGACATTCTGAACAAAATTAAGCCTACCCAACGGCTAGTTTTTTGGTCATTTGACTAGAAGTGAGGACATAGAAACAGGGAAAGTCGGAGGGCAGGAGAAGAAGAGGCAAATCTCCCATGCGACGGAGAGCCTTGTGCATTCTAATGTGGAACACGAGGTAAGGGCCACAGACAATCGATTAAAGTGGCAGAGTTGGAAATCCAGGCTAAGTCATGATATTCATAGTTATTTGATGACTATACGTCTGTTTTAGAAGAAAACTATTTCGTTGATCTACGCTCTCTATGCCAAATTTGGTGTCTTTTGGAGAGGCATAAAATGGAATCATTTTGTTGTGAAATTGCTCAATCCATTCTACGTGTTTTAGCAATTGTGTTTGAGTTTTATTCTTGTCTATTTTTATAATTATTTACTTTTTGACACATGTATTTTAATTGGCATACTTTTATTTATAGAAGAGCAGTATTCCCTCCAACTATCCCTTTTTGTTTTTCTGATTGTTTTCTTGCCAAGTAAATTTGTCACGTTAAGATCTTCTTTATATAGTTCGAAGTTTTCCTTTCGTGCACATACTGCATTGGAATCGTCCTCATTCCACAATTTTTTTTCTTTTCTTCGATTATTTATTATGTTATTATTATATGTGGGTATTTTAACATAAAAAAGATAATAAATTCAAATATTAGGCACTTATATGGTTCAAGTAAGTGCAGAATTTGACCGCAAAAGTGACTATCACTTCTAGTTTAGTCAGAAACGAAGTCGACTTCGTTATTTTTATGGAATACCCTGTGTATTACATGTTTTTTGAAGTCCATAGAAAATCCTATTCCTAGGGCACGTATCATGCCCTTACATCTCTTTGACGATTGAAAATGTAAAAAAATGCATCAATATTGCACAGGGTAAGTCAACGATAGAGTAAAGTTCATTATCTCATTTGTTTCGGGAATAACGAAAAAATGTTGAATAAAATAGTTTTAGGGAAAATTAAGGTGCACAGTTTAAAATTATTTTGGAGTATACAGGGTACTTCAAAAAAGTGTATATTATTATTTTTTCTGATATATTTTACAAAACCCTCCAACTCTTATTAGGTATGTCATGTACCTATTTCTAATAGTTTTCGATTTATTTTGAATTTTTCAATTTTTACCCTTGTTTTTAATACACTTACGCTATAATATCATAGTTGCCAAGACAAAACAAAAATGTAGGCATTCTCAAATTTTAACATGTCTATTAAGCAAGTATAAATAGTTTCATTTGTTGTAGTAAGTGACGTATAAAGGTATTAGTTATGGATTTTCCTAAAAATGAATTAATTGATATGGTTTATATACTGGGCGAGGCGGAAAAAAATTGTCTTTTGAGAGTAAGGTTTTACGGAGTGAAGTACCCTAATAGACATATACCATCTGGAAAATATTTTCAGTGCTTAATGGAACGGTTTGATGGTAGTGGTAGCATTGAGTATGGGAAACGGAAAGTAGTAAACCAGAATGCTACCAATGAGGAAAAAGAAATGGAGATTTTACTTGATGTTGAAGATAATCCCCAGGTCGGCAGCAGGAACTACCTGACTTATATGGCACATACCAATCTACGGCTAATTGCTCCACGAGAAAATACAAGTACCATCCCTTTCATATGGAACTACACCAAGAACTTCAAGACCGTGATTTTGAACGACGGGTAAACTTTTGTACCACCATGAATGAAGCAATAGAGGTCATCCAAATTCTTTATCTAAAATAATGTTTTCTGATGAAGCTACTTTTCGCAGTAATGGAGCAGTTAGCAGCCATAACATGCATTATTATTCAACAGTTAATCTATTTTGGGTCCGGGAAGTGGAATATTACATTTTCGAATTATTCGAATTACTTCAGCTTCTTGAAGAAGTTGATAACTTTAAAAGGGAACAAATATGAATTCAACAAGACGAAGCTCCTGCTCATTACCACCGGGAAGTTCGGAAATTTTTAAACGATCGTTACCCACAAAAATGGATCGGTAGGGATGGATTTATTCAGTGGCCCCCTCGATCCTGTGACTTAACACCTTTAGACTTCTTTTTGTGGGGCTACATTAAAGATCGTGTTTATTTGAATCCCCCTACAACATCAGTAGATTTGGAAAATAGGATACGGGATGCGTGCAGGACAATAACGCCCTTTATGCTAAGGAAAGTGAAGGAAAATATAATAAAACGACTAAACATGTGTATTCAAGTAGATGGGCATATTTTTGAACATTTATTACGTCATAATAATTAATCGTTAGATAAGTTAAACTGTATTAAAATTATTATTAACTGTTTGTTTATGTTTTCACAATAGCGTAAGTGTATTAAAAACAAGGATAAAAACTGAAAAATTCAAAATAAATCGAAAACTATTAGAAACAGGTATATGACATACTTAATAAAAGTTGGAGGGTTTTGTAAAATCTACCAGAAAAAATAATAATATACAGGGTGTGCCGTTTAAAAAATTTGAAATTTTTCAATATAAAATAGTCAAAATGCGTAAATTTATTTTGAACACCCTGTAGCATCTAGCTCAAATTTCTTTATATATCTTTTTTCATCTCTATCGAACGCTCGTATCAACTATCACTATTCCACCTTCAGAAACAATGGAGCTACTGGCAATTTTTTACAAAATTGAAAACTAGTATTTTTTTTAAAAACTGAAATATTAGAAAAACTACTAGGTTTAGGTATATAACACTATTAATAAAAAAGTTATAAAATTTTACGCAGAATTTAAAAATAAATTAGAAAATAGGATGTTCCATTTGAAAAAACATATGTTATATCGGCCACACTTTTTTGAAGTACCCTGTATACCCAATAATAATTTTAAACTATGCACCTTAACAATCTGTAAAACTATTATATTTAACATTTTTTCGTCATACCCGAAACAAATGAGATAATGAACTTTACTCTATCGTTGTCTCACCCTGTGCCTTTGACAGTACGCAACAGAAAATATAAACAAAATAATACTGTTATTTGTGCTTCTATTAGAAGTATTAATGACTAATGTCACAAAATATTGCTTTCGATTCAACTGAATATGCCATGTTCTAGCCTCTTAGATTTTTCCTGGCCTTTTCTTATACTAATAACATATCAATTTGATGCTCTCAGATAAAAACGGGCATTTAATTAAAACTGAAGCAATAGAACTTATAATTAGAATATTTTGAAAAGGAATAAATTTGATCTTAATTTACGACCCACGGGTCTCCAAACAACAGCTTAAATTATGCAATAAAACAAATGAAATCATTGAAATGCAATAACACAACATTATTGTTTAGTGCTACGTGGCGGTCCGTGGCTCCGTGGTGTAGTACCTTGCTTACGGTGCAGAAGGTCGAGGGTTAATCTCGCAGGTCGGTATACTTATTTATTAAATTGTTTAAGTATATTTGGCCTGGTCTCGTACAGCTGTTCGCAGAGATGTAATACCGTCCGAGGCAGTACTACCGCGTTTTCTAAAAGGGGCTGTGAAATACAGAAATGTATGTTTCGGCACTTGGACAATGTTGACGGGTATTACGACATCCTCGCCGATATCCTGAGGGATGAAAATGGGTAAAATACCTACCCAGGCGGGGAGGTGAACGATAAAAAAAAAGATGGATTGGTAGTGTGCCGCAGAACCTTTAATTATATCGATACCTCGGAAACTATCAAGTTGAAGTATAGCAAGATATATATGAAAATTGTTTAAAATTATCTGTAGAATATATATACTTAACAAAATGTATATCATTTTCTTAATATTATTAATGAGATTTGACCTTAACGACAATGACAAATGATGAGTTTAATATAGTTTTGTATGTTTTTTTTTTCTATAAGTTTATATCGGCATCATCCTTAAACAGCTCTAAATTTTTTTATACTGTATGGCTTAAGTATGGTACCGTTATCATGTTCTTAAATTTTATATCCTGACTATTATTAATTACTTTTGAACTCTACTCTTCTCTGAAAATTATCCGGACTTTATATGTGTGTATATATTTAACAGCTTCTAAAAAATACTGCTTTTCTTTGCAGAATGGCTACATAATCTGAAATGTATGCTGATTTATAGCAATTAAGTATCACAATATATTTGAGCAGGAAATACAAACGATAGTTGCAGAATAAATATACAGAAATGATAGTATTTCTCAACGAGAAGCCCAGAATGATTCTCGTATTATTCTGGGAGCACAAACAAGCGTTAGATGAAGCTGCAAACATTTACTATTAGAAGCAGAAAAAATACCTCGTAGAAAGATAGAAATATTTTGTCTAATAATGTTATAAACATAGAAAGATAGAAATATTTTGTCTAATAATGTTATAAACATCGGTATAATAATTAAATTTCTGAACATTACTTGAAAGTCCTCCTTAAATGTTAATTGAAGAATATCATAAAAATCTAAAGGTCCTTATATTTTTTGTATTTAACTTTTTAAAAATACTTAGTATTTTCTTATTCATGGCCACTTTTCATACTCTACCAGAGGTTCTATTCATAAATCTATTACGGATATCAAGTATTTTTAACAAGCAAATGGTTATGACTTTGACATCTACATAAAATAATGTTCGTTTGATCTCACGGTAAAAATTCTTCTTTCTCTTTGCAAAATATGTTCCCTTGTTACTGCTCAAAAGCCTCTCTTATAATAATTTCAACACCCCCGTGAAGTAGTAGGAAAAGAATAATAGAAGGTTAAGTTTCAGGCTATTAGTGGTTAATCAGCGCCGGTGTAATTCCACTTTTTGTTTTTAAATTATTCAAGCTGAAACTGGTTAATGCCGGTAACGGTGACCAACAGTTTACTTGAATTATGAAATGTATTCCTTTTCAGGGAAAAAATGTATAAAGTATTTTAGGAAGATGCAAGACCTCAAGGAGGAGAATTGGAATGAGAAAATAAAGGAGATTTTTTGGAACTTCCTAAAACTGACGATGTAATTTTTTTATTTATATAAACAGTGTTTTCATCTATATCTATGTTGTAATTACCATTGTTTACAGTAGTAAATTTTGAGTAAATATGTCATTAAAACTAATACTAGTATTAAAAATTGCTTTACAAGAAGAAATTGGAGGAACACTTCCGCCCACCACTCCGTATATTTTTACAAATGTACTTTTCAGAATACACTGCATTACGTAAATGACAGTGTATAATTGTATTACACTTTAAAATTTTTAGACTACATATATTTCTTTAAATTTTCATTTAAAAAATAAAAATAGAATTACGTACAAATTTTCTTTGTAAAAACGCTAAAATAAAAAATAAATTTCAGCAACTGTGGCGTCACAACTTTATAGGGACTAAAGAAAGCTTAAAAACAACTTTTAATACACAAAGTTTTTTAATGAGAGCAAAACTACTTCGGCGAATGGAGACTAAAAAACGACGAAACGACATTGCAAAGCATCAAGGTAGGTGTTGCATTTCTCAATCAATACCACTCTGGGGAAATCACAAAACAGGCTGGCGGATGTGCCATTCCCCTTTCCCCCCAGATTGTCTTCGCTTTATACGGTCTTTTTGGTCTTCTTTTAGAAGGGAATCGGTCAGACTTACTTTCTAATTAGTCTCGGCAGTCCTGAAAATTTACTCCGTTTAATTAAAATAAACCTGTTGCTACCAATTTAAAAAAGTTCTGGTTAATCTATTTAATTATTTTCAGGGCTATTGCGTAAATAGAAAATAAGATATATAGTGTATCATATATACGATTATACGTAAATAATATAAACTTGAGAATACTTGCCGATAATTGTGTGTTAAAACTACTGTATTAAAGCTACCGAAATTCGCTGGAGACATTTTTCACTGTACTGATAACTCGCATAAGCAACGAAATCATTATTGATCATTGATCTTAATCAAAGATATCAGCGCTATTTCATAGATAACAACATCAGGTAAGGTACTATCGGTAAGAATATGGTACTACTACGCTAAAATGCACGAATTTCTGTGCTACTCCCGGATCCGGCAATTTTTGTCTTTCAGGTCTTATAGAAAGCAGTATCAAAAAGTAAAAAATGTAAGTTTTGTTATATGTGGCTGAAAAGTTGCCAGTCATAAAGAAAATAATGAAGATGCAACCTGCCAACGTCACATGGAGAAAGAGAGGGAGAGCATTCCCTAATATTACTTACTCTAAAAGACTAAAAATTTATAGAACGGATTAGAGAACCTTCCAGAGAGATAAATCCAAAAAGACAATACTAAAAGTAATATAAAATGGAAATTAGTGGGACATGTACCAAGAATGAAAAAGACAATATGGAGAAGGAAAACGATGAAAAAGAAACCCATACTAAAACGAACCATGCTAAGATGGTATAATAACATTAGAAAAGCGAAAGGGCAGAGATGAACAAAGGTAGCACGGGACAGAAACAGATGATGATAAAGTACACGTATGTCCATTTATGAATCACGATAGCTGAGTAGAGAGAGAACATGTTTTTATTGAAATAATTACGTCGTAAGAATTACGTTAACGTAGGGAAAAACTCAACTTACATTTGCCCTGGTAAGAGTTTATATACTTTTATATAGACGGTGTTGAGCGAAATAAATTGATATAATGAGTATCAAAGAAAAGGATACTAATAATGCTTCTTAAATAATAGCTTAAATAACATTATGTGTAGTGTGTAAATAAAAAGTACGTTATTATTATTATCCATATTTAGCAATGGCTTTTCTCGTAGTTTAGCCCAAGCGGACTTCTTATTTTCTACTACTTTGCTCCCGGCGCCTTCATCATATGGCGTCGAAAAGGATCGGTATCTTTCCGAATTTGTTTCAAACTCAAGCCAAAATTTTGGAGAATAACCTACATACTTACATACAAAAAAACAACATGAAAATTGAAAATAAATAAAAAAATAAGTAAAGAATTAGTTCAAGTTTAACAGTTCAATAAATTTTCTGGTTTAATAGCAGTTGTTATTCTAAAAGTGGAAATAATTTTGTAATTTCCAAGAAGATCGTTGTAACTTCTGAGGCTGTAAACGTTGATTGCTTTTCAACTGTTTTCTTATTTTCAGGACTCTTATAAAATATTGTGAAATCTAAAAATTAATGTATATATCATGGCATTGCCATCGGCCCCTCTTAGTATCGTTGTATCAGCGAGTATGATTTAAAGGGAGTGTTTATCATTATAACTCCTGGATAAACTTAGGCACCCTCTAGGCTATGAATAGTTAATGAAGATATAAAAAGCTACAGTATCTAATAATAACAGTTTGGTTATGTAAAATTTTATAATTGAATTTTATTGCAATTATTTATAAAATAATTTTAATTACATGTCACTGGTTTAATAGATGTATAGATATATTTCGCACTATCTACATATACAAAATACAATAAAATAATATTTCATAGATCAAACAAAGAAAAAACACAATAAATTGCTATACAAAATATAACATATAGGCGAACAACATCAAAACATATAAATAAATAATACAAATAAACTACAGAAAAGTAGAAATTCAGAAATTTATGGCATGTTATCAGATTCGAAACAATCGGGAAGGAGTAAAAAATAAGCTTATTTAGGAACGTTAAAAAAAAAATCATTGGTTATCAAAAAATCAGACCTCTGGTTCGAATATATTTTCTTATACTTTAATATACTTTTGGAATGGCTAAAGTTATAATTTTATATGTAATAAAAAACCGGCCAAGTGCAAGTCGGACTTGCGCAATTAATGTTCTGTACGTTGATTGTTACGGAGCTATAAAATGAGCAATGACTTCACAAAACATACCCCAAATGAGTTTCTAACAATTTTTTTTTTCCGATCTTTACTGAAAACTGATGACTTTGAAATGTTTGTTTTTTTTATATACCAGATAAAAATTATTAAAGGTAATGCAATTCGTTCAATCTACATACATACACCCTGTGGAGAATATTTCAGAATTTTTTCAAAATATTTCTGCTTTTCGAGATAAGAATGGGGACAGCGATTTTTTGCAATTTTTTAAAAGTAATACAAAGAAAACTGTGCACAAGTATTACTTTATATAAATTTTTGAACTCGTGTTTTAAGAAGCTTCCATTTGACATACCCCTCGATGACCTGGTAAAAAAGTTTTTTGACTTTCGATTTCACCTCCCAAAACTAACCCCTTAAGACAAAATTTAACTTTTAAAACTACACGGCTCTGATGAGGCCATCAATTCGTATATTAGTGCCAAATTTCAGCTTTCTATGTCAAATAGTTTCGGAGAAAATCGGGTGTGACAGACGGATACACAGACAGGCGGACAGACACCGAAGTGATCTTATAAGTGTTCCCTACGGAATACTAAAAATTCGATAACGATTTTACATTCTCAGGTAGTTCTTTCAAAAATATTTTTGAGTAGTAATTGAGACAGTTCTCACTTGCTGTAAGCCTCGCATATGTTAATCTGTGTATTAAAATTGTATTTGTTGTCGTGAGGGTATGCCCGACAAACATATATATGTAGACAAGACAAACTTAAAATTAATAATTAAAGAAAATTATTCTTTGCATTCTATCCTTATCATAATACAAACTAATGCAGATTGTAAACTAAAAATACTGGCTGAACCTGAAATGAATTAACACACATTATAAGACCATAGGTAGAGTGCGTTGCAAATAGAGCGAAAAAGCTAGTAAGTAACACATTAATATCTACTATTCTGAAATGCTACGAATCCTAAATATACTTACTTAATCCTTATGCCTTTCTACCCTTCAGGAGTGTATGGCCGGTGGAGTTGAGTTATTCTATAACTGTATTTTCCATATTTCTTTCTAAACATCCTGTTTAAATTGCCGATTGCCTCTTTTGTTTCTTCTGTATTAGTTTCCTCTGTTTGTATGAGTTCTGTATCTTATTCCGGTACTATGTCTCTATGTTTATTTTTGTATGTTTTACCCTCTAATTTTTTGCATCCTTTCCTTTCCTTTCTGTTTCAGTGATTCCTACATAGTGCATTTGTTGTTCTTCTGTCAGTTCATCCTCTTTTCCGTTTATGTCCCTATTATTCCCTGTTCTCAATCTAAAAACTCAATAATTATTTCCCATTTCTTTCTTCCTATCCATTTCTTTCATTATCTTCTTATTTTTATTCCTTTTATTAGTCCTCTCTACCGTATCCTTTATCTTTGCCAGGGTCGACGTCATTCTACCTATCTCTCTCCTTTTTTGACTTGATGGTCGTAATATTCTTTGTTTGTTCTTTCAGTTTTTCTTCCTCACTGTCCCACTTATATTCTTTTCCTTCGATTACGATTTTTTATATCCTATTTTCACCCTTTTTCCATTCTTTCTCTCGTTCTCTGCTATATGCTTTAATTTCTTTTGAATTTCCCGTTCATCTTTTGTTAAATCGTTGTTTATATAAACACGCTCTCTTAGGTTTCTCATTCCCGATATTACAATATTATTCCTTATCTTGTCTTTTTCCAGTCTACTCATCTTCAAATCCATGCTTCTCTAATTATCTTATTTTTCTCTTCCAATACTTCATTCTTCTTTCTTAGTTCCTTCAACTCTTGTTAGTATCTCTTCTGATCTGTTTTATTTCCTTTATATCTGACATTAGCTCTCTGATCATTTCTATCAAATTGTCTATCTTATATACTCTTTCGTTTTTCTCTTTTTGTGGTGTTCTTATCAGCTTTTTACTCTTCTTGAATAATCCCATTGCCTCTTCTTTTTCTTAGACTCTTCTTCTTTTCGAGTCTCCTGAGGTATAATCACCGTTATCCATTGTTCTTTCTGTTATAAAAACTTTATGTGTATTCCTCCTATATTTAATTTTAAAAACACGAGAGAAAAAGAAAAAAAATTGTTACTGTAAACAGTAAAATGATCAAGGTCGTCGCTTATCGTTTCGTTAGCTTCATAAAATTTCACAAAATTATTCTCATAAATCCTCAAATTTTTTACTTATTTTCTTAATCTAACACAACATTCTGCTTTATTTCTAGTCCCTCTCGTTTGCAATCTGATTTGCAATCAACAAAGCACTACCGTAATAATGCTCTTTGCACGAGTTGACTATTGCTGGACGTTCGATTCACATGTACACACATCGCGATCCGAAACTCAACTCCAATCCTAAATATATTTTTGTATAATTTCTCTGATAGAATTTCTACATGGAAATTAGAACTAAGTTTTGAATTAAACTACTTGCCCAAATATTTCACATTTTAGGATAATTACCATATATTTGGATTCTATGAAAATAATAGACTACTTGTTTTACTTTCGTTTAGTGTTATTAGTTTATTTAATTGAAGTCAGTTTTGTGCCAAATTTATATATATTTATTTAAAATAGGGTCGTCTGCATTAATATTTTTACTATTGGCTTCCAAGTCATGAATGTGAATTAAAAAGAAATTAGTTCGAACACGGCTTGCGGAACACCATTTCAAATATTGTTTACATTAGAAGTTTTATTATTTAAGGAAGGATATTGCGCTGTATTGATTAGAAGGTAGTGGTACATGTGACTGCTCTTAAACTGATAATATTTCACATTCTGGTGTTTTTATTCAAGTGATTATTTAAATCACCAAATTCCTCTGAAGATGCAATTTGAAAAATTATATACTTATCTAACATATGTAATAAGAAGTTTTATGTATATTTAGAACAATAATACAGCCTATTAGTATTGAGAATGACATGTAAAATCATTCCTCGAATTGATATCGTTAAGAATTTAGGCGCATGGTATTTTTGATTTGGTACTCCAATTATTTTTATTTGCTATAGTATGTTAGCAGTAACAATATATATGTTACCGGCAAAGTGTATAATTCAGGCATTCTATAGAATGCCGAGCCTGTTTAGGCAATGTATGAAATATTTTCTTTTCCTTTAACTATTATATACTTTTCCTAGGTAATCTATAGAATGCTGATTAGAGATTAGGTAAAATATATAATGAAAGACAAATTACCATAATACCAAACTTACAGCCAACAATGTGCATAATAGATATTGAAGACAATAAGCATTAACTGTTACTGTACTGTGTCACTGTACACAGAACCTTCCTCTTAAGACGTAAGCTCCTGTTAGTTCAGGTTAGTTAATGACATAACGTACTGACTCCATCCCTTCGCCCCCCCCCCCGCCACACGCAATACGAGTAACAGTTAATGCCTATTATTTCCAATATCTATTATATACATTGCCGGCTGTAAAGGGTGATCCAAATTGGACACTTATAAAAGTAAACCCCTTTATCTAAAGGAGATAGACGAAAACTGATGTAGGTGTCTGAGGTTTAATTTTTATGATAAACTTAATGGTGAAAACCGCATATCGATATGTAGTACCGTTCCAGATATACAGGGTGTTTTTCAAAAATCTGCTTTTGGAAAAATGTTTGTAATTCTTTTCCTATTGAAAATTTTTGGTTTCGGTAAAAACATTTTCAAAGCACTTTTTCATGTCGATTTCAACAGTGTAAGTTACATTTTTTTTACAACTAATATTTTAATAGTTATTAACGCAAAAATATATTTTTCAAATGGGATACCCTGTATATTTTTCCTCATCCGAATAAAGCTTTAAAATACCTTTCTAAAAATATAGCACACTTTATATTTTCCTTAAATCTACTTCAAAATATAAAGATTTTCAGTTTTTAACGCGAGTTTTAAATGCACATTTTGTGAAGTTGGCTTTGGACGGAGCGGCCATATGGTTTAATTCAATTGTTTACTCGTAGTTGTCAAATTTTACTTCAGGATCAGTCACTGAATTGTCAAATAAATCGCAATGAAGTTTGAAAATTATGAAAAAATGGCATATCATAGTGTGTTTCATACAAAGAGAGAAAATTCGGAAGCGGCAAGTAATTTGTACCACGAACGGTATCCAGAGAGGCGTCAACCCTTCAGGATATATTATATATAAATTATGCATCAAACAGGGATAAGGAGTTAGAAAAAATAGTAGTTTTAGGAACTATCGGAACCAATCCCAACACTTCAACCCGACAGTTAAAAGAATCCACTGGACTACCAAGAACTAATGTAAGTCTTACTTTGAAGAAGCACAAATTCAGGCCATATAGGACAAGAAAAGTTCATCACCTTAGAGACGGAGATTTTCAACGGCATATGGATTTTTGACAGTGGTTTCTGGAGAATTGTAACCATGTTCTGAATTTTTTATTAAATTGCATTTGGAAAGACGCAGCTTATGTAAGCAATGCAGGTATTTTTAACCGTTACAATTCTTATACGTGGGCACGAAAAAATCTTCATTTAGTTGTGGAGCAAAGAAATCGAGCAGATTTGGATTTGATGTGTGGGCAGGAATTTTTAGAGGCAGGGTTATAAGGTCTATTTATGTACTCACCTCTCAGAAATATTTAGAAATTTTAAGGAAACAAATAGTTGATGTTGTTGATGAACTGCCGTTAATGGACCACCTCCTCATATCGCTGCAGTTATCAGTAATTTTTTATCCGCCAATTTCGACAATAACTGGATAGCCAACCAAGGTCCGAACCGTAGGTCGGCAAGGTCACCGGATTTAACACCTATGGACTTCTATCTCTGGGGAAGATTGAAAGGCCTAATTTTTAAATTGCCAACAAACACCAGGCAAGAGTTAGAAATCACAGTGATACAAAGTTTTGCAGCTCTCACTCCTCTTAAACTAATCAACTCAGTAAGAAGTGTCCAGAAAAGGTCGCCTATCTGTAAATTAAACTGGTCGGCATTTCGAACATCTCTTATAGAAAAGTGTTTTGTTTTAGTTTGCTCTACTTGGAATGAATTGTTTTATTGTTTTATTTTCTACATAGTTTAAAGTACTATAGCATTTAGTAAGTTTCATTGTAGTTATGACTCTTAGAGTTACTTCTGGGATTTTTTTTTTACGATTTGACTGCTATCGGTAAACAATTGATATTGCCGCGCAAAATCTGCATTTAAAACTCGCGTAAAAAATAACTAAAAACCTTTATATTTTGAAGTAGATTGAAGCAAATTATAAAGTGGGTTATATTTTTAGAATGGCAATTTAAAGCTCTAATCGGATACAGGGTATCCCATTTAAAAAATATATTTTTGCGTTAATAGCTATTAAAATATTAGTTGTAAAAAAATGTAACTTACACTGTTGAAATCCTCGTGAAAAAGTGTTTTGAGAATGTTTTTACAGAAATCAAAAAATTTCAATAGGATAAGTATTACAAACATTTGTATGTTTTGAAAAAGTACTAGATATCGATATGCGGTTTTCACCATTAAGTTTATCATAAAAATTGAGCCTCAGACACCGACATCAGTTTTCGTCTATCTCCTTTAGGGGTTTACCTTTAAAAGTGTCCAATTTGGACCACCCTGTACGTCAGGTATTCTGTAGAATGCCTAGGCAAAGTATAAAATAAAGGATATCTTATACTTTGCCTGAGCGTTTTAGGCATTCTTTAGAATGCCGAATTACATACTTTGCCTGTAACATAGACATCAGATTACCAATTAATACTTAGATTTTAATGATGTTTGGTTTCTCTGCGTGGTACGTTATGTCTAAATATTATGAAATACAATTAAAGCTATCACAAAAGTACTAAGAATAAAAGTATTTACTAAGGTATCATTCAGGATATTGGTAAAACTGAATTTTTCAGCTCTGCTGGTTTAAAAATTCTTACAAAAAGTGCGTATGCCTTCTATAAAGAATAAAACCTGTCCCCCATTTCGGTAGGTACATCTCAATTTTCAAATCTAAAGTATTATTGATGTTATTACTGAACATAAATTGACCATTGTGTTCAGAAACAAAGTTTAACTATCTATGCCCAATTTGTTATCTGTAGGCGTTTGACATTTCTGATTTCGCACTCCATTTATTCTTATCTCGTAATTGTTGTCAAAGAGCCAAGTTCGACCAGCAACAATTTAAACATCAAGTCGATAATTATTTTGATGGTGTTTTGCTCATTCATGCGAAAGTTAATGTCGCAACTCGGAACAGGAAATTTCATACAACAAACACTTCACGCTTAATTTGATGTGATTTTAGATAGCTTTTGATTATGGAAATTTTAATTGAGACTTGTCGTTTTAAAGCGTCGACACAGTGGACGGAGGATTTTAAAAGAGCTAACATTAGCATTTATATTAATCGTATTAGATAATATTCATGCTCAAAATTATAATAGCACATTTAATGGATGATAAATTTTGATTATTTAAGAACATAACAATTTACAGTCATATACAATTTCTAATAAATATTAGAGATATTTTAAATATTCAGTAATAAAATAATTGAATTGGTATGCTTAAGGGGGAATTTTACATGCACAGTTAGTGTTCCATATAGTGATTGCTGAAGTATTCTCTGAAATTCAGTCTCACATTCATCTTCAATATAAGAATTATCAAGAATATATAAAAAGAGAGACATTTTTGTAGTATACGTTTAAACAAAAACCTACCTAAATATTTGTTTAACTATAAACAAATAAAATAAAATTATGTTGTCTCGGTACCTATCCGCTCTTCAGAAATTTATTTTATCTGTGACTAGCCAAATACTTAAAGCAGTAATGTACAACTCTCAGTCCCGGTTAAATTCACAACTTTCCATAAAAAAATCTCCACCATATTGTCAAGCAAAATTTTTTTTTATAGTACACAAATTATCAAAGGTAATGCAGTCGTGATAATTTTCGCTTAATCTACACCTTATAGAGAATATTTCAGAGTTTTTTCAAAATTTTTTGTTAGTACTCTTAGAGGTAGGGAAGAAAAG
Source organism: Pachyrhynchus sulphureomaculatus (assembly GCA_019049505.1). NCBI lineage: Eukaryota > Metazoa > Arthropoda > Insecta > Coleoptera > Curculionidae > Pachyrhynchus > Pachyrhynchus sulphureomaculatus. The sequence goes on along the minus strand of CM032446.1, from coordinate 98,111,771 downwards.
TTTGAACGAGTATTTCATTATACCAGTGTACAAGTTTGAAATGTGGATTTTTTTTTTTTCTAAAAAAATAGGTTATATTCGGAAAAATGATAAAAAAGTACTTTATTCAAAATATGCTCCATCGCTTGTTATACATCTTTCGGGCAGTTTGTTAATACCACGCCAGTAAAAATCTTCCCCTTTTGCTGCGAACCATTCTTCCAGCCATTTTTTCACATCTTCGTACAAACCAAAGCGCTGCTCAGCAAGTGCGTGACCCACCGATGCAAGCAAGTGGTAATCGGAAAGAGCCAAGTCTGGTGAGTCAGCCGCATGGGGTAGAACTTCCCAGCTGAGTGCTTCCAACATGTCGCGAACTGGTTTTGCCGTATGTGATGGAGCATTGTCATGAAGAAAAATGCCTTTGTGTTGCCTCTTTCGGTATTCTGGCCTTTTTTCAAGCAGCGAAACGGTTCAAATCTGTCAATTGTTGTTGGTAACGTTTAGTATTAACCGTGTCCCCAGGTTTTAACAGCTCATATTAGACCACACCCCTATGGTCCACCAAAAACAGAGCATCGTCTTTCTGCCAAAGCGATTCGGTCTTGCGCTCGGTGTGGATGGTGCGCCTGGATCTACCCATGATTTCTTGCGCTTGGGATTCTCAAAATAAATCCACTTTTCGTCCCCTGTAACTATGCGATGCAAAAACGACTTCCTTTTGTACCGAGCGAGCAAAATGTCACACGTATTTTTACGCTTTTCCATTACGCCTATCGTTCACCTCATGTGGTACCCATCTACCGGCTTCTGAATCTTTCCCAACATCCCATCCCATCAGCGAGTTTTTTTTGTGTTTGAGAATCATCTTCGTCCAACAATGCTTGCATTTTCACATCTTCGTATTTTTTTGGCGGTTTTCCACGTTCCTTGTCTGCAACATCGAAGTCACCAGTTTTGAAACTCCGAAACCATTGCTCCCCGCCTATAAAAAATTTTTCAATTCCGATTTCATCCTCTAAAGCCCTTCGATCAAAATTTAACTTTCAAAACTACACGGCTGTGATTGGGCCATCAATTCCTATATTTGTGACAACTTTTTTATGTAAAATAGTTTCGGAGAAAATCGGTTGTGACAGACAGACATACACACGAATGGTCAGACGGACGGATACCGATCCCGTAAGTGTTCTGTACAAAAGACTTATAAACTGATTTACCTCTGGTTTCAATTTGATAAAAGCTTTTAATATTTAAAATTTATTGGAATGCATAATAACATGTTATGTCACAAGTAGTGACATAGGTACTTATCGATAGTTTTTAGTCTATTTGCAGTTATTAATCGATATATCCATAACTTTGCTTTGCAGATGACAGTACACTTATCTCTTCATTCACTTTGAACGCTCGGACATCGGCTACTCAGACGAATATCCGCAGACAGCAGGAAGTCATTCAACTTAACAAAGACCTTGAAGAAATTATATCTTAGGGTGACAGTAACCAAGTGGAATTTAACGCTACAAAAACCCAGGCGACAGTTTTTTCTAAAAAAGTTAACGTTGCTGAACCCGACATAGTTATGTCGGGGCACTCCAGTCCTCTAACATCGTCACTCAATTTGTTGGGCGTTAATTTGGGAGCAAATATGTCCTGGCATGAACATGTTGCAGGCATAGCAAGGAGAGCTTCTCAGAAGTAGGGAATATTATTTCGAACCAGAAAGCTTTACACTTCACAACAACTGTTAATTCTTTACAAAGCTCAAATCCAACTATGGAATACTGCTCCCATGTTTGGAGCTCCGCTCCCAAACACACACTGCATTTGTTGGATTCTATTCAGAGAAGAGCTGTTCGTCTGATTGGAGATCCGGAACTGACAGGTGGCCTTGATTCGCTGGAACATCGAAGAACGGTTGGCGACTTGAGCCTATTCTACAAGTATTTTCATGGAAAGTGTTCGAAGGATGTGACCCGTTTAATTCCTCCCAGAGCGGTGCATGTTAGAAGTATACGTCACGCTAATACTTCACATCCGTATGAGGTTCAGTTTGTTACTCCTCGAACAACGCTTTTCAAGCAGTCATTTATATGGAGAACATCATCCCTTTGGAATAATTTGCCCAGGACTGTGTTTCCCACCGAGTACAATTTACAGCGATTTAAGAACAACGTGAATCGGTTTCTCCGCACACGTGTCGCTCCTGTAGCGCTTTAGGGACTTCCCTGTAGCACGTGTGCTAGACCCATAAAAAAAAAACTATATTGATACTGATAACTAATAATTCTTTGACAGGTTATTATATATATTTGTCAACAATGGCTGAGAATTTATTTGGTGTAATTTCAAATATGCCCAATTTTGAAATCTTGTTTTCCAAATGTGACACAGCCATATAATATTTTATTTATTTTCAAAAATTTTTGCAATTAACTTAAACACATTCAAATAAAAATTATTTATTTATTATTTATTAACTTCACCATTAAAGATTAGTGTCAATTAATAAAAATTACCAAATTTCACACTTCAGCAATGAGCCACTGTTCTTTTACTTGTCAATCTATCTCGGGACGCGTTTCGCCGTATCATACTTCTCAGCCGACCTAGGATCGACTAACAAGAGAACAAAACTTACAGTTCTAGCCTAATATCGCATACGGGCCCTCCGTCGGGAGTTTTTACGGCCACAGAGCAACACATGATTGTCCAATTAAGCTGGCAATAATTACCACCAAGCAAAGTGATCGTCGAAGTTCCAGCCTACGTATATAAAAATCAGTATGAACTACAATAAATAAATAAAATCCATATTTCAGCAGTGACCCACTGTTTTCTTATTTATCAGTTCATCTCGGGATGCATTACGCCATACCACGGCTCATCAGTCGAGCTAAGATCAGCAAACAAGAGAACAAAACTTGCATTCTTAGCGGAACATCACGATAAGGTCAAACAAATTGTATCTCTATCTAATGAAAGCCTAAAATTTAAGAGTATCCCTGCATTTCGGGAGAGAAGTGTGAGTCCCTGCTGAAATATGGACTTCGTTCATTTTTACTAGTTGACACTGATTTTTTTATACATAGGATGGAACGTTGACGATTGTGTGCCTGCGATGTTGCCAGCTTAGCTGGACAATTCTCTGCCTATCTGGGACATAAAGAGCCCCCGACGGAGAGTAAGTATGTTTTTAAACTTTAGGCTTTCAACAGCGAGAGATACAGTTTGTCGTATCGTATCGTACCGTGAACGTAACTATTGGAAATTTCAGTAGTTTGATATATCGGTATATCGACAATTATCGATATATCAATACATATATATTTATGTTGTATATACACTGGTGAGCCAAAAAAATCGACTGAAACGAATTTGCTTCATTTAACATCGATCTTTGAATGTAATTCTCAAACAGTGGTATTATTTTTGGTATCATTAGAATGCTGATTTTCTACTCTTTCCAATATTATCAAAAACTTACTCAATAGAACCGTTTTTGTTCGCTCAGCAATGTACTCGTTGCGCGCTATTCGTCCCTATAAAAATATATGCAACTGCATTTTCCAATTATTTCTTTATAGGAACTTGAACCGTCAACATCTCTGCTACACCTGATTACTAATTACGTCATCGGAAAATGTATACCACTCCGGAAGAAACAGCATTGCCCTATTGCAAGAAAGGCATAGCCAACGTGTAGTCGCTGCGCAACTGCATCTAAGCCAGTCAGCTGTCTCCAGAGTCTACAGACGTTACCAAGAGATTAGCGCCTTTACACGAAGACTAGGATTAGGAAGAAAAAGGTATACCTCGGAGCGAGACGACCACTTCGTTGTCAACACGACTCTAAGAAATAGTCACTTGACCGGGGTTGAGGTCCAGGAGAAGGTCTGAGAAGTTCGGGGTCGAGCTGTCAGTCATTGGACAGTCAAAAGAAGACTTAAAGAAGCTAACCTAACTCCGAAGAGACCAGTTAACAGACCCAAATTGTCAGCAACCCATCAACAAGCGCGACTCAGATTTGCCCGCTTACCGGTACATCGAGGAGATCCTGCTGGAACACGTCGTTCTTTACGCTGGGTTTGTTGGTGATAGCTTAGTGCTAATGCACGACAATGCGAAGCTACATGCTACTGCACCAGTGCGGCAATATCTGCCGGAAGTGGGAATATCCACATTAGACTGACCTGCACGTTGTCCTGAACCCAGTCCAATCGAGCACATGTGGGATGAGCTCAAAAGAAGAGTTCGAGCCAGAAATCCAGCCGTTGCATCGCTGAGGGACTTAAAGGTTACGATGACGTGTGGATGAATCCCACAGACAGTCGTGAAAAACCTCACCCGCTCCATGAAAATCCGGCTGGAAGTAGTAATAAGGGCTGGGGGGAGGGGGGGGGGGTAATACAAAATATTGCTTTTGGTTTTTATCAATAAATTTAATTGTTAAACTTAAAATTTGTTTAGTTTTTCCTTCCTGTTACCCCTATTTTCAATTGGTGTTCTCCTTATTTCCCTCTTCAATCATTATATATATATATATATATATATATATATATATATATATATATATATATATATATATATATATATATATAGTATATATATATATATATATATATATATATATATATATATATATATATATATAATACCTTAAAATTCCAGATTTCAATCCGTTTGTCTAACAATGAATTTATACATTTCGCCAAAATCTGATTTGGCATTTTCAAGTGTCAGAGTTAGATTTTTGTCATGTCGGTCATGTTGAAGTACATGTGATTTTACGAGAAAATTATAATTTTGCCTAAGAAATATATCGATATTATTAAAAATTATTCAACTGTCAAAAAACAGTCGGTCAAGATTTGGATATTAAAGATTGAAGGTGCAGCAGAAGAAAAAATCAAGTCAGCAGGCTCATGGAACTATAGAGTATAGGCTTTTAAAAGATTTTTTTTTAAGAAAATCCCATTAAGCCATTCTTGTTCAGAGAGTTCTTACAGAACCGACATGGGCAGTGTTAAATCAACTGTTAAACGGAGTTACCGATTATATCAACTTCAACCACAAATAAGTCAGTAGGGGTATACACTTAAACAGAAAAAAAGATAACGTTGAAACATCATTAAAAAAAGCATTATGGGAACGCATGGAGATCACTGGAGGTCCTTAGTTTCTTTAAGTATGTGATTGACATTGCTGAGATTAACCTAGTCGTTCAAGCGAAAGAGGAATACCTGTGTCAACCCTTGGAGGATGTACCTTTTAATGTTTAATTTTAATAAAGTAAAATTTTTTAATTACAAAAAACGTATAAAAATAGATGTTTACTTTTAAAATAAAAAATACTTTTTACGAGGTATGAGATAATTATTTTTACCCATCCATATTATTATTCTGCATTAATATTTGATGAAAATTCGGAGAGTAAGAGTTAGAGGTAATGATAGTGAGAACTACCAGCAATCTAACAACTTCAAAGCAAAGCTTATATTCTCGTTTTCATTCAGTTTCAAAACTAGCATTCTCCGTTTTTTTTAAATGCAAAACTAACATTTTCCAACATTTAGAGCTTAAAAATGTTAATTTGCCATGAAGCTATTTCTTTTTAGTGTTCCGTACGGAACACTTATAAGATCACTTCGGTGTCTATCTGTCTGTCTGTCTGTCTATCTGTCTGTCTGTCACACCCGATTTTCTCCGAAACTATTTGTCATAGAAAGTTGAAATTTGGTAATAATATAGAAATTAATGGCCTCATCAGAGCCATGTAGTTTTGAATGTTAAATTTTGACTTATGGGGTTAGTTTTGGGGGGTGAAATCGGAAGTGAAAAAAACATTTTTTTACTAGGTCATCGAGTGTGGTGTCAAATGAAAGGTTGTGAAAACACGAGTAAAAAAATATATATATTGTAATACTTGCGCGCACTTTTCTTTGTATTATTTTCAAAAAATCGCGAAAATTCGCTGTCTTATCTCGAAAAGTACTTATCAAAAAATTTCGAAAAAAATTCTGGAATATTCTTCACGGGGTGTAGATTGAACGAAAACTATAACGAGTGCATTACCTTTAATAATTTATCTGGTATATAAAAAAAACAAAAATTTTAAGGTCATCAATTTTCAGTAAAGATTGGCAACAAACTTTGTTGAAAACTCATTTAGGGTGTGTTTTGTGAAGTCACTAATCATTTTATACCTCCGTAACAAAATTTTATATTTTAAAAGCAATCAACGTACGGAACACTAATTGCGCAAGTTCAACTTGCACTTGACCGTTTTTTTTTTACTTAGAATGCTTCATGGCAACTAAAAAAGAAAAATTTTAAAAATGTGTGTTTTTGTGACTTTAGTGAATTTTTTTGCAATTTATCAAATCTGCAAAAGTGGAGATTATATATATATAATATATATATATATATATATATATATATATATATATATATATATATATATATATATATATATATGTATATATATACAGTCCCTGGCCAAATTATTAGACGCACTGTATTTTTTTTAGTAATTTTATGTTTCTTAAGAGTTTTTATGCAATAATGGTATATTTAAACTACAATATTATTGATTTTTATTTAAAAGAATTGTTGTAGACTACATATTTGTATTTATTTTTAACATATGGCAACACTGTGTTGACAAAGTGATACATGAACGTAAATAAGTACAAACCTGTATCAGTCGCGATCGGAATCGAGTCAGGTACGGACGTGTTTCTGTGGCTTTATGGACTGTGATTGTTTGTTTAACAGTTTTATACTACTCAGTTATTAGTTTATTTTGTATGCAGTGTTTTAAAAAAGTAATTGGACTATTTTCATTATGGGTAGAAAAGGCGATCTTTCACCACGTAAAAAAGCTGAAGTGAAGGCCCTTGTGATTGCGAAAACATTTACAAACCGAGAAATATCACGAAGATTGGAGGTTTCTGAAGCTAGTGTACGACGCATAAAAAAGAAAATTGAGTCAGGGAAAGAATTAAGCCCGAAAAGAAAGAAAAGATGCGGTAGAAAACCAATTTTCACTCCACGGTCAGAGAGATGTTTGAAGAAAATTTGTGTAGGAAACAGATTTGCTACCACAAAGGTAATAAAATCACAACTCCAGGATGCTAGCGTAAATGCTTCTGAGCGCACTGTTCGAAGAAAATTGAAAAGAATTAGATTTTAAGGCCTGTCGCCCCGCCAGGAAGCCCAAGTTAACAGCTGCAATGAAAGCAAAGCGCCTGAAGTGGGCCAAACAATGGCAAGACAAAGATGTGGACTTCTGGAGATCGGTAAGATACAGCAATTTAATCAATAATTGATACATTATTATCATTTTCAGTTAAATAAAGCAAATAAACATGGAAGTTTATATATTTTTCCTATTTTTGAAAGGTCTGCTTCAGTGACGAAAGCACATTCGAAATTTTGCAGAATAAAGCTCAGTATGTGCGTCGTCGTCATGGAGAAAAGTTTCATCCTGATTGTGTCGTCCCGACGGTTAAACATCCCACCAAAGTGATGATTTGGTCAGTCATCAGCGGCAAGGGCACTGGACGGCTGTACGTCGTCAAAGGAATAATGAGGCAAGATCAGTACAAAGAAGTATTACAAAATTGGTTGATTCCGCAGCTCAGAGAATGGTTTCCAAATGGGGAACCATTCACTTTCATGCAAGATGGAGCTCCCTGCCACACTGCTCGGTCTGTTAAAGCTTTTTTGGCAGAAAAAAATATCCCTCTGTTGGATTGGCCGAGTAATAGCCCATTGAAAATGTGTGGGAGCTGATGAAACGAGAAGTGGCTAAAGATGTGATTACCAACAAAACCCAGCTCCTAGAAAAGAAGATTATTCATGTGTGGAATCATCATCCTCAAATGCAGGAGACAGTACAATCTTGCATTGATAGCATGCCGCGCAGAATTAAAGCTTTGATAGCGGCTAAAGGTGGCTCAACTAAATATTGACTTTTACTAACATTAATTTCACTTTTCTTTAAAACTTAATAAACTTATGCTTTTCTAAATTAATGCTGTTTTATTTATGTCAAATAAATAGGTAATTGATTGGATAATATAAAAAAAAAAAACAAATCAATTTAAAATAATAAAACGGTACAATATCACTCGGTAATTAATATTTTACATGAAATCTTGCAGTGCGTCTAATAATTTGGCCAGGGACTGTATATATATATATATATATATATATATATATATATATATATATATATATATATATATATATATATATATATATATATATATATATATATATATATATATATATATATATATATATATAAACAGCTAAAAATTATTCGAAAAAACATTTAGATTGTTATTTATAAATTTTACCTATCCACTTCGTACGTTTACATCACTGTTGAGAAAGTCAAAAGGGCGGATCCAACATGGCGGACGTCAAAACTGATGATTCCGATTCTCATAGAACTTGATATATTACGTGTTCTTGAGGCCTCTGAAATACGATTATAAACTTGCATTTTTAAAATATGTTTAACTTTTGAATGGTAAGACCTCATCAGCTAATAAGGCTGATCCAGTACGGTGCCTACAAGAGAGGTTAAACCTTTTTCAGGTTAAAGATTTTGAGTAATTCTGATCTAAAATTGTTTGTTGTTCAAAGGTAACCGATGGTTACTGATCACGAATGTGAAGTCAGATTTTAAAAATTCAAGATGTTAGATCCAATATGGCAGACGTCGATCTAAAAAATTAAAATTTTTTAAATAATAAAAAAAGTAAATCGTATTTTACATGAAATTTGCAATCAAAAAGAATAGATTCCGAAAAACAAATTCCTAAACTATCTGTAATTTCAAATTTGGGATACTAAAGGTCCATGTTTATAAAACGTGTTTTCGAAAAAAAACTGTCTGCATTTAAAAAGGGTTGAGACTGTCTTTAACTGTAATTTTAAAGTTCGCATTACTTTTTTTTCAATTGTTTTTATTTATTTCTATTTTATAAAAAAAAAATATTTTTTTTTTTATAATTTTATTATATTATCATAGTTTTCTGTGTTACAAACAAATTTAGCTACCATTATGTCATCTATTCGTATAACATTACTCTAGAAGAAAGAAAAATTACACTTAATACTGCAGAACTGAGAATGGCTTCTGGGCTCCTGAATATCTAAAAATTTTCTACAGCTTACTTGGTGTCACTATAAAAGCATGTCCAGTTTGAATTTTTGGTACAGCAGTGTAAAATAGTATTAATTTCATTAAAATCGACTAGGTATTTCTCTCGGCGTAGTCTTCATTAGTTAAAAAAAAGTAGTTTCTAGAAAAATGCAAAAGAGATTTTTTGACAATCTCAGAGTTGTGTAATCCCTTAAATAAAAAAAAGTTATAAAAATAACTAAAAATAAATAGAAACAATTGAAAAAAAAGTAATGTGGGCTTTAAAATCGCATGTGAAAACAATCTCAACCCTATTAAGCACAGAGAGCTTTTTTTGAAAACATTATTAACTATGGACCTTCAGTACCCAAAATGTGGAATTACAGATAGTTTAGGATTTTCTGTCTCGGAATCTATACATTTTAGTAAAAAATTATTAGGGACCTTTTTTATTGCAAATTTCATGTAGAATACGATTGTATTTTTTAGTTTCAAAATTTTCAGTTTTTTAGATGGACGTCTGCCATATTGCATCCGACTTCTCTCGGCAACCTTTGAACTACGAATAATTTCATATCAGAATTACTCAAAATCTCGAACCTGAAAAGGATTAACGCTTATATCAGCCGCCATATTGGATCAGCCTTTTTAGGAGATGGGGTCTTACCATCCAAAAGTTAAACATATTTTAAAAATATAAGTTTATAATCACAAATTAGAGGCCTGAAGAACACGTAATATATCAAGTTCTATGAGAAACAGAGATCTGATCGATATTGAGGTCCGCCATGTTAGATTCGCCATTTTGAATTTTTCAACAGTGATGCAAATGCACAAAGGTGGATAGGTAAAATTTATAAATAGCAATCTAAATGTTTTTTCGAATAATTTATAGCTGTTTTTATAGTTCAGTGATTTTTTTCGACCATACTTTACCTGTAGCTGCCATATTGGACCCGCCATTTTGAGCGATCATGTTATGTTACTCAGGATTAGAAAGTGCTTTGTATTCCGAATAATTCGAGATGTCAAACATTATTTTCCGTCGCCTACAATTGTGGGCAGAGCTTTGTCCTGGTTGACGGGAAAGGTATATATACAGGGTGCGGCGTCAAGATCCGGACAAATTAAACATTTTTTTTGAAACATAATTTTTATTGCAAAAATAGTTTATAATTTTTTTTTTTACTAAATTGTTTGTTAGGTCATAAAGAGCACATTTACTCAATATAACCCCCTTCTGCTTGAATGATCGCCTCCATTCTCGGTCTGAAACGGTCACAGACCTGTTTTAATGGGTCACGGTCCATATCGGCGAATGCCGTTTCAATAGCGGCTCTCGATGATGCGACGTTTGGATGTCTGAACTTATTAGTGGCCCTTTCAACCACACTCCATAAATATAAGTCCAAAGGATTTAAATCTGGGCTGTTGGGACGCCAAAATTCTTTGGACCAAAATATGTCGACGTTGTCCGAAACCAATTTTTTCCTTGCCGGTGTTGAAAACCTTCCTTGGACTTCTCCGACTCGTTATACTTCGCGACAACATCATACACAGTCGATCTTGGGTACCTGAAGAATCGAATGATTTCTGTCGTTGAGCGCCCAGCGCGAACACTTTTGATAAACGCGGCTTTTAGATTATACTCCGCACTTGGTTTCAACATTGCGACTGTTTCGAGGTTATGAATGTTTAGTACATGCGTCAAGCTATTTGGACGCCAATCGCGATCTCTTAAAGTGGTATAGAACGGGCGAAAATTCAAATTGAATTTTGTCCGGATTTTAGCGTCGCACCCCATATATATATATATATATATATATATATATATATATATATATATATATATATATATATATATATATATATATATGTATATATATATATATATATATATATATATATATATATATATATATATATATGTATATATATATCTATATATATATATATATATATATATATATATATATATATATATATATGGCGTAGGCGCATTGGTGAAGTAACCAAGGCAGATCGAAAAATCCACAATTCCCAAAAGTGTTCTCTGTATTTGTTAGACCATCCCAAGACGCGTTTCGCCGTATCACGGCTTATCAGCTGGGCTAGGTTCAGCAAATACACAGAACACCGTTTCAGACCTTATCCGGGTACTGACGGAAAACTATGACAAAATAGATGCTTATACTGCACTCTGTCGGTGACTTATTTAACGTCTATCAGAATAGAGCAGCCAGATCACAACTGACACTGATCTGCAGAAGCGTACCTGCTCAAGCTTCCGGCTTGAAGGCATAGATGACGCATTGGTGAAGCAACCAAGGTAGATCAAAAGATGCCTTCAAGCGGGAAGCTCGAGTAGGTGCGCTTCTGCAGTTCAGTGTCAGTTGTGATCTGGCTGCTCTGTTCGGATAGACTTTAAATAAGTTACCGTCAGAGTGCAGTATAAGCACCTATTTTGTCATAGTTTTCCGTCAGTACCCAGATAAGGACTGAAACAATATTGACCAATTGATCACATAATACACCTAATGTATGTTACGAAGTAAGATTGAAAATTATATACTATGTAACAAAAGTTTTAGGAAAAATTTTAAATTAAGTCAACGTTTATTCTAGAAAACAAATTTATCCAAATTAAAACCATTATATAACTAATATGTATTGAGAATGACCCATCGATATGTAAAATTGCTCTTCACTTACTTACTCACCTATTAATACCCAAAATATTACTGTTTAATAGCAAAAATTTATATTTTTTCTGTGGATAATTGTAAACTGAAGCTTTGACGTCTTTGATCAACTGAAAAATTCAGAGTTCTTGGGATTAGACCGTGTTAAATCAGAGTGACATTCCGACATTTCACCCAAGATTACACAAGGGATCTTTAAGGATTCTTACTTTTCGATATTAGGACACTGAATAATCTCAAAGTAAACAATAACAAACAAAGTATTGGTTCAGAGTCGATATTTTTTCAAAATCATTTATTAGAGCGCAATTTGCGCCAATATTTAAAAATAATATTTTAGGAAAAGAATTCAATTTAGTTCATTCATAATTTTAGTATTTTAGTAAAAATAACATATAATACTTTTGAAGATCCTCTATCTTAAAGAAGTCTTTAATATCTAACCTGAACTAACCTCCTAAGGTTAGTCTCTATATGTAAGATATATATTAAACAGTGGTAAACTTAGTTAGTATCAAGATTCCTTGATTAACAAAAATCAAACTACAAAAATAGTAATTTTAGATAAGACTTTCATCAGTTAACCATAGAAGTAGGAGTCAAAGTAGAAACTCAACGTAATCAAGGCAGAAGCACGCAGTGCTTTAACTGCCAACTTCACGGGCACTCTGCCCTCAGATGCAGAGCCCCCCCCAAGTGCGTCAAATGTGGACAAGGACATCAGTCCTCCACATGCACAAAGACCAGAGAAGACCCAGCCACATGTGCAAACTGCGAGGGCCCCCATCCATCTTCCTATGGTGGATGCCCCAAAAATCCAAAGCACCAAAAGTCTAACGCTTCTCCCAAAAGTCAATTCACCTGGGGCAAGCAGGACAATTCAAAACTTGCCGCCTCCACATCCCAAGAGCCCATAGTCACCCAACAGGTCACCACTTTCAACGCTGCACTTCAGCAGCTTTTCAAACAGTTGGCTCAGATTCAAAGCAATACCCAGCCGTCCTGAATCTTGTCAATCTTCCAAACCCATAAATGGTCCCACGCCCAAATAAAATTAGTCCGCGATCTCTGCAGGTTCTAACTTGGAACGCAAACGGCATCGCCAAAAAGAAACACGAGCTCCAACATTTCCTGCAGGAGCATAATATCGATATAGCCCTAATTCAGGAATCATTCCTGAAACCCTGCCACCGCTTCAAAATCCCCAATTACATAGTCTACCGGGACGACAGAATCAGGGCTCCCCTAGGGGGACCATGATTCTAGTCAAACAATGCCTAAACCATCATCAGCCTTCACCTCTGAGGTTAATTCAAACCGAAGCCACTACTATAGCCGTTTCCATGGCAAATAATAGCTTCATTCAGTTCTCGTCCGTCTATCAACAAGGCGGACGCAATCATCCGATTGACCCTATAGACTATCGAACCCTTTTCGGCCCAAATAATAAGAAGGCGGTCCTGGGCGGCGATTTCAACGCAAAAAAACGTTCACTAGGGAAACCTAGTTACGAACGAAAACGGCCGCGATATCGCAGTCATCCAGGACCAACTCCTTTTTAACATTATCACTCCAGACGAGCCAACCTTCATAGGCCATGGAAGGCCGGACTTTCTTGACATTTTCCTGGTCAGAAACGTCGACCTCCACCATAACATCACTGTTCTTCATGAGCTCTCCTCAGACCATTTACCAGTCATTCTTACTCTGGGCGACCCGGCCGACCGGATTAATGATACTGTCACTTCCAGCATCACAGACTGGGAGCACTTCCAACGGCTCCTAGCAGACACCGCCCCCATTCCCGCCATCACCACCACAAGGGACCTGGACAACGCTGTCTATAAATTGACAGCAGACATCCAGACTGCCCTAGCCCAGGCCACTGTCACCAGGGTCGAACCCGCCAGACTTATAGGAAATCTTCCCCCCTATATCAAAGAGCAGATCCGGGATAAAAACCGCCTGCTCAGGAGAGCCATTCGTACTGGCGATCCCAATCTCAAAAGGCTCGCAAATCGTGCCACTGCTCAAGTTAGACAAACCCTGTTTGACTACCATAACAGCAGGTGGGACTCCAAACTAGAAACCCTTAATACCCAAGATAATTCTCTCTGGAAAATGGCCCGTGCTCTTTCCAATGACTCCCCACCTTCAATGCCCACAATCTCTCATGCTGGAACCACTGCTGTGACCCCTCAACAAAAAGCAGATCTTTTTGCAGAAATGTTGGAAGATCAGTTTCGCCCCAATCCTTACGTCCGCCCAAATCCCGCCCGAGATCAAAGGGTGGCTTCCACAATCTAGATTTTCAAGCAGGTTCAACCTCCACCCAACACTCATTTCACCACCCCCTCCGCCACCCAGATCATCATCAACTCATATTCGATTCGAAAAGCCCCAGGGCACGACAAGATCACCGTCAAAGCCCTGAAAAAACTTCCTAAAAAACAAGTTACAGAAACCACAAATATAATTAACGGAATCCTGAGACTCAGTTACTTCCCACTCTTCTGGAAGAAAGCTGAGATTATCCTAATCAGGAAACCAGGCACCCCTTCTCACGAAGCAAACAAACTATCGGCCAATTAGCCTACTTCCCTGTCTAGGCAAAGTGGCCGAGAAAGTTATCCTCGAAATCCTCCGAGTCAAAACTTCAGAGCTCAGAATCATCCCAAATGAACAGTTCGGTTTTCGCCCCTCTCATGGCACCGTTCATCACACCACTGCCCTTTCCCAAAATATCGTTAACAGCTTCAATCGAAAACACAAAGTCGGAGCTGTCTTCCTCGACGTTTCTAAAGCCTTCGACCGAGTTTGGCATGAAGGACTCATCCTCAAGCTCATTCGTCAGAATTTCCCCATAAATCTCACACGACTGGTCCTTTCCTACCTTTCGGACCGCACATTCCAGGTTCGAGTCGAGCAGACCTTTTCAGAAGTCAAGCCCATCAGAGCCGGGGTCCCACAAGGCTCCGTCCTCTCCCCCCATTTATTCAATATATACACAGCCGATATACCAAAGGCTAACCATACATCCATTTTCATGTACGCCGACGACACTGCAATCACTGCAACGACCAAGTCATCAAGGATTATCACCAGCCGCCTCCAACGCCATCTCAACATGTTAGTTCCCTGGTTCGAGCACTGGAGAATCCGGCTCAACCCAGAGAAAAACCCAGGCCATCATGTTTTCCAAGGCCCGCTTGCCACCGCCAGAAAGCCTCACACTCCAAGGAACCCGCCTTCGATGGTCCGACAGCATCAAGTACCTGGGACTCCACTACGACAAGCGGCTAGTATGGAAGGACCAGGTCACTGCCTCCGCCAAGAAAGCCAACCAACTCCTTGGCAAGCTCTACCCCCTACTCAAGTCCAGGAAATTGTCAACACGAAACAAGTTAACAATCTACAACATGATCATCAGAGCAGGAATGACCTACTCCAGCCCCGCATGGTGCCAAATGTCACGCACTCGCAGATCCACCCTCCAGACCATCCAGAACAAGGCCCTCCGAACCATTACCAACGCCCCGTGGTTTGTCAGAAAATACCCAACTCCACAGGGACCTCCAAATGCCAACCATCCGGGAATTCATCAGCAGCACCCAGCAGAAATTCCTGGACAAAGCCACCCGTCACGTCAACCCCACAATCAGGACCACTTACCGCCCCCCCCCCCACGCCATGCCCGCCGACGTCTACTAAGACCCAGCGACCCGATGACCCAGGATTAGCTTCAGTTAATATTAAGTACTTAAGCTCATGTTAATGAAATATCTTAAGTTTGAAATATCTTAAGTTTATTCATTTAAGTTCTGTTTTAAAGTATATTCATGAAATATCTTAAGTTGAAATATCTTAAGTTTGTCAATACCTAGGCTAAGTAGTTAGGTTCATTCGATGTCAATATCTTAAGATTCAAAATGTATACACGCTTATTCTATCAATGTATATTAGTTATAGTCTAGTTACTAGCTAATTTTGTCAATAAATGAAATGTGAAATGTGAACCATAGAATACAAACAACAAATTTATTTAACTCCTGTATATTAGAACAAGATGTCTTTTTCCCATAAGATAACATGGTTTTTTTTGAAGGATCCGGTTTTCGGGAAGATGCTAAAAGTGTCGGGAAGCAGTACTCCAATTTTGTCTACGAGAATAATACGCAGACTTATACACACATATGGATTTATTGCTATTTATTAACTTAACTAAGACAATTTTGTCAAGGTAAGCTATTGTTTGACAAAATATGCCCGAAAAAGGGTTAATGGAAGAAAGAAAGTCATTGCGGAAGTGTAATACGAAAAAAAACATCCAAAAGAATTGACAACAGGAAAGCAATTTATACCTGATTGACTTTGTTAATTGTTACAATTTTCACATAAGCGTTCGTAAAGTTACTGGCAACATTTTCAAAAATTCTTGTCAATTGTCAAAATTATTAAGGGTAAAAATCTTAATTATTTGAGATAATACTGAACAAACCCTGTATTAACTACGTCCCTGCGGGGTTCGTAAAATATATGCATCGTAATTTCCGCAATTGAAAGCCGGACAAATAATTTAATTCCGTTCACAGTTTGACGCCTAATTAGGAGGCAAGTAATTGAAACCCCGCAAACAATTAGACTGACACTTGTCTTAGCTTCATCCGTGGGTGTCGGCGCCAGTTCGATGTATTGTAACCCTACAACCTCTTTCTGCCAGTAGCGGCTCGTCACGTACATTTTGGCATTACTGTAATATTAAAAAAGTTTCACTTTTTTTACATTTAAGATTTTTTAAAATATTAACAACTTCCTGTAAGGGTAGATTTAGTTTTTTATTATGACGACATACCTCCAAA
>CM032446.1:98070976-98094968 GCA_019049505.1 Pachyrhynchus sulphureomaculatus | reverse complement strand
AAAATCCTGTCCTTTTTTTTATGATAGGTTGCAGAGATAGACTTAAGAATTTTATTCATTAATGGAAATAAATAAAATTATAAGTGTTTTTGGACACAGTTTGAATGAATGGGGTTTACAAGAGGGGACATATTGTATAAATAAAAATATATTTTAACTTAAGCCTAATTCAGTTTCACTATCACTGTCGTCAGCTGAGGTAATTATCAGTGTATAAATATATGAATCTTCAACTTTAACAACGTGCTGAATGGAATTCTTCCAGCTTTCACAAGGTATATCATTTATAACTTTTTTTACTAATTCATTCACTGACACGCTTAAAGTAGGACAAACATTTTGTGCCCTTATTTTTGATTTAACTTGATGCCAAATATGTTCAATTGGATTAAACACACAATAATAGGAAGCCGCAAAACAGTGTGTCCCATTTTCTCAGCCATACTATCATGAACGTATTTCTCTTTTCAATTTATAGTCTTTTAAAACTTCCAAAAGATCACTTTTTTATAAGTAAAGTCAAAATAAATGTCATTTTCTAACATATATTTCTGTATTTCCGATTTGGTATAGACTGCATTAGGAACCTTATTTAGTAGGCGACTATGATAACTTGCATTGTCCATAACTATAACGCTCAGTTACGGAACATTTGTCAAAAGGGAATTTTGAAACCAATTTTCATAACGTTCTGCGGTCGTGTCTTCATGATAGTCCAAACTAGAATCTTGTATGTTTTTTTATAGATAATAGTAGACAATTTGAAATCCAGCCCTTTTCAGATTCAGCATGAAAAATGGTTATTCTTTTACCTTTATTCGAAGGTGCGTTAGTCTGACATTTTGTACTGCTCTCAACCCACCCTTTTTGCACAGTGTCATGGGTATCGAACCATGTTTCATCAAGGTAAATTATTGGCCAATTCTCTGATAGATACTTTTTAATTTCTTGTAAATAAGTATGTCGCAAGATTCGTAATCTTTGTGACTCCATCACTACTTGCCTTTTATTGATTTTTCGGAACGGGAATCGCATCCTAAAAAGAATTCTGTAAAGGGTTGATCGGCCACAATGTGTATTGGTCCCGTCCTGCACCAGTCTTAATTTTATTTTGTCTAGTGTCAGCACCAACCGCTCTTCATACATAGAAATATATTTTTCTTCTGACGACGTCTTTTTCACAATCGTCTACATGATGCATTTGAACATCTTTCCATTTTTTCCTGTGGGGTTTTGTTAGTTCACTGGTTTTTTGCAAGGCACTTTGCTTATTCAAATTTTTTTTTACCAAACTGTCGTAAAAATTTTTCACTATTTATTTAGCGTCAAGTGATAAATATTTTTCTATTGCAATTTTCCCACGGACGCCACATAATTAAAATAGAACCGTTACATTGTAAGTTGTAAGTAAAACTGAAAATAAAAATAATATAAAGCATCCCTCTAATTATAATGGGGACCTGTGGTCATTAGGCCTATATTATCAAATACTTAAAGGGCTCCAAACCGGGTTGCCAGGTAATAAATATATAGGTAAAAATAGATCCAATATGATTGCAGGTGCATGTGCGGGCGGTATACAAAGCAGGTAAAATAAAAATACGATTATCGTAATACCTGGCAACTATGCACAAAACCGTAATAGGGCGTTTATTGCCCCATTGAAAAAAAGCAACAAGGATCTTATATCTTGGGATTTACTTTACTATAAAATGTAATTTTATTAAGATAAAGAAAATAATAGACATTTTTGTTGTTAAAATACTTCGAAAACTAACAATTCAATATAAATACTATATAAACTATTCAGTAGAAATAGTAAGTAATTCACTGTTACACTTGTTTCACTAGACAGGCTGCCACCATTACTAATAATACTTGTGTTTTTGAATAATTCGATGCCCCCATCACCATCATCATCACCGTATACTGGACCATTGCTGGACAAATGCCTCCCCTAATTGTTTCCATGTTTCTAGCTCTGTATATCGTTTCCATTGCAATTTTTTTAATGTCATCCCTCCAGCGGGTGCGTGGTCGTCCACAAGATTTTTTCCCAGTTCTCATTCTCCACTCGGTGACTTTTTTGCTCCACCTGTCGTCGTCTCTTCTCATCAGATGCCCAGCCCGCTGCTATTTCAGTCTTGCAATACGCGTGACAACGTCTTCGACTTTGGTCTTGTTTCGTATCCATTCATTGGTTTCTCTATCAGACAGTCTTATTCCTAGTATAGATCTTTCCATTTTTCTCTGGCTAATCTTGAATTGTTTTAAATTTGTTTCTGTCAGGGACCAGGTTTCTGAAGCGTACCTGAGTATAGGAAGAATGCACTGATAATCTACTTTAGTTGACATGTGTTGTGGGTACGCTGAATGAAAGACACCTTTCAATTTTCCATACGCTGCCCACGCAAGTTTCGTTCTTCTATTTATTTCTTGGTTTTGTGGACACTCGTTCATGGATAGTTTTTTCCTAAGTAGATTCGTGTACCACCTTTATTGTCTCGTTGTTTAGTATGACTGGTGTTGCATCGTTTTGATTTGCCATTATCTTTGTTTTACTGATGTTCATTTTCAGTCCCACCTTCCCTGCAGCCTGTTGTAAGTCCTTAATTCGATTCTCCAACTCTGGCATGTTATTAGCCAGAAGTACTATGTCGTCTGCAAACCTAAGGTGCGACAAATATTCCCCGTTGATATTTAATCTTAGCGTTTCCCAATTTAGGGTTTTGAAGCCGTCTTCCAATAAGTCGATAAATAACTTAGGGGATATTGCATCTCTGTCTTATCCCTCTCTTCACTTGTATTAGATCAGATTTTTCAAAGGTATTTATCTTGGTTGTAGCGTTATTATATATGTCTTTGGATAACTGTATATATCTGCTGTTATTCTGCAACGTTTAAAGGCCAAATTTCGACCGTGTCAAAAGCTTTTTCAAAATCTACGTAGACCATATACAATTTTAGATTATATTCGTGGAATTTTTCTATAATTTGACGTACTGTATAAATGTGGTCTATAGTGCTATAGCCTTGTCTGAAGCCTGCCTGTTATGGTGGTCGGAACTCGTCGAGCTTTTTTGTCAGTCTGTTTGGTATGACCTTCGTAAATAATTTGTATATATGAGAAAGCAGAGATATAAGACGGTAATTTTTAAAATCTCGTTTGTTTCGTTTCTTAAATATTAAAACAATGTGCGGTCTTCGAATAATTAGGAGTCTCTCCATTCTCTAGACATTGGTTAAACAGTTTTTCCAGATATATTAGTAATAAAGTCCCGGCTGCATCTCTCATTTCAATTAATATCCCATCAGGACCTGCTGTTTTTCTTCTTTTCATTTGTTTCATGGCTATTTTTATTTCGTACTTGCAAATGGGTGGGATATCTTCAGTGTAATGTTTAGTACGTGTCGATCTTTTGTCTCTGGGGCTTCTAAGTTTTTCGTCCACTTTGGAATTGTACAGTTCTTTGTAGAAATTTTCTATGAATTTTATCATTTCTCAGTTTCTTCCTAAAGACTCACGGACCTCTGGTTTCTTCTATAGTTTCACGTATCACTTTTTCGTTGTATTCAGCCACGTCTTTTCTCACTTTCTTATTTCCTTTTTGATTTCTTTCAGTTCGTCAGGAGTCATATTTTTATTTTCTTCATTACTTCTTTTGATGAGATCTTTTGTTTGGTCTGTTATTTTACAAATTGGTTTTGATTGGGGATACTATGGTCTTATTTGCCGATTGTATTATTTTCTCCACAATACTTTCATTTAATTCATCTAAGCTTTTCTCCATGTTGATTGGATTCTCGTCTAGAGCAATTATTAGGTTATCGTAAAATAGTTGTTTTTGTTTACCTAATTGCATGTAATTTACTTCTTTATTTTTCCCCATTATCAGTTTCTGCAGTTCTAATTTTGTGTTTATTACAACTCGTGCTCTAACCATTCTATGATCGCTTACGTGTACCCCGTTTAGAACATTTACGTCTTTTACTACTTTATGGTGGTCTGTAATGATGAAAATGATTTCATCCATTCTCTTTTAATGGAGCCGTTCGGGCTTTCCCAAGTCCATTTCATATCTTCTTTTTTATAAAAGAACTTGTTCGTTGCTTTCATTTGATGTTGCTCTAGGAAATTCACGAGTGTATGTCCTCTTTTATTTCTTGTGACTATACCATGTTCTCCTATACATGCTTCTCCAGCTTGCTTTTTTCCTAACATAGCATTAAAGTCACCTATCAATATGGTATAAAACGTTTGGTCCAATTCTAGTGCTGTTTCGATTTCGTCGTGAAATTTGTCGAATTCTTTGAGTATTTGCCGTGGGTGGATGTAATTGAACTATCTTAAGGTAGTATCTTCTTGTCAATCTGAGAGTCACGTATATTACTCTCGAAGATATTCCTACTTGATGTACTTAATCCATTGTTTCTGTATCAACATTCCAACACCATTGCTACTGTAGTCTTCTTTCCTTTGTAGTAGAATAGTTTACCTGATTTCAATTTCAATGTTTCCTTGCCTCTTCTTCTCACCTCGCATAGACGTATAATGTCCCAACTTTGCATTTTTGAGCTCTTGTTCCAGTTGCAGAAGTCTATCCTTTGATAGCAGAGATTTTCTGTTCAATGTACAGATGTTCATATTTATTTGGTTTTTCTTCTTGTTTAAGTTCCATAGCAAAATTAAATTCCAAATTATATATAGTAAAAGAATCAATTGCTAAATAAACATGCCTCTATTTTACAGCAAACTAAAGTTCTCGAAATATCATTTCTTAAGAATAATGTCTTCTCTATAGTTACACTCCGCCACTCTTCTAGGTCAGCAGAGTGTATTGTTCACCTCTTGGCACATCTTTTATGTTATAGTTGCAGTTTATTCCAGGTTGTTCTAATTGTTCCATGGTGTTGTTATTAAAGACATTAGTTGCGAGATAGCCCCAGAAAAAAGACATCGGCGATAAATCAGAGCTACTTGAAGACAAACATATAATCTGTTTTGAAAATTAATATTATGTGGGAACATTTTTCGAACGACTGGGCCGTGTTTAATGTTCTATCCAGCTGAAACCAGAATATGTGGTTAAAAACATAAAATGCGACTTTACCTAAAAAACTTTTGAGCAAATTCATTAGAGTATATAGTATATATATGATTATTGAACTTTGCAAGATATAAAATCACCACCATTTGATTTTATATCTTGCAAAAATATTTTTCAAAATAGTTCTACTGAAACATTTGATTCATATTTTTTAAATGAAGGTCACATTAGTGCCGATTCAAAAAAGAAACACATTTTTGTTAATTCTTGATGATATTTTTTACAAAAAAATAAAACCTTATAAATTCTTCAAATGTGCACTGAAAAATGATATTTTTAAATTTACAAAATCCTAGCCAAAATTTTTAGTTTTCTAAGATATTGTTTATAGTTGGAGGAAGGTGGAAAATATGAATATTAGGGACGCTGTTTATCATGAATATAATTTATACTCAGTTATGTTAGACTGTTTATTGGTGTTAAATATGTTTAAAATATAATTAAAAGAAGTCGTTTTGAAAAAGAAGAAATACTTTCAATCGAGTTAAAGAGACTGCAACAAGGCAAGGTTCTCGTAGCAGATTGTTTTTGATTTTAATATTCATATGCAAAAAAACATAAAAAAGAGCTTCCATCAAACTGTGTTCATCCTGACAGCTAACTTATATTAACGTCACCCTCTCAATATTAGACTTAATAATAGAGGAAAACTAATGAATTCGAAAATTTCTTCATAAAATATTTTGTGTTTTAAAGAGAAATCAATCACAACAAATCTCCTAAATTTTTGATCCCACCTTTATGTACTTTCGTTAGTGTGGCCCTGAAAGTTATTAGACACGCATTTTTTATTAATAACATAATTGGAAAAGATGCACTAAGTCAGTCTTATGTGTAAGTTGTGTGTTTTTATTTTCAGAAAATTCCTTAAGAGATTCAGTGTTGCCATTACTTGTAATTTTTTAATCGTAGATTTTTAAAAAGATTTACTATTTGTTCTAAAAACATAAACAAGTATCGCAGAGCTCCAAAACTCCATAATTTGTGAAATATTATTTTTTATGTATTTTTTGTTAGTTTTACTTAATTATTCACTTATTTTTTTTCAACTTTGGCTCTCAAAAACGTAAACACCAAGCGATTGCCATAAAAATATTTTTATAGGGATACAGTTCACTTGCAATTTCAAGAATAAATGCCGACTCCTTGTGCCTTAAAAGCGTTAAAATTTTAAATTATTTATTTTCAGCAAGAAGAAAGGCTTGATGCTTTTCTCGTATTGATAAAGAAAGAACGTTAGAAATTTAACCATAATTTCAGTCAACTCTATAAATGAAGAGACACAAACTATTAAATTACATAAAAATTACCTTTTTCAAGCCCTCAAATATTCTTTTTTTTAATCATTAGTGTATCTTATTTAAATACTTATTGTTAATGGTCTATTTAGGAATTCCTTCAATTGTACGTTGTTGTTGAATGTAAACAATGAAAGTTATCTCTAATGCATAAAAGAAGTAAAAATTAAATTGTAATAGAAAATGATTCTAAAAGTTAATTTTATGTTCAGTGAAATTGTAATAGATTTCGTTTCAAAAACTTAAAATAATAGAATCTAGATTCAGACTTTAATAATATAACTTTTGCTGCTTTTCTGCTATTTTAATGACTGTAAATGAAAGTTACATTTTTATTAAATAATAAAAAATTGCATTAAAGTGTGTACCATATGAGACTTAATAAGGGTTTCTAGAAAAACCTTCTATATCTTGTTTAGTAAAAACACAATCACATTATTTATGATGGTTTAGTATATTTATACAAGACTTTAGTCATAAGCAAGTTGTAAGTCTCAAGCCCTTTCTAACACTTTTTATTCAAAATAATGAGCAATTTTTAACCATGAACAAATTTTTAATTCCACCAGAATAGAAAAAATTACCAACTCTAAAAATTCAACATTAATCGTTATTATTACAAATTATTTAGGTAAAAATAATTTTAAAAAAATACAGCCTAGCTTGCACCTACAGAACATGCTTCGTATTGTCATTCTGTAACTAGTAAAGTCTATCCCACGAATATTCTCCCAAGGTGATGGACATACGATGTATCAGTACGACAAGTTTGCGTAGTACTGCTAATTCATTTTCATCAGTTGTTAACATTTTTATTAGTACGGGACTAACGCGTGCATATTTGTTTAGTATCAATCTTAAATTATGAAAAAAAACCGGAAAATTGGAAAATTCGGGAAAAACTGAAAGTTCTTTTTTCTATGGGATTTTTGTATGAACTCAAGACCATAACTCACGATTCGAACGATGGATATGCGTAATTTCTTTTTTTTGTTTGGTTCATCATGGTCCTGAACAATTCGAGACAATTACAAAGGAAAGTCGGAAAATTCGGACAAACTGCAAAAATCATAATTTTTGTATGTACTCTCGATCATAACTGACGATAGGAATGACATATTTGATTGATTCTTTTTTGTTTTGTTCGTTATGCTCCCGGGATGGAAATAACTCAATTGAAAAAAAATCTTGAAGATCTGAAGAAAAATCTGGAAAAACGCATTCCAGCCTAAATTAAAATAAAATTACATTTGTTTTTACTTTTGTGTTGTTTCGTGATCTATCCAACAAGTGTAGTTATTTTATTTATCTTCCAATTTATTTCGCTACGTGCGCAAAAGTCGTTTGACAGCTGATTGTCAAATTGTGAATCAAGCCAATCGGTTACACAAAAATCGTTTCATGAAATGAATTAAGTTTAGTCGTTTTATCTCAAGTAAATTTACAGATTTACTTACGAAATACGGTGATTTTTGAAGTAACAAACGATTATACAGTAACAACAAAGTGAATCAATTATCCATTTTCAGTTGAATTGTGATTCTTCGCAACGTACATTGTGTCGCAATCGATCCAATCGAACTGCAGAGTAACGCGAAGAGCGAAATGAAATTGAACGGAATCGATTATCACAAACACGTTCAGCACGTACACAGGAAGAAAGAGAAAATGCAAACGAAGATGATATGCATCAAATGAGACATGTCAGTAGAAACCAATCGCGCGACAATGAATTTGAATAATCATGCTAGAAGACAAACTAATGTTGCGTTGAATACTCATCGAGCTGCATTCCGTTACAACGTGACAACTGATTACAGTGCAGACCAATCCCTTGCTATTGAATCGATGAACGTTGTGTGCCCACATTGTAAGGCATTGAAATACACAATGAAACCCCTGGATTGTGTTGCGCAAGTGGCAAAGTCAAAATAGCGCCATTGGTCCTGCCACCAGAGCCATTGCGCTCAGTAGTTTCTGGAACAGGAACAGATTCCACACATTTCCTGACACAAATCCAGAAATATAACAGTTGCTTCCAGATGATTTCATTTGGCGCAACAAATGTGGTTCGGGACAATTTCATGCCCACTTTCAAGGTAATTGCAACACAGTCATCTTTCACACCATTCGACACTTCCACACAACACACATTTACATCATTCGACACTTCCACAGGACAGGATTATTCGACAACAACATTATTATCATTATTATTGTGGTAATAATAATGATAATAAATAAATAAACCATACAAATCGGTGGATTTCGTTACTAGCCAAGATGATGTCGTCAACTATCCAACCGAATTTTTAAACTCGCTGGAATTGCCGGGATTGCCGCCTCACAATCTACAATTGAAAGTCGGATCGGTAATCATAATGTTGCGAAATATCAACCAACCACATCTTTGTAATGGCACCTGGCTTGCGGTGAACCGAACGAATTGAATGGATTGAATGAATTGAATGAATTGAATGAATTGAATGAATTAAATGAATTAAATGAATTAAATGAATTAAATGAATTAAATGAATTAAATGAATTAAATGAATTAAATGAATTAAATGAATTAAATGAATTAAATGAATTAAATGAATTAAATGAATTAAATGAATTAAATGAATTAAATGAATTAAATGAATTAAATGATGAATTAAATGAATTAAATGAAGTTAAATGAATTAAATGAATTAAATGAATTAAATGAATTAAATGAATTAAATGAATTAAATGAATTAAATGAATTAAATGAATTAAATGAATTAAATGAATTAAATGAATTAAATGAATTAAATGAATTAAATGAATTAAATGAATTAAATGAATTAAATGAATTAAATGAATTAAATGAATTAAATGAATTAAATGAATTAAATGAATTAAATGAATTAAATGAATTAAATGAATTAAATGAATTAAATGAATTAAATGAATTAAATGAATTAAATGAATTAAATGAATTAAATGAATTAAATGAATTAAATGAATTAAATGAATTAAATGAATTAAATGAATTAAATGAATTAAATGAATTAAATGAATTAAATGAATTAAATGAATTAAATGAATTAAATGAATTAAATGAATTAAATGAATTAAATGAATTAAATGAATTAAATGAATTAAATGAATTAAATGAATGAATTAAATGAATTAAATGAATTAAATGAATTAAATGAATTAAATGAATTAAATGAATTAAATGAATTAAATGAATTAAATGAATTAAATGAATTAAATGAATTAAATGAATTAAATGAATTAAATGAATTAAATGAATTAAATGAATTAAATGAATTAAATGAATTAAATGAATTAAATGAATTAAATGAATTAAATGAATTAAATGAATTAAATGAATTAAATGAATTAAATGAATTAAATGAATTAAATGAATTAAATGAATTAAATGAATTAAATGAATTAAATGAATTAAATGAATTAAATGAATTAAATGAATTAAATGAATTAAATGAATTAAATGAATTAAATGAATTAAATGAATTAAATGAATTAAATGAATTAAATGAATTAAATGAATTAAATGAATTAAATGAATTAAATGAATTAAATGAATTAAATGAATTAAATGAATTAAATGAATTAAATGAATTAAATGAATTAAATGAATTAAATGAATTAAATGAATTAAATGAATTAAATGAATTAAATGAATTAAATGAATTAAATGAATTAAATGAATTAAATGAATTAAATGAATTAAATGAATTAAATGAATTAAATGAATTAAATGAATTAAATGAATTAAATGAATTAAATGAATTAAATGAATTAAATGAATTAAATAAATAAATGAATTAAATGAATTAAATGAATTAAATGAATTAAATGAATTAAATGAATTAAATGAATTAAATGAATTAAATGAATTAAATAAATTAATGAATTAAATGAATTAAATGAATTAAAATGAATTAAATGAATTAAATGAATTAAATGAATTAAATGAATTAAATGAATTAAATGAATTAAATGAATTAAATGAATTAAATGAATTAAATGAATTAAATGAATGAAATGAATCAAATGAATCAAATGAATCAAATGAATCAAATGAATCAAATGAATCAAATGAATCAAATGAATCAAATGAATCAAATGAATCAAATGAATCAAATGAATCAAATGAATCAAATGAATCAAATGAATCAAATGAATCAAATGAATCAAATGAATCAAATGAATCAAATGAAATCAAATGAATGAAATGAATCAAATGAATCAAATGAATCAAATGAATCAAATGAATCAAATAAATCAAATCAAATGAATCAAAAATGAATCAAATGAATCAAATGAATCAAATGAATCAAATGAATCAAATGAATCAAATGAATCAAATGAATCAAATGAATCAAATGAATCAAATGAATCAAATGAATCAAATGAATCAAATGAATCAAATGAATCAAATGAATCAAATGAATCAAATGAATCAAATGAATCAAATGAATCAAATGAATCAAATGAATCAAATGAATCAAATGAATCAAATGAATCAAGTGAATCAAATGAATCAAACGAATCAAACGAATCAAACGAATCAAATGAATCAAACGAAACAAACGAAACAAACGAATCAAACGAATTAAACGAATCAAACGAATCAAATTAATCACATGTATTAGATGAATTAGATGAATTAAATAAATTAAGTGAATTAAGTGAATTAAGTGAATTAAGTGAATTAAGTGAATTAAGTGAATTAAGTGAATTAAGTGAATTAAGTGAATTAAGTGAATTAAGTGAATTAAGTGAATTAAGTGAATTAAGTGAATTAAGTGAATTAAGTGAATTAAGTGAATTAAGTGAATTAAGTGAATTAAGTGAATTAAGTGAATTAAGTGAATTAAGTGAATTAAGTGAAAATTAAGTGAATTAAGTGAATTAAGTGAATTAAGTGAATTAAGTGAATTAAGTGAATTAAGTGAATTAAGTGAATTAAGTGAATTAAGTGAATTAAGTGAATTAAGTGAATTAAGTGAATTAAGTGAATTAAGTGAATTAAGTGAATTAAGTGAATTAAGTGAATTAAGTGAATTAAGTGAATTAAGTGAATTAAGTGAATTAAGTGAATTAAGTGAATTAAGTGAATTAAGTGAATTAAGTGAATAAGTGAATTAAGTGAATTAAGTGAATTAAGTGAATTAAGTGAATTAAGTGAATTAAGTGAATTAAGTGAATTAAGTGAATTAAGTGAATTAAGTGAATTAAGTGAATTAAGTGAATTAAGTGAATTAAGTGAATTAAGTGAATTAAGTGAATTAAGTGAATTAAGTGAATTAAGTGAATTAAGTGAATTAAGTGAATTAAGTGAATTAAGTGAATTAAGTGAATTAAGTGAATTAAGTGAATTAAGTGAATTAAATGAATTAAATGAATTAAGTGAATTAAGGAATTAAGTGAATTAAGGAATTAAGTGAATTAAGTGTATTAAGTGAATTAAGTGAATTAAGGGAATTAAGGGAATTAAGGGAATTAAGTGAATTAAGAATTAAGTGAATTAAGTGAATTAAGTGAATTAAGTGAATTAAGTGAATTAAGTGAATTAAGTGAATTAAGTGAATTAAGTGAATTAAGTGAATTAAGTGAATTAAGTGAATTAAGTGAATTAAGTGAAAAGTGAATTAAGTGAATTAAGTGAATTAAGTGAATTAAGTGAATTAAGTGAATTAAGTGAATTAAGTGAATTAAGTGAATTAAGTGAATTAAGTGAATTAAGTGAATTAAGTGAATTAAGTGAATTAAGTGAATTAAGTGAATTAAGTGAATTAAGTGAATTAAGTGAATTAAGTGAATTAAGTGAATTAAGTGAATTAAGTGAATTAAGTGAATTAAGTGAATTAAGTGAATTAAGTGAATTAAGTGAATTAAGTGAATTAAGTAAATTAAGTGAATTAAGTGAATTAAGTGAATTAAGTGAATTAAGTGAATTAAGTGAATTAAGTGAATTAAGTGAATTAAGTGAATTAAGTGAATTAAGTGAATTAAGTGAATTAAGTGAATTAAGTGAATTAAGTGAATTAAGTGAATTAAGTGAATTAAGTGAATTAAGTGAATTAAGTGAATTAAATGAATTAAATGAATTAAGTGAATTAAGGAATTAAGTGAATTAAGGAATTAAGTGAATTAAGTGTATTAAGTGAATTAAGGGAATTAAGGGAATTAAGTGAATTAAGTGAATTAAGTGAATTAAGTGAATTAAGTGAAATTAAGTGAATTAAGTGAATTAAGTGAATTAAGTGAATTAAGTGAATTAAGTGAATTAAGTGAATTAAGTGAATTAAGTGAATTAAGTGAATTAAGTGAATTAAGTGAATTAAGTGAATAAGTGAATTAAGTGAATTAAGTGAATTAAGTGAATTAAGTGAATTAAGTGAATTAAGTGAATTAAGTGAATTAAGTGAATTAAGTGAATTAAGTGAATTAAGTGAATTAAGTGAATTAAGTGAATTAAGTGAATTAAGTGAATTAAGTGAATTAAGTGAATTAAGTGAATTAAGTGAATTAAGTGAATTAAGTGAATTAAGTGAATTAAGTGAATTAAGTGAATTAAGTGAATTAAGTGAATTAAGTGAATTAAGTGAATTAAGTGAATTAAGTGAATTAAGTGAATTAAGTGAATTAAGTGAATTAAGTGAATTAAGTGAATTAGGTGAATTAGGTGAATTAAGTGAATAAAGTGAATAAAGTGAATAAAGTGAATAAAGTGAATAAAGTGAATAAAGTGAATAAAGTGAATAAAGTGAATAAAGTGAATTAAGTGAATTAAGTGAATTAAGTGAATTAAGTGAATTAAGTGAATTAAGTGAATTAAGTGAATTAAGTGAATTAAGTGAATTAAGTGAATTAAGTGAATTAAGTGAATTAAGTGAATTAAGTGAATTAAGTGAATTAAGTGAATTAAGTGAATTAAGTGAATTAAGTGAATTAAGTGAATTAAGTGAATTAAGTGAATTAAGTGAATTAAGTGAATTAAGTGAATTAAGTGAATTAAGTGAATAAGTGGATTAAGTGGATTAAGTGAATTAAGTAAATTATGTAAATTAAGTAAATTAAAATAATGAAACGGATGAAACAGATGAAAGGGATGAAACAGATGGAACGGATGAAATAGATAAAACGAATGAAACGAAATGAAAACAAATGAAACGAATGAAACAAATGAAAAGCATGAAACAAATTCAACGATTGAAACGAATTAAACGAATTACACGAATTAAACGAGTTAAACTAATTAAACGAATGAAATGAATGAAACGAATGATACGAATTAAACGAACTAAACGACGTAAACGAAGTAAACGAAATAAACGAGATAAACGAAATAAACGAATTAAACAAACTAAACGAACTAAAAGAATTAAATGAATTAAACGAATTAAATGAATTAAACGACGTAAAAGACTTAAATGACGTAAACGACGTAAATTAATTAATAAATTGGATAAATTAAATAAATCGAATAGAACAAATAGATCGAATAAATCAAAGAGGTCGAATAGATCGTAGAGATCGAATAGATCGAATATATCGAATAGAGTGAATAGATCGAATAGATCGACTAGATCGAATAGATCAAATAGATCGAATATATCGACACTATGGTAGTGGGTGTATATTCTTCTGTGATCCCGGCAAAGAACAGTTATACTTCAGGGAAACGAACCTACCAACGTCAGCCTTGGTCAGCTCCTACCTCCTAATATGGGGGACATCAAATCCTAAAGACATTAATCCTTCATACCATCCTTTCAACTCCTTTACCCCTTATCAACAATCTTCGGCCGGTACGACAAGGCAATGGCTAAAAACCCCATAATGAAAATGAATATGTCGAATTTCCAAAATGCAGTACCCCAGGCGAGTAGAGTAAACCCAGAGTCTTACATTGCTCTGGCAGTCAGTCTCATGGATTCTGGGAAGGACGAAAATCCTATGTAAAATGCGGTAGCATACCCACAGCACAAAGATACCTCAAAAGAACAGAATGGTACATAGCAATTTACAACACAAGAACTTGAGGATCCAAAGAAAAAATTACCGAATTAGAAGAAGAACTAAAAAACATAAAATGGACAGTATTGGATTTAGCGGAAGTAAGAAAAACAGGAGAGTCTTGCATCACTCTAAAAAGTGCCATAGATATTTCTATAGGGGCAATGAAAGTAAGATAATTGAAGGAGTCGATCTACTTATACATAAAATAATAGCACATAATGTTGTTCAGTTCAAAGTCATATCGGAAAGAGTGATTTCAGTAGACGTACAGATGAAGAGAAGATGCAAATTTAGGATCATTCAGGTAACACACAAATAACTAACAACCTACTTATGACTATAAAACAAATAGCAACATCGAAAAAAAGAAAAAACACAAAAGTTAAGTAAAGTGGCACAAAATCTAACGAAACAGAAAAGATTATGCTGAAATGATCCTACAAATAGCAGAAAACATCAGACCGTACGGAAATACGAAAATAGAAGAAACTCTGGAAAATGGAAAAAGTTTGAAACACCTAAACTAACAAATGAATGTAGGGAGACATCAAATAATAAAAGTTATAAATAACGGTACCCAAGAAATCGCACAAATCCAAGGGACGATGAAGTAACTATAGAAATGATAAAGTATGGTGGGGCATCCATAATACAAACGCTATTTAACAGGTGCCTCATAGAAAGTAAACAACACCTTGGGTAAACGCCTTGATTGGGCTTATTTTTAAAACGGGGAACAAATTTAAATTGGAGAATTACAGACCCATCAGCCTGTTATCGGTACTATACAAAATCCTCATTTGAATCATAACATATAGATTAACCAACAAATTAGACAGTTATCAACCCCGTGAACAAGCGGGATTTAGACGGGGCTATAGCACTTTGGACCATCTTCAAACAAATAGATTACAAATGGAAAAAGTAAAACAATGTAAGGTCACTTTATGGATAGCAATGGTTGACTACGAAATAGCGTTTGATTCGGTACAGATATGGACTATACTTAACGCCTTAAGTAATAGCAGAGTCGGCGAAAGACATACATCTCTTCTTGAACACATATATATGAATGCCACATCACAAATAATGCTTGAAGAAAAAAATAAATGAAATCAAAATTAAAAGAGGAATTAGAGAAGGCGACTCAATATCTCGAGAGCTAGTGGGAAAATAAAGGGATACTAATAGATGGTGAACGATTAAATCACTGAGGCTTTGCAGATGATGTCACTCTAATTGCCAACACAAAAGAAGAATTACAAGAAGCGCTGATGGAATTGAATAACAACTCTCGAGAAATAGGTCTAAAAATAAAATTCACCAAAACCAAATATTTGAACAACGAAACTGAAGATAACAGATAACTCTTAACTGATTTGGATAGACGAGTCTTGTTAAGTTGGTCTGCGTTCGGAAGGTTACAATCTACATTTAAATTGGAAACCCCAAATACAATAAAAGCCAGAGTGTTTGATCAATATGTACTGTCGGTATTAACATCTGGTACTGAAACGTGGGCTTTAAATAAAAGTATAATAAATAAACTCCAGGTAACAGAAAGATCAATGGAGAGAAGAATGCTAAATATTAGACTCGTAATCTTAACATTGAGACCCGAAGAAGATCAAAAGTGACAGATGTAATATAATGAACATTAAAAGGAAATTGGGGAGGACATATTATAAGGATCAATGATAACAGATGGACAGGCCGTATGGTTGAATGAAGGCCTAGAAAACATTTTTTCCTAAAATTTCGTTGAAGATTTTAGAAATATTATAGGATCCAAAGTGGCAATCACCCATACAAAATTTTACCAATGCAGTACGTAACCTAAGAAAACAACCAAATTATAATTGCACGTTGAAATAAAAGAAAATAATGGTGAAATTTTGTTTATTTGATCTTGAATCCATTTCCTAGAAATTTGACTCTATCTTTCTATTGTTGCCAAAATAATTCCTTACCTTTGATCTGCCACCGATTGAAAAATTTCCACCTTAGACGATCCATTGTGAAGTTAATTTAATCTTTTAATTTATATTTAAGTACATACAGAGATATTTAACACAATTAAATTTGGAACATTTAGTAGTCATTTTAATCTGTCAAATGTGCAGATCCGTGAAGGGAAAGTTTTATTTAAAAAATGTTGAACCATTTAAATTTCTACTAAAAATATTGGTACTAATTACTTCATCGTTCAATATACCACACCAAACAGATTGATGGCCAAAGTATTTTATTTCAGGTATCACTCGAGAAGTTTCGTTAGCCCAAATATGAATATTTTTTTCTATTAACAAACCTTGTAACTCGGTGAATTAATAGCTTGCAGCAATCTCTTCAATTGTTCAAGCCATGGCAACCTGCAGTTGTAGTTCAAGAGCAAAATTTTAGTTCACCGTTAATTCCGGTATTTTTCTGCAATGGCCTACTTTAGGTTCTGAATCGTACTTCTTTAAAACTTTCTATTATTTATGGACCCTTTTCCCATATGTTCAATATTCAATGAGCAAAATTTCTCCATTGCCTTATAAAAACGGTCGACAAACAACTTTCCAGGAGACGATTAAATTTTCACCTTATCTGAAGGTGGGGAACCCTTCTAGGTTTATTGCATTGACTCCTGTATAGTGGAAGGATCCCAATAGAACCATTACGTTTTACCTGTGACCATTAGCGAAAAATAACTTTAATCGTTCTCTTAAGCGGCCAGCTGTTCTTTCCTTGCCACTTTCTGTTCTGGTATAATAAATTTAGTGATCCATCATGCAGAAATTTTTTTCATCCCCAAATCTTAGTGCACAATTTTGAAAAGTTTAGTTTTGGATACTACAGCTTCTTTAACAAACACTGGAATCTTTATTCGTCGATCAGACAGCAGAAAATTAATAATAAAAATAAATATACCTGATTTCCTTTCCCCAATTCTTTCTTTAACTAGATTTCCTGATCTGGGGTCATTCTGAATTGAGTCTCGGTCTCATCGAAACTGTTGAGATCTAAATTTTACTTGAAAATAAGATAGGCGATCATTGCTCTATACCTAGGACATTCTGTTATAATAACTTTTGGTCCATTTTCCTCTTTAGGGCGAAACCTTCCTATTTCGCTATATTCCAAACTATTTCACTCATTTTTCTTGCATGATATCATTTTCTCGGCTAGGTACATAACTTAAAAAACTCCCGAAGAAACAAGAATTTGGCGAGATTAATATCAATCAAAGTAGAAAATTTATCCTACAAATTTTGGTTGCTTTAAACATATCTGCGCTTTTCTGCTTACGGTGTTAAAAATGGATGGAAAAATTCAATTACAAATGCCAGCACTAACACTCACTTTGAACTACTGCCAAAATCATTAACGTAAACAAATATAATTGTCTATATAACATTTTTGCCCAACTCTTCAAATGAGGCAGATTAAGGAGTAGTCAATTTATAATTGATAACACTCCACAGATATCCATTGACACGATGGTAGGATACAACGAATTGTAATAAGTGCGCAATACCTAATACTCCATCGAAAGCTGTATGCTACCATAATGTTCCGTAACTTCTTTGATAAGTATCAGTAAATTTTGTACTCTTGTTTGTCAATTCTAGCCTGACTGAAGAGCTGTGATAGAGCGAAACGTGTCTCAGGATGGATTTGACGAATAAGAGAACAGTGGATAAACTGCCGAAATATGGACTTTTGTCCGTTTTCAGTTGTTTTACATTAAGGATATCCATTAAGTTGCTTGATCTTATATATAAGACTGGTATAACACCCGTTGCTGATAGGATTATGGGGTTTGGATGTTCTTCATTTCTCATTGTACTAGTTGTATTTCTCCCGTGGGTTGTATTTGTTATGGTGATGCCAATCAACATTGTGTGTTTTGGAATTGGATTCGTACAATATCTGATCTTTTGTGAGCAACTGTTCCTTCTGTTTTTACTATTATTTTCATTTTATTAAAAATAAAAACTAACCATAATTAACTTATTTAAAATAAATAAAATATAGCTAAGTTATTTTATAAAACGTTAGCAATGTAAAAATATATCTAACTAGCTCTACCCGCATGGACTACAGTATTATTGTTTAGATTTATTTAGAGAGAGCGCGCTGGTGGCAAGCTTTTTTTCTACTTGATTCACTGTTATCGTCACTGCGTATTCCTTATGTTGCCTAACGTAACAAAATATATACTAAAACCTGGCCAGAGAACTTATGTATAAATTAAAAAAACACGTAAATCGAATAAGTGGTTCTCGAGTGATAAGTGCACTAACGGACAGACAGACAGAGATACGTTGCTTTTTATAATATTACAAAAGTACCTCTTTAGCAGATTGTTATAATAACATAATAAAACAACTGCACTAAATTGGACTAAGTGCTGGTTTCCACGAGTCTACAAAAAAAGTTTAAAAATTAGGTATATTGTGGTCCGGTTCATGGCCCGCAACCACGATAACCTGTCAACCCAGAATAGGGGGCGTCGGGCCGCGCCGGCGTCTCGGGCGTCGATGGGGTGTGGCGGGCGCCAACACCGCTGCCGTCACAGTAGGTTACGCGCCCCCGAGTCCCTGAGACCGTCGTGTCAACGACTACAGAAGAAGCCGATTACGGACACGAGTCCGTGGCTATCGCACCGCGACGCCTGGGGAAGAAAAGACCGGTAAGTCCGAATTCGTTCTGATATTTAGGTTAGAACATTAGCGTGCGTGGGGGAAAGGGGAAATGGGTGAGCACATGGGGTTGGAGGGGTAAGGCGCATGTCATATATTCATCAAGAAAATACATCTAAAATTTTAGTTTTACAGAAAAAAATCTTATTAGATAAAACCTAAAATTTTCAGCCTGTTGTTTATTATTATATTTATTATTCTGTTATAAAAAGTATATAGGATGATTTTAATTAATTTTGAAATTCGTTAAATTTAGCTTGTCGCAGCAGTTTTTTCTACAGTCCTCAAATATTGTAGAAGTGACTTTACAGTTCAATTCTAAGCCTCATTATTTTATTATTATTAAAAGATAACATATTTTACATTCGTATTATGTACGTAATTAAATATATAATATAATTAAGGTATATACATTCAATTAATGGTTTTCGATATTTCAAAAATCGGCTAGTTAGTTTAATAAATTAGATTTCTTACATATAAGAGAATAAAATAATTTAACTTCTTTAAAACATCATAATGGTTATTAGTAACATTCTAACAAAAGTGTTGTATTACTGAGAAAAACTACTCTCCGAGATTTTGCCACGTCTTCAGAGCTTCTAGAGCATGAAAAATTTCCAATTTCCGTCGGTCTATCATCTGTCTGTCTATCTGTTGGCATGATAACCCCCCAACAAAATGCGATATCGATATCAAATTTAATAGGCACATAATATTTGAATTAGAACAGGAATTTATAATTTTTAAGCTATACCGCTTTAGAGGATGAGGGTGAAAGGGGGTGAGACAGTAAGTTTTGCATGGTTCCAATAATGGGAAATTTTTCTGGTTTTTGGTTGTAATGAAAAATATTTAAGCGTAATTGTTTCCAATTAAACATATAAGTAATTATAGGGATGGCAGAGGGGATTAGGGGGGCTGCTTTGACGCTCTAGCAGCAGCTCATTTAGCAAAATGAACATTGTGGAAAAATCAATGATATATGGTGAATGCTGTGGTAAGGTTAATATACAGCTTTTGTTAATGGCTGGAACTGTACGAGCCTGGTAGCAAAGTTTCGGTTCTCCTTCAATTCCGACATTTTTTTTTCTAATAATTTTCAGTAAACTTGTTAATTGTAGACCCTTATTCCATGTATTTAATAAGCAAAATTCCTTTACAGTTCTTAAAACCATTAGCCATCAACTTTCCAGAAAACGAATATGTTTTTACCTTTTTTGGAAGAAAAGAGCCCTTATAAGCCCCAATAAAATACCCAGGTCTAGATGCTGTAATAATTCGTGAAAAGACAAAGTTTCGTGGTTTTCTAAAGCTGCAAAATCTTGTTGAAAATGGTCTTTTCTGTCTAGTTATCGCTCTGTGTAAAAAGTTTGAAGATCAGTCATGCAGATTTATTTCGTCTCCAAATCTCCGTGCACAATCTCGAAACCGGTACTTTCGGATATTTTAGCTTCTTTAGCAAGTAATAGGATCTTCATTCGTCGATCGAATAGCAGAAAATCCGAGCCTCAATCAAGCTTGACGGTTCTTCAATTTTTGGTTCTAACGATCTTCCTAATGTGAAGTGATCCTGAATTGAACTGAGTTCCATCGAAACTATTCAGGTCAAAATTTTACTTAAAAATAAGATGGGTCGTCCAAGCCGCACACGTTGGACGTTCTTTCGTGAATAACTTTTTGCCCATTCCTCTCTTTAATGAGAAACTTTATGTCTGCGCAATTCTATAAATTATTTTACACGTTCAGGAGAAAATAAATTGTTAAAACGGCAAAATATGACGAACTCAAAATTTCGTGAAAGTACTGTGGCCGAGGTATTTTACTTTGACGTCATTTTCATGACTACGTAGACGACTTTAAAAAATCTCATAATTATTCATATTGGTAAAGTTTATAGCTATATTAAGTAACAATAGTTAAACGAGCCAATAATGTAAATTACCAAAAAAAAAAACATAAAAACTATGCACTTGTCCAATATTTTTTGTAGAATATTTTGTACGATATGTGTACGATATTTGCAGAAGCTTTATCTAAACATTGTTTAGATAATTGTTAGCATAAATATCATTTCTACAAAGTTGTATAGAATTACATCATAAATATTTTAGTATAAAATTTTATCTCTCTAAGTAAAAATTTATAAAGTACGCTGAAAAATTTTGTTTGTCAGTGTAGAAAGAATTTCTGAAATTTTGATGAATTACCTCTCAGTAACACAAAACGTCGGCAATAATATAAAAAAACTTTTAATTAATCAAGGAGAAAATTCAACAATTTGTTGAAAATGAAGCCTATTGCTGATATCGTTTGAACAAATCCTAATAACTGAATTATGAAGTCTCAAAATAAGCTTTTTTACACTTACATGTAATGAGTATTCTGCAGTTGGGACTTTTCTTTAACTTAACCAGATAATTGTTTTTTGTCTGTAAGACCTTTACCAAACTTCTCTGTATAATATATTTGTTGAAGTAATCTATTTTAGCCGGTATTATAACTGTTGAAAATGCCCTAACTTAGGAAACACCCTGTATAATAACAATAAATACTACGCATACTAAAATCTAAAAGAAGTTGGGTTGTTCGAACATTTTATATATATCGACCATTCTACATATAAATATTTCCCATATTTCGAACTTTATAAATTTCCTCGTATAAAATATAACCTAGATAAAAATTCGAAGATTGTTAATATATATTTTTGGCATATATAGTTCAAGATGAGAATAAATAATATATTAAATACGTGGTGGCTTTTTGATAAATATATTATGTGTGCCTAATTAAATGGAGACGAATTGCTGTGGGTAAAGTGAAATCGAGCAGATGTTTGAAGTTTGCATTTCTTTTTATTTGAATAAAGTGCCGATAACAAAACTGATAACGGTGTTTTATGGTTAAAGTAATATACTTTTTTAATTAAACGAAGCAAAGCTTTTTTAACGTATTTCAGCTTAACTTTAGTACTAAAAGTTGTTTTATAGCCTTATACCTTCCCAATATTGTTAATATCTGTTAAGACACACATAGACACACACACACACACACACACACACACACATATATATATATTTATATATATATATATATATATATATATATATATATATATATATATATATATATATATATCCTTTTTTTGGTTTCTTGAACGGAACAACTATATTCTTTTTACAATTTTCTTGGGTTTAATGTTCATAAATTTAAAGACTTGTTTTATATCATAATATATATTTTTGTCAAAACATTTCAACCATGCACTCTGGTCTTCATCAGTTGCTTACAATAAAAATATTTTTTTTGCTTTTTTTTTTTCCCTTTTTTAGTTATGTAGTATTTAGTCTCTATTTATATTGTGTCTATCCTACCTACTATTATTGATTTTCAGCTTACGTGTTATTTATTAAATTAAAATACTGTACAGGGTGGTCCAAATTGGACAATTTTAAAGGTACACCCCTCTATCTAAAGAAGATAGAAGAAAACTGATGTCTGTGCCTGAGGCTCAATTTTTATGATAAACTCAATGGTGAAAACTGCATATCGATATCTAGTACCTTTCAGATATACAGGGTGTTTTTTCAAAAATCTGCATTTTTGAAAATGTTTGTAATTCTTTTCCTATTAAAAATTTTTGATTTCTGTAAAAACATTCTCAAAGCACTTTTTCACGTGGTTTTCAAGAGTGTAAGTTACATTTTTTTACAACTAATATTTTAATAATTATTAACGCAAAAATATATTTTTTAAATGGAATATCCTGTATATTTATATCCGAATAGAGCTTTAAATTACCATTCTAAAAATATAGTTCACTTGCTTAAACCGACTTCAAAATATAAAGGTTTTTCAGTTTTTACGCGAGTTTTAAATGCACATTTTGTGAAGTAGGCTTTGGACGAAGCAGCCATATGGTTTAATTAAATTGTTTACTCATAGTTGCCAAATTTTACTTCAGGAGCAGTTATTAAATTGTCAAATAAATCGCGGAGTTTGAAAATTACGAAAAATGGGATATGATGAGTGCGTTTCATACAAACCGGAGAAAATTCGGAAGCGACAAGAAATTTGAACCACGAACGGTATCCACAGAGGGGTCAACCCCTCAAGGATATATTCGCTTGATTGCGACATCACCTAGTTAATAGTGGCCAGTTTGAAAAGAAACGACCCAAAAATTATGCATCAAAGAGGGATAACGAGTTAGAAGAAATGGTAGTTTTAGGAACTATCGGAAATAATCCCAACATTTCTACCCGACAGTTAAAAGAATCCACTGGACTACCAAGAACTAACGTAAGTCGTACTTTAAAGAAGCACAAATTCAGGCCAGATAAGACAAGAAAAGTTCATCACCTTAGAAACGGAGATTTTTAAGGGCGTATGGATTTTTGCCAATGGTTTCTGGACAATTGTAACCATGTTCCGAATTTATAATTAAATTGCATTTGGACAGACGAAGCTTATGTAAGCAATGCAGATATTTTTAACCGTTACAATTCTTATACGTAGGCACAAGAAAATTCTCATTTGGTTACAGAGCAAAGAAATCAAGGCAGATTTGGATTTAATGTGTAGGCAGGAATTTTTAGAGGCAGGGTTATTGGTCCATTTATTTACGAAGGAACACTCATCTCTCAGAGATATTTAGAAATTTTAAGGCAGCAAATAGAACCTCTTGTTGATGAACTGCCGTTAGAAATATATTTTTTCAACACGACGGGGCACGGCCAATTTCGACAATAACTGGATAGCCAACCAAGGTCCGATCCGTTGTCCGGCAAGGTCACCGGATTTAACACCCGTGGACTTCTATCTCTGGGGAAGATTGAAAGACCTAATTTTTAAATTGCCGACAAAC
>CM032446.1:98045882-98070876 GCA_019049505.1 Pachyrhynchus sulphureomaculatus | reverse complement strand
ATTAATTGAGTTATAAAGGGAGAAGAGAAAAAAATCAAATACATCATCACTACATCAAACTACTTTAATTTTCTGACAACATATACAGGTAAAAAATCTTCTGCTATAAATAACAATCATTCCTAACGAAAATAACATTTTTGGGTTATTCATAAGTATCGGGCCAACTTTTAAGAAACTTTGATTTACTCAGTTATGTTTAGATTTCTGATCGTGAATCCAGGTAAATATCAAGAATTTAGTTTCACTTCATAATTGTGTATCAGTATCATTGAGGGAAGATGCCCAAACCCAAGTCATTAGACATTCGGAAAACTATCATAAGGTTGTACGATAAAGGAAAAGTTTCTCGTGAAATAGCTGAACTTTTATCCATAGAAAAAACAGCGGTTAACAATATAATTAAAAAATGGGTAACTACAAGTACTTTGAATGATAAACCATGTTCTGGAAGACCAAGGAAAACAACTATTCGTGTCGACTAAGTAATTAAAAGAAAAGCAGTTGCAGACGTAAAAAAGAATGTTGCAATTATTGCACGTGAACTACGTGAAGAAAATTTAGCTGACATCAGTGGGGGTACTGTATCTCGTAGACTAACACAAATTGGACTTGGACGTATTAGAGTAAAAAAACCGTTCATCATTAAAAAAAATACATCAAAATTGGACAGACAGACAATTGGCAAAAATGCTGTTTTCGTACGAAACTAGAGCTAATTTATTTGGAAATAATGGAAGAAGATAAGTTCGAAGACCAAAAGGTACTAGACATGTTTCTCGGTATCAAATACCGACTGTTAAACTTGGTGGTGGTACTATTATGCTTTGGGGGGCATTTTCGTGGTAAGGCGTCGCACTGTGGGCTAGGAATCCGATTTTTCGTTCAAAATTGTCTAGAGCCCTCAATTATTAACGAAATCAGACAATTTTTTTTTCAAAATACTCATAAGCAAATTTTGAACAAACCTAAGGAAGCCGATTTGCAAAATATAACCTCAAAATTTTTTAAAATTGCAAAGAGCTGTACGGAACCGGGAGGTGAAATTTCGAAATTCACGTGATTTCAAGTTTACGTATTCAAAACTGGTTCATCGGGGGTTTCTGGGGTCGCTGAATCTATTTTCGATCATATGCACCCTTTTAAGGGGTGAAAATGGGGGTTGAAAAAATAGATTCAGCTACTCCGGAAACTCCCGCAGTTTTGAACGCGAAACTCTAATTCAGGAGAATATCATAATTTCTCCCCTCCCCCTATTTTCACCCCATAAAAGCGTGCATATGATCAAAATGACCCTAAAAATAGATTCAGCATCCCCAGAAACCCTCGAGAAATTAGTTGTGAGCGCGAAACTCTAATTCAGGTGAATTTTGTAAATTTCTCCCCCTCCAACTCCTATTTTTTACCACTCAAAAGGGTGTATATGATCAAAATGACCTTGAAAATAGATTTTGCGACCCCGAAAGCCCTATGAACCTGTTTTGAACGCGTAAACTTAAAATCACGTAAACCTCAAAATTTCACCTCCCGGTTCCGTGCTGCTTTTTGCAATTTTAAAAAATTTTGAGAATATATTTTGCAAATTGACTTCTTTACGTTTTCCGGAATTCGTTTACGAATATTTTAAAAAAGGAATTGACTAATTTCGTTAATAACTGAGGGCTCTAGATAATTTTGAACGAAAAATCAGATTCCTGGCCCACTGTGCGTCGGTCCAATAGTTAAAATTGAATCTACTACGGACGCTCTTATATATAAAGATATTCTATCAGAACGTAAGCTCCCTTATGGACGTCGAAATATGCCACGAGGATGAATTTTTCCACAAGATAATGATCCGAAACATCGATCCAAACTTTTGCAAGAATTTTTCAGAAGGAAAAATCTTCGAGTTTTAGACTGGCCAAGTCAATCTCCGGACTTGGCCCTATAGAACATTTATAGGAAGAGTTGAAAATGAAAGTGGGAACTCATTATTATTTCAATAAAGGTGCTCTCTGCAAAAAAGTTCAAGAAGAGTGGGCCAACATCACCAGAGACAGAATTCTCAAATTAATCGAACGATGTGCCACCGTATTAGGTTCGAAGGGTATGGCTACATAGTATTGATAAGAATGTATCTTTTACAGCCATCTTTTTCTGAGTTATAGTGATTTTTGCTGTTATATACCTTTTTATTGTGAAATTTGAAGTTGGCCCAGTACTTATGAACAGCCGAAAAATGTTATTTTTGTTATAAATGATTGTTATTTATAGTAGAAGATTTTTTGAATTATATATGTTGTTAGTATAATTAAAGCAGGTTGTTGTACAATTAAAGATGTTTTTATCTTCTCCTTTTATAACTAAATTAATCACTAAAATATTTTATGGCCCAAAACTTTTTGCATGTAACTGTAACTTTATTTTCAGAAGCGGATAATATTTTAAAAGTATTAACATAGACGTATATCCACAGTTAATTTTTTTTCTCGTGCAAATAAACGGATGAAAAAATATCCTAAAACATTCTTTAGTTTATTTGGATAAAAGTTTTATATACACAGATTGAAAATGTTAACAAAAAATTAGGTATTAAAAGATATTTGATTCATTATTCTGTTTTAATCCAATATCAGTGGATTACCAATTTATTACTTGCCTTCTTTGTAAACCATGCACATTATTTTTATACTTTTCTTAAGGACATACACCTAGTCATGGAGCCGAAAAAAAGCCTTTTTTAAGGAATTTTTTTGCGAAACTATTATATAAACCAGATTTTAAATTTATATAATACATAGCCTAAAATACCATTTATGAAATTCTAATTTAAAAAAAAAATGCACTCGTTCCCTTGAGACCCCTTTTTTTAAGGAGCATAGCGATGTACAACATTACTGGATCATCTGAAATCAAAATTTTCAAAGAAATTAGTTTACTAGAGGATCAATCCTGTCTTTGAACGAAGCATTCAAAAGAAAAATATTTTTTCATTAAATTGCATTGGTTTAAACAAAAAGTGAAAAAATAGCGTTACTGCGTCTTACATTTTTACTAATTAAAAATAAAGTTCTTGATTATCTAAACGAAATTCCTTAGTTCAAAGACAGGATTGAGCCTCTAGTAAACTAATTTCTTCAGAAATGTTGATTTTAGATGCTTCAGCTCCTAGTAATCGTGCA
This sequence comes from Pachyrhynchus sulphureomaculatus, assembly GCA_019049505.1. Lineage (NCBI taxonomy): Eukaryota > Metazoa > Arthropoda > Insecta > Coleoptera > Curculionidae > Pachyrhynchus > Pachyrhynchus sulphureomaculatus. The sequence goes on along the minus strand of CM032446.1, from coordinate 98,067,712 downwards.
CACCACAATGCTCCTTAAAAAAAGGGGTAGCAGAGGAATGCGTGCAGCGCCGCCATTTTTTTTTTTAAATTAAAATTTCACAAATTGAATTTTAAGCTATGTATAGTTAAATAAAATAAGAACCTGATTTACATAATGAATAGTTTCGATAAGGAAATTCCAAAAAAATGCTTTCTTTCAGCTCCATGACTAGGTAGTATATGTCCTTAAGTTTTATTACTAATAATATATAGAATTATAAAGAAAATAGGTAAAAATATTTAGAGCTCAGTTCAAGTAGCTTCTTTACTTTAAAATGCACGTTGGCTGCTTATAGTTAGTTTAGGTTAGTTTGTTTATTTTTTCGGTCATAATATGAGAGGTTCGCTATTTTACTTGATTTTTGAGATATCTGTCATAGACTAGATTTTTCAGGTTATCTTATAAGTGTTACCCTAAACGATCATATGAGATATTTTGTTTTCTGTTTTATTGCTTGCTGATTCTGGCAAAAAGAAAATGAGTAATAATTCGGGCATTCAGCAACATACAAATTGTTAAAACTGAGACTATCTTTTAAACACTGATGCGCAAAACCTCGAGAACTTATTAACCAAATCATTCTGTAGGCACTAGAAAATGGGCCTTGCTACGGCTTACTGTGGGAAACACACTGCCGAATAAAAATTGGACAACTGAGTTTTAAAAAACCGGCCAAGTGCAAGTCAGATTTGCACAATTAGTGTTCCGTACGGTAATTGCTTTTAAAATAAAATCCTTATGTATGTATTTTAAGATCCAATATGTATTTTCACGTTTTTTCTTAGTTCATAATATATAATAATTATAGCATCTTAGCTACCTACTAGCCAATAAATCAATCTGGCTCAATCTAGAGTCTAGTAATAAAAGTGTAAAACTACTACTACTACTACCTAAATATTTGTTTAATTATAAACAAATAAAACAAAATTATTGTCTAGGTACAGGAGAGAGACACACGACTTGGTATCAGTAATGCATTGAAAAGTATGTTAAAAAAAAGTTAGCCATATTTTCAAGGTATTTAGATTTTTTTATATCAAATAAATTATCAAACGTGATGCACTCGTGATAATTTTCGCTCAATCTACATTTTATGAAGAATATTCTAGAATTTTTTTCAACCTTTTTTTGATCAATACTTGTCGAGATAGGGTGGGGAGATTTTTAGCCATTTTTTTAAAAAATAATACAAAGAAAAGTGTGCGCAAGTATTACATCATATATATTTTTCAACTCCCGTTTTTACAAGCTTTCATTTGACACTAACCTCTTAAGTCAAAATTGAATTTTCAAAACTACACGGCTCTGATTTAGCCATCAATTCCTGTATTTCTGACAAATTTCAATTTTATATAGCAAATAGTTTTGGTGAAAATGGGTATGACAAACAGACGGACACCCATGTGATCCCACAAATGTTCCATACGGAACACTAAAAGCTGCCCAAATATTGGCTCTTATAAATAAAAATACAGCAGTTGGACTTTTTGCAAATTTTACTAGGAGAAAGAAAGTAAAATCTTCTGCTTTAGAAAAACCAGCATTTGCTAATATGAGGTAGATAGAAAAATTCTATTCCTATGCAAGAAACCTAATGTGGACAAAAGTTTCAATGAAGTTGAGACTTTGACGTGGCAACTTCTTGTAAGTAATTTCTTCATTTTTATTCGTAAGACCTATTGTATTATTTTAAGAAACTTAGGCTACATCTGCCATCTGAAATACGATACGTATAGGGAAAAAACCGACATAGTTTAAAATTTAAATTTTGTAGAGATACATTAAGCCGACCAGCGCTAAAGCTACTAAGTTAAATTAAGATATGTTCTGAATAAAAGTACATAAATATATTTCTTGTTTAAAAAATAGAAATAATAGACACTGATTGTATGAACTAAATCAGATGAGAAACATAAAATTTAAAAAAAAAAAATTAGGCATCATAATTTGTTATGGAGACTAAACTCCTGTGTTGATTTTATTGTATGTACTGATTAACTCCAGTATGGCACAACTCAACGGCAATTTGTTCCATATAAATAAATAAGACTTTTCTACCTAATAGGTATCAAATCAAACGCCTTTTAACAAGGTCTTTAAATATATCTGGTCTAATGATAAATTATGTTATTTTCTTGTATACTTTTGGAATTATGTATTTAAAAGATGAATTAAAATTAATATATAATAGGATTTCCATTATTCTCATCTACTCTTGTCGAAACGTTTTGGCAGCCTTATAATTATTTCAGTATATAATTCTTGAGGTTTTAAATAAACAAAGTAGGGGATAGTTTTTTTAATGAATTTTCAAATCTTTTTCTGTAACTACGTTTTGTAAGGAACGGACAAATGATAACCGGAAGGGGTAAGGTATGAGAAGAACGGGTGAAAAAGAACTTCCCATGCGAACTGGTTTAATTTTTTATAGTGGCCAGTGCCCCATACCGATTAACCAGAGCCAGTCCGGTTTCGCTTAAAACTTGATGAAATATCTTTAACTGTTGACAAAAAATCTCGCTGGCGATCTTTGGTTTGAATGGAGATAGCTTTGAATGAACTAGGCCATTAAAGGTCCATCAAAAGAACAGCATAATTTTTCGTGAATGTAATCTGCCTGAACGAATTTGAAGCCTTGCTTTTATCTAATCATCAGGATAGTAGCTTCAAATCCCCGTAATAGTAATTTTTAAACCCCTATCGCAATTTATTTTAAAAATGATCATCGGTTTTGACATGGCAAAAGAAAGTTGCAAGTTGTACGTTTCTGGTAAAGATTGACCTGGCATCATTCTTGTAGAGCTCATTTTTAAACCTTAACAAGAGAACGTAACTGGTTACGGATGATTTTTTCAGATCAATTTAATACTGCAGCAAATTTTTGTTTTGAACCACAAGAGTTTGTAGTGCTTTTTGATCAAAATTGGATACACGGTCGTGACCATGTTCATCTTCGCTCAGCATATTGTCGGATTTGTGCTTTTCCCTCAGTTTGAATTCACGAAGTATATATTGTCGAACCTGCTTTTCATTCGCCATGTTATCGTCATCAAACTGTAAAATTTTGGATGGGAAAGCAGTAGTTTTTACGCAGAAAGCGTGCTCACTAAACCTCATACTTTTTGTACATATAAAACATTTTTAGGTTATACTGTTAAAATTATCATGGATCAACTTCAAAAACGAAAGATACCACAATTAATTATTCATCGTCATCATCATTAGCTTATTCCATCCACAGTCGGATGTAAGCTTCCCCAAGTTGTCTCCAATGGGATTTGTTGTCTGCTTTTTGCATCTAATCGTGTCCTGCTAATTTTTTTATGTCGTGCGTCAATCTTGTCTGTGGTCTATCTCTGCATCTTTTGTGCTCTCTAGGCCTCCATTTCAACTATACGGTGTGTTCATCTGTTATCATTTAGCGATATGCCCCGCCCAATTCCACCTTTATATTCATATTCATTGCACTACATCTGTCACTTTTGATCTTCTTCATATTTCAATGTTAGGAATACGATCTTGGAGCAATGGAGAGGAGAATATTAACTCCTTTCCATTGCTCTTCGAGTTACCTGGAGTTTATTTATTATACTTTTATTTAAAGCCCACATTTCAGTGCCATATGCTAATACCATCAGTACAAACTGATCGGATAATTTAGCTTTTACTGTATTTGGGATGACCAATTTGAATGCAGATTGGAACCTTCTGAACGCAGACCAAGCTAACGAGACTCTTCTATCCAGGTCAGCCTTTAAATTATTTTTTGATATTTCTATTTTTTGTCCTAAATATATAAATTAATTATTACTACTTGTTAATTTTATAAGAAGAAAATATACAGTAAAAACTTGGTAAAATGATTTACCCAGTACTTTTCTTGTAAACATGCAGCTTCAAAATAAACTCTAAATTTAACTATCTCACTCTATAGAATAACTTAATGCAATTTACTTTGTGGTAAAATAAGAAATTTACCTTGTTTAAATAACACAGCCCCACAAAAAACAAGTGGGGTATACTTTTGATGCGATATATCAGATCCGTAGTATTTTTGCCCGCTGATCACGAATCTGACGTCAGAATATCGCCATCACATCTCAATTTTTTTCTAACCTCAAAAAATAGGTAAAAATTAGTAAAAATTAAGAAAAATATACTCCTAAAAAATTGATTCAAGCTTTTTCATGAATCCAAAGATGTATTAATATGTATTCGGACACGCTAAGCTAATATTCATCGGTTGGATTGAGCCATACAGTTCTGTTTTCTTTCTAACCTCAATAAATCAGACAGATATAGTGCTTCTCGAATGCAAAAACGAATTCAAATTAAAATTCAACCGATCCTTACCAAATTTGGTACGCGGGGATTTTTTGGGTCGCTGATCACGAATCTGAGGTTGGATTTGCAAAATTCAAGATGGCAGATGTTTTTCGTGCCATTTTGAACGCCGAGAAAATTCATCAGTCGATTTTTATTCTTCTACCTGCATCCAGGGTACCTCACGTGGTGACGGTGGGCAACGGTGTTACTCCACTAGCCGGCAGAGTCCCTGGATAACGGCTTAGATGCCGTCATGGCAGGTAGAAGAAAGAGAATTACGATGCAGGGACTCGGAAACCCAGTATCGGCGGTTGGTCAGGGTGGGGAAAGCGGGCCCGCAGCCGTCGTCATCCAGCGACCGTAGCTCTTCATGTGTGGGTGACTTGGCTCATGTAGAGTATTATGCTACAAGAAAACGGTCTCACGGTACAAGGACTTTTCATAAGTGCGATAAAAACAGTGATTCATTTTGTTATATTTGCTGTCAACACGTATTGAGTAAAATGGGGTCACCGATAACGGATAAGATTAAAACCTTATATAAGGATTGTTTTAACATTGAAATACAGCACCAGGATACAGATTGGATTCCCCACATCATTTGCAGTTCTTGCAAAATAATGTTGTACATCAATAAGAAGGCGATTAAATATTCCAGACCAGCAATATGGAATAGACCATACAGTGAAAATGATTGCTACTTTTGTATGAATGTTGTATCTAGGCATAACCGAAAAAATAAAAGCACTATTACTTATAACGATGTTTCGACAGTAACAAGACCAACTAAACTAATTCCGCCTCCTGAACCACTTGATGCTGATGTTATGGAAACAAATGATTTCACCATATCAGTTCATGCCGAAAACATTGAGACTGTCGAAAAAGATTGAAACACTGTTACTAATGAATGTTCTAGTGACAACCTATCATATACTAGTGACACAGATAAAGAATTTCTACCATACAACCGTAAACCGGAACCAATACTCGTATCACAGTCAGAACTTAGTGATCTAGTCAGAGATTTAGGCTTATCCAAAGATGGTTCAGAGCATCTTGCTTCCTTTTTAAAGAAAAGACATTTACTTAAGCCAGAAGCTACGATTTCTTATTATAGAAACAGAGATGAAGAATTTCGAAAATATTTCACAATGGACGAGGAATTGTCACTTTCATATTGTACCGATGTAAAAGGTCTAATGGATGAATTTCAAAATAACTCATACGATCCTGAAGAATGGAGACTGTTCATTGATTCTTCTAAACGGAGCATTAAGGCAGTTTTGCTGCATAATACCAACGTTTACGCTCCCATTCCGATTGCTCATTCCACAGTTATGGAAGAGCAATATGAAAAAATGAAGCAGCTTTTGATAAAAATAAAATATGCTGATCATAACTGGAAAATTTGTGGAGATCTGAAAATTGTAACAATATTGCTTGGCCAACAGTCAGGGTTTACACTTTATCCCTGTTATAAATGTCTGTGGAATAGCAGAGACAGGGAACGTCATTATAAGAAAAAAATTTGGCCAACAAGAGAATCGTTCACTCCTGGTGAAAATAATGTATTGTTTCCACCATTGGTAGATCCAGGAAAAGTTCTTATTCCCCCGCTTCACATTAAGCTTGGACTTATGAAGCAATTCACGAGAGCATTAGATACAAACGGCCCATGTTTCAAATATTTGCATAAAAAATTTCCGAAATTTTCTGAAGCTAAAATTACGGCAGGCGTATTTGACGGGCCATAAATAAGAAAATTGTTTGAAGATTCATTATTTGTTACTAAAATGAATAAAGTTGAAAAAGCTGCTTGGCTTAATTTTAAAGAAGTCGCAACAAACTTTTTGGGAAATAATAAAAGTCCTAAGTACCAAGAAATAGTCGAGAAAATGGTCAAAAATTTTCAAACATTAGGTTGCTTAATGAATCTAAAATTACATTTCCTGGACTCCCACATCGATGATTTCCCAGATAATCTTGGTGACTACAGTGAGGAGCAAGGGGAACGTTTTCACCAAGATCTGAAAATCATAGAAAATCGGTATCAAGGACGATGGGATGACCATATGCTAGCGGACTATTGCTGGTCGCTAAAAAGAGAAACAAGTCCTCAAAAGCGTTTGAGCAGAAAGCCTTTGAATAGGTCATTCGCGGAAAAAAGAACAAGATACAGCCAAAAAAAGAAAAGTTAGGCGCGGGTCTAACCTTCGCAATTCTAGGGCTTAAGGGTCTACTATTTGAGAGTATATGGTTTAAAAGTCTTGGTTTTGAGTTTATTGGGTCTCATTTTTAAAGTTACAGGGTTATTGAGGTCTATTTTTTGAGGTTACAGGGTGTGGGAGTCTAAGGTTTCAGGGTTTAGGGTTTAAGAGTATCAGGTTTGAGGATTCCCCAGCTGTATACCAAATTTGGTAGGAATCGGTTGGTTTTCAAAAATTTTGTCCGCCATCTTGGATCCGCCATTTTGAATTTTGCAAATCCGACCTCAGATTCATGATCAGCAACCCAAAAAACCCCCGTGTACCAAATTTGGTAAGAATCGGTTGAATTTTAATTTGAATTCGTTTTTGCATTCGAGAAGCACTATATCTGTCTGATTTTATTGAGGTTAGAAAAAAAATAGAACTGTATGGCTTAATCCAACCGATGAATATTAGCTTAGCGTGTCCGAATACATATTAATACATCTTTGGATTCATGAAAAAGCTTGAATCAATTTTTTAGGAGTATATTTTTCTTAATTTTTACTAATTTTTACCTATTTTTTGAGGTGTGATGCGATATTCTGGCATCAGATTCGTGATCAGCGGGCAAAAATACTACGGATCTGATATATCGCATCAAAAGAATACCCCACTTTTTTTTTGTGGGGCTGTGTAATCAAACAAATTATTTACTGATTAAACAAATAAAATCCTCTCTTTTAAAATCACATCGAACAAATATATGCTCTCTGTCAACGAAATACGTACGTTAAAGAATAAAATTTAAATCTGGCCGATACACATAAAAAAGTTTTCAGGTATGCTGAAAAATCCTCTTGTATAAATAAAAATAATCCTCTTTGTAAGGTGTGGGCAAGATTATTATTTTATTATTTAAAAGTAAAAAAAATGTCATTATCTAAAACCTTGCGACCTGAAAAAAACAGAAACTTTAGAGGGAATTCTTTTACAAATACAAACCTTTCTCTTAGCAGGGAAAGTAAATACAATTATTTACCTGCTGTTCGTTAAGTATAAACTTAACCGTTTATGTTCCTAAAACTTGTTCTATATTCAACTCAACCTTTTTTTTTAAGTTATTCTGTAATTCAGATCTCAATCTCTTCTATATATTGTTTCTGTTATAATTTGAAATAATGGAAAACAAGAACAATGGAATAGACGTATATTACAATATACACGCAATCATCTTTTTAGCCCCTTACCTCCTCCCTTTCCCCCCGTTCGTATTTTACTGTAGAACAATTATTTTATATTAAATATCCAATATCTCAAACACAAAAGAATGGAAAATTATGATAAATCTATCGAAATGATATGATAACCCTCACCCCTTTTCTCATATTAATAATGAAAATAATGAAAAAAATGTAATGTTTAAATTTCTTGATTAAAAAACTCCGAAAAATACCTATACCAAGACAAATGCGAAGTCACTCTTATACTTCCCTTCTCTACCTCTTTGACACCTTATATGTTTTAATGTAAATGATTATGCTTAAAATTTGCCCATTCTTCCATCCAAAAAACATGGAAAAGTTCTCTTAATACTTCTGAAACTACACACGATTCTTCCATCTTTTTCACCCTCTTCCGCTATTAAAATGGATAGTAATAAAGAAATAACTTAATTTTCATATTACTACAGTCCAAGAACCATAAAGAGGGCATATAGCAGGATATATATGAAGCAACTCCTCCAACCCTCTACCCACCTCGTTAACCCCTTATATATTTTACTATAAATAATATGCTTAAAATTCGACAATTACATAAACTAGAAAAACTGCAAAAATTCTTAAAGTGCTATTGAAACTATACAGTATTTAACAACCCCTGCCTCCTTCACATCCTTAGGCTAAAATTGAAAATAATGAAAAAACAATCTAAATTTAAATTCCCCCACACCACAAACCTTGAAAAGGATATATAACGCTATATATACAACAAAACAACATCTAATCTCCTCCGCTACCCCCTCCCGACCCCTTTTATGTTTTGCTATAAATCTTTATGCAAAATATTTACTAAGTGTAAAGTTGATACTTCATTTCGTTATCGTGCCTACAGACTGACGGAAATGAGTGATTATGTTTTTCGTGATTTAGGAACCCTAAAACGTGAAGAAACGGAACAATCTCGGATGGTGATTTTTCTACGAATACAATACTTTTCTTTAGCAGGGAAAGTAAAAAAAAGGATATTTAATTACTAAGTTCAACTACTGATGGAATGGTTATTCATTCCATATAGACGGGAACACTGCTAACCCCGGAATAAAGATCTCTTTTGTACTTCTTCTCCCATCTTCGCTTTCTACGCGAACTCTGTTGGCAAGATTTCATCTTTAGTCTTACCAGGGGCCGTGTAATACGTAGCCACGATTTTAAATAAATTATTATGTATCGTCCGTGAATTATATAAAAAAAATCGGTGAAGTTATTTACCCTGTAATTTCCTTGCAAACAAGTAATTCTCAAATAAGTAATCAAGTAAAAAGTAAGTAAATTCCCACCTCTTTCACCCTCTAGTCGTGAAACGATGTCAATTAAGAACTATGGGTGTCACCCATACTTCAAATATTAGATTATCATCTCTTTCGAGAGTTGCCGTGCTGACAGATCCACAGGTCGATAGTCAAATAGATAGACCGACGAAAATGAGAAAATGAAACATAAAGAAAAGCAAAAATTTCGAAGGGTAATTTTCATCTCAACATTTTTTTAGGTTACTTTATAATCAGATCTCTATATATAATTTCTGTTAAAACTGGAAATAATGGAAAATTAAAACAATGAAATAGAAGTATATTACGATATATACGCAATCATCCTTCACCTTATCCCGTTTACTCTGCTAAGTTGGGTAAAGAAATGTCAGAAGATTGGCAAATAAAAATAGCTAAAAAATAATTAGTTAGCTTAGTTAATTAAAGAAAATTGGAATTAGGTAGCAGTTTCTATACCATTAATGTAGTAGTTATTTTATATTCTAAGCAAAATGAAATAGTCAAATCAAATATTTGAACAAAATGAAAGGAAGAACATGCCTGTGCGTAGCTAACCAGTAGTGATAGTAACCTGGAAACCTACTCCGTCGTATTATTCTTTTTAGATATCTAACGAAGGAAATACAGTTTTAATGTTTTTTTTTTAATAATTAGATAAAACTTAATTTAGAAAATCTAACAACTAGTTTTTTATTAGGGAATATTTTACACTTTTGAACTATAATTTTAGGCATTCTGTACATATTCAATAACAGTAAACTGCTAATTATGTAACTTTGTCCTTGTTTTCGTAAACATTTTGGTTGACTTTACTTGGAGATTAGGAATTAAGTCTGAAAAATAATTAACCTCATTACGAAGCGAAGCTTTTAGGGATATTTCTCGAAACTAAAAGCTCTTACTAAAACAAAAAGGCAGACAATTACATTTATTGAGTTAAATTATTGTTTCAGACCATTAACGCAAGAGACCGTCCTAATCTCATTTAAACCCAAACCGAAACTAGGTTCTTTTCTTAATTATGACGGATGGAGAGTCTATTTATAAAACAAGAATTTAAACTTTGTGACAAGTTCCACATGAAATAACAAAAAACTTTTTTAAAAATACAAGACTGCCAAGCAATGATGGGATAAAGACTTAGAGGATCCAGCGATAGAGGGAGCTAAGAAGTGTACATTCTTAGCTATATATGTTTCTGAACATTAACGAAGAAAATTTATGCCGCCACTTTTTTCAGTTATTTTGCTTGTCAGATTTAACTCATATTTCTTACCAGTTTACTTCAATTTTTGAGTTAGTGATAATTATTTAATAGAAAATGTAATTCATCTGAAAAATTGGTACAGTGAATTAGCGAAGAAGTAAACTGGTGGCTTATCTCATCAGCCCTCTTCATTCAACAGAACTCAGCTGATGGTCAATATGAACTAAACGGCTCTAGAATAAGGCGAGGCATCGTGAGTTTGTATTTTGTAAAAGAACCAACAGCTTGAGCAACGAATTATTATTCAGTGTTTTGTGAAGCTGGCCAATAATGGCCCCGAAATTCCCGGAATATTGCGACGGGCTTATGAAGAGGGAGTATCTTCTAAAAGGAAATACTGTGTGCCTTAAAGACACCGAGGACAATCTGAGGTCAAGTCACTCCTTTTTTGACTGTCAATCACTAATTCGTATCTAAGGATTAAAGAGACAACGCTGCTTTCTAAGTAGAGATTTTCAAGCTTCTCAGAGAACGGGTAAGATGCTTCCGCGAATCGAAAAAGAGGTAGGACTAATGTATTGTGTTTAATATAGGGTATTTTGGAGGGCACGATATTGGTGCTTACCACAATTTGGAAAATGCAATTTTTTATGAATATACCTCACCCCCTTTCTTTAAAGATAGGATGTTTCTTCATGAAGTACTATTTAGGATACCCGTGCAATAAAGAGTCCTTTATTGATATACTTAAAAAAAGATTTTCGAACTACAGAGATTTGTAGACTAGGTGAATTCCTCTAGATAACTTAGGCAACCCTCGGTTCAAATTTTTTTACAACATATCAAGAAATAAGTTTAAATTATACTGATATAACAGGTGTTTAAATGTACATATATACAAATCGTTTTATTAAAAATTAGCCTGGCAGAAATTAAATGCATATAATCAAAATAAATTGGGGATAGTTAAATGGCTTCAATAATTCAGCTTTAAGAGTATTAATCGATTAACAGTATATACGAGCAAATAAGTTTCAGTAGGGACTGTGAAGATTTCGGCTAAATATATATTTGTAAGAAATAATTAAAACGTAGAGGATATGGACAGTTTTCTTATTTTAATAAATAAATACTTTTTTAGTTCTGGTTTACTAAATTTCCCTCTTCAATGTGTAGTCGCTGCGCATCTGAGCCAGTCAACTGTCTCCAGAGCCTACAGATGTTACCAAGAGACTGGCGCCTTTACAAGGAGATCAGGATTAGGAAGGGGAAGGTGTACCTCGGAGCGAGACGACTGCTTCATAGTCAACACAACTCTAAGAAATCGTCACTTGACCGGCGTTGAGATCCAGCAGGAGCTCCGATAAGGGCGTGGTCGAGCTGTCAGTCATTGAACAGTCAGAAGAAGACTTAAAGAAGCTAACCTAACTCCGAAGAGATCGACTAACGGACCCATATTGACAGCAGCCCACAGACTGCAAAAATTCTTAAAGTGCTATTGAATCTATACAGTATTTAACGACCCTCGCCCCTTTCACATCCTTCTTGGGCTAAAGTTGGAAATAATGAAAAAATAATCTAATGTTTAAATTCCCTCCAGAAATCTTGAAAAGGACACATAACGCTATATATACAACAAAACAACTCATCTAATCTCCCCCGCCACCCCCCTGGCCCCTTTTATGTGTTACTATAAATATTTATACAACATATTGACCAAGTGTAAAGTTGATATTTCATTTTGTTCCAGAGTTATCGTGTCTACAGACCGACGGAAATGAGTGATTATGTTTTTTCGTGATTTAGGAACCCTAAAACGTGAAGAAAAGGAAAATCTCGGATGGTGATTTTTCCACGAATACAAAACTTTTTTATACAATTAATGTAGTAGTTATTTTATATTCTAAGCAAAATGAAACAGTCAAATCAAATATTTGAACAAAATGAAAAGACGAACATGCATTTGCGTATCTAACCAGTACAGAAATATAACAGTAACCTGGAAACCTACTCCCTCGTTTTATTGTTTTTAGATATCTAACGAAGGAAATAGTTTTTATGTTTTTTTTTTTTTAATAACTAGATAATTCTTAATTTAGAAAATCTAACTAGTTTTTTATTACAAAATATTTTACACTTTCTAACTATAATTTTATGGTAGGCATTCTGTACATATTCAATAACAGTAAACTGCTAATTATGTAACTTTGTCCATGTTTTCGTAAATATTTTGGTTGACTTTATTTGGAGATTAGGAATTAAGTCTGAAAAATAATTAACCTCACTACGAAGCGAAGCTTTTAGGGATATTTCTAGAAACTAAAAACTGTTACTAAAACAAAAAGACAGACAATTATATTTACTGAGTTAAATTATGGTTTCAGACCATTAACGCAAGAGACCGCCCTAATCTCATTTAAATCCAAACCGAAACTAGGTTCTTTTCTTAATTATGACGGACGGAGAGTCTATTTATAAAACAAGAATTTAAACTTTGTCACAAGTTCCACATTAAGTCACATAAAACTTTTTAAAAATACAAGACTGCCAAGCAATGATGGATAGAGGCTTGGAGGATCCAGTGATAGAGGGAACTAAGAATCGCACATTCTTAGCTATATATCTTAAAGTTTTGAACATTAACGAAGAAAATTTATGTCGCCACTTTTTTCAGTTATTTTGCTTGTCAGATTTAACTCATATAACTCATTTTACTTACCAGATTACTTGCACAAACTTGAGTTACTCTCTGTTGGTGCTAATTATTTAAGAAAATGTAATCCACCTGAAAAATTCGTACAGTAAGTTAGCGGAGGAGTAAACTGGTGGTTTATCTCATCAGTCACAAAAATTTTTAACCTAGGTGAATTCCTCTAGACAACTTAGTCAACTCTCGGTACAACTTTTTTTTTTCCAACGTATGAAGAAATAAGTTTATATATATATATATATATATATATATATATATATATATATATATATATATATAATATATATATATATATATATATATATATATATATATATATATATATATATATATATATATATATATATATATATAATATATATATATATATAATATATATATATATATATATATATATATATATATATATATATATTATATATATGTATATATAAATATGAACATATGTATATGATCTTTCGGCAGTTGACATTTCTTATAATTATCTTTTTAGCAATAAAATTGTATCATTACATTAAGAAAACCATTCACGATATTATCCTTTTTTAGCTTATAAAGTTTCATAATTCTCTTCTACCAGATAGTATCCTAATGTTGGACTAAAACAATGAATTTGTCAAATTTTTACTAAAAATTTGGAGGGTTTTAGTATTATATATATATATATATATATATATATATATATATATATATATATATATATAATATATATATATATATATATATATATATATATATATAAAATATATATATATATATATATATATATATATATATATATATATATATATATATATATATATATATATATTGTACAGATATTGTAGTTTTTATAGATAAATAAGTACAGTTAAATTAGAATAAACAATCGAATTAATAGCTTATTTGAATTTATTTATAGAATACTAGTAGGTAGGCTTAAAGTAAATTTTTAACTGGATTTTTAAATAAATAAATATTAATAATTATATTTTTCAATTTTTTTTATCACCTTGATCCACTGTAATAGACCGCAGAGCCAGCTCATAATAAAATGTAATTTCGTCGTGCCCATTTGATTGTGATAAATCTCTAATAGTGACATAGTCTAAGACCAAATTGATAGGGAAAATAAAAGAACGAATCTACCCTCAGAAGAGTTAGTGATATAGGGTCTACAGGCAATTTAGAATTCTGGTAGTTTTTACGTCAGTGCTTATCAGTAGAGACTTCTCTGGGCGAAAGGAAGCTTAACGAACTGTTTAATTTAACTATTGTAAATATGAATATATTTCAGACTAGATCATTTTATGCCTCTTGTGGGGACTCAATAGAAAGACTAAACACAGTGAGAGAAGATTCCTGGCTGGAGTGATTAGACTGTCATACCAGAGTTTGTAGATGGAGTCCTCTTCAATCTGACAGAAACTGGTTATACTCAATAGTCTGTAGCAGTTTTTTGGAGAGTCTCAAACGAGACAGTTTTTAAATTTGTATAAACCAAAGATTTTTATCTCAGTTAAACACTTGTCAGATCAGTAATCCTATTTTTTAATATTTCAGTTTTCTAATGATTTTTTATGAAAAACCACTTAGTAGAGCAACAAATTAGCTGGCTAGTTCGAAAATAATTTAAAAAATTTTTAATACATAAAAAAATACTTTCATATTGCTTTTGCATTTAACTTCCCTTACGAAAAAATTACATTTCAAAATTTTTACATTTTTTACGTTTCAAATCGAGAGTGTTTAGTTTCCATCCGTCTGTCTGGCTTCTGTTGGCACAATTACTTTCGAACACAATAAAATAATTACTCATAGTTGGTACACATATAACAGATAAAGTGTTAAGATAACTTGTTCTTTTTAACCAATATGGCTTCAGGGGAAGATTATGAAAGGGGTGAAGACCGATAAATTTTATATACTTTTAATAGTATTATGAGAAATTTTTAGATATTTTGGTTGCTATAATGAACAAATTTTAAGTTTAATTGTTAAAAGCCAAACATGTAAGTAATATAAAATGAGGGAGGGGGTAAGAGAGGTTGCTTCGAATATATCGTCCGGAATATTTTGTAAGTCTAAAAAAGGAAAAATTCTTATGTCCTTTTTTCTTTATTTTTCAGAAGTAGTGTCAGTTAATATTTGTGAAGCCTTTCTCTGCTTAACTTTTTTTCATCATTAATATTTCAATATGAAGTACCTATCATTTAAAATTACCGAGATATAATCTTTAGATTAAGTTATGCTTTAATACTTATTTTAAAACTACGTATTAGCGAAAGAAATACCGGGTAAATTTTGAGCTTCCAAATATTTTAATTAAATTTATTTAAAAATATAGCATCTGAAAGTAATTAAACTCGTTATTAATCAAGCTTTAAGGATCCTTCTAAAAACTCAGAGCTTTTGCTAAAACAAAAATAATGAGAATTACATTGACTGAATTAAATTTTCGTTTTAGATCATTACCTTAAAAGCCCGCTTTAAGCAGATTATTTGATTCTAAGCTTGAGCCAGATTATTTTTTTGCTTATTAAATTATCCAAACTCTTTATCAAGGTCCGTTTCAAGCTATGAAGTCAACAAAAGCTTTCTTTATGTAAAAATTCTAAAAAAATATATAAGAGATAAAAGAAAATTATGACGTAGAAAATATTAGGCGAAAGAAAAATTCTTTTTTACTGATTTTTTGATTTTTAATTTTTAACAGACATATAGAATAAAATGTACTAGTCAAGGTCAGGGACACCATCAGTGAAAGATACTAAAGAAACAAATTATCTTAATAAATCATAGAAACAGTATGTAGTAAATCCTTAATAAAACATCTTCAAATTATATATATTAAAATATATACAGTTATCATTGTAATATGTAAAAATATCAGTATATGAAACTTTAATTAAAATTGTACATAATAATAAAAATAAATATTTGTCAAAATAGCTATCTATTTATAGTCTAGATGAACTAAACCAAAACCAACGGACCAAGATACACAAGCAGAACTAATAAAAACGCAGTTAATTATAATTATGATTTTTTTTTGCATATTAATAGATCAAATCGAATTTTTACAAGAGTATGTTCTGAAATGTTTTTGATATTGCGTTCCTTTTATTGCCTTGGTTCTACCCTGCAATGGATGTATTCATGTTTATGTAATTATATGAAGGACAACTTTCAAAAAATGTCCATTTTTGATAAGAAAGTGTAAGAATATTGCTTTTAAGATAATTACTAGTTGTGCCTAATTTGGAAAATATTAATCTATTTTCAGCAACAAGAAACATACACGTATAGTAGAGACTTGGGCTAGTAATATGCTACATACTTCCCAAAATACAATATTATCTGGCATAAAGCTATAAGCAAGCGAATAATACACAGAAAACAAACGACCAATCAATAATGCTCTTTAAACACAGTAAATACAAATAAAGCTGGATTTAATTTTCATGAGGGTCCGCAAACGAGAGTTCTGAATCGGTACGAGTTTACCAAAAAAAATGTTGAGTTAGTAAAAAATAACCGGTCAAGTGCAAGTTGAACTTGCGCAATTAGTGTTCCGTAGGTTGATTGCTTTTGAAATAAAAAATTTTGTTACAGAGGTATAAAATGATCAGTAACTTCACAAAACATACCCCAAATGAGTTTTCAACAAAGTTTGTTTTTCAATCTCTACTGAAATCTGATGACTTTGAAATTTTTTTTTTTTTTTTTATGTACCAGGTAAATTATTAAAGCTAATGCACTCGTGATAATTTTCGTTCAATCTACACACCGTGGAGAATGTTCCAGAATTTTTTAAAAATTTTTTGATAAGTACTTTTCGAGATAAGGCGGGGGACAGCGATTTTTCGCGATTTTTTAAAAATAATACAAAGAAAAGTGCGCGGAAGTATTACATTATATATATATTTTTTACTCGTGTTTTCACAAGCTTTCATTCGACACCACACTCGATGACCTAGTAATTTTTTTCACTTCCGATTTCACCCTCCAAAACTAACCCCTTAAGTCAAAATTTAACTCTCAAAACTACATGGCTCTGATGAGGCCATCAATTCCTATATTATTACCAAATTTCAACTTTCTATGTCAAATAGTTTCGGAGAAAATCGGGTGTGACAGACAGACAGACGCCGAAGTGATCTTATAAGTGTTCCATACAGAACACTAAAAAACATCAATTGGACGGAAATTTGTTTTTATTATATTTTGGACATTTAATGTAAGATTGGTTTATTCACTCAGTCTCCATCTTTCCATATAGCTGCTTTATTTTTTGACTCAATAACGGTACATCGTTGTGTGGTCAGCCCTTACATTCAAAGTAATGGCCTTAAAACTGATCACTGCAGAACATTCATATTTGCGGATCTAGAATTAGAAAACCTCCCTAGGATTTAGTGCTATATCTCTATCAGTCATGTAGGAATTTAGAAGTGTATCTTGCACAACATCTTAAATACCAATGTCATATATATTAGGCGAAAACTTTTATTGATAATGTCGAATGTAATGGATACATTAAAGAGTATAAAAAAAACATATTTCCCATGCGCAATATTAATATATACGAACTTAAAAAAAATTCTAGTTTCAATACATTTGCTAGCAAAGAAGACATGCTGGCTAGGATCCAAGGTATAAAAGTTAACAATATAATTAATGATTATATCATGGGCTATTTTTATAAAAATTTTGAGAACTGACTTAGCAATGATATTTTCCTCTAATTTTCGATATTATCAAGCTTATTTCTTGCATGCGCAAATAGAATATTAGTAGTTTTGAGGACCTGGGGAAATGTATCTTCTTTTAAATAGTATTATATATAATAGAACTTAAAATATCATACTTTGATTCGAACTTTTTTGTAATTTTTAAAATTTTTGTACCTATTTGTTGTTTTGTTTCTTTTTGTGTTAATTTAGTTCACAGTCCCAAATACTATACTCACTCTAATACTGCTCAATATAATAAAAACGACTTTATAACAGCAAATGATGCCAGTGTTAATGGAGGTCATACGATACATTACGAAGAACAACTTTCCGTAATACGCTAAGTATACAATACCTTGGTTGTGAAAACGAGTATGAATCGGCCAACATCATTTCAAATAATATAAAATAGATGCTATATTAAAGAACTTTCAGAAGTCCAGGATAACTTTTCTTTTAGATATATTAGCAGGGACCACTTTGTCAAACTAAGAAAATAAAAAAAAAATAGTTTATTCATATGAACGATTGAGATAAAGATTAATTCTCTCTTTTTAATGTTCCGTACGGAACACTTATAAGATGACTTCGGTGTCTGTCTGTCCGTCCGTCTGTCTGTCTGTCACACCCGATTTTCTCCGAAAGTATTTGTCTTAGAAAGAAATTTGGTAATAATATAGGAATTGATGGCCTCATCAGAGCTATGTAGTTTTGAAAGTTAAATTTTGACTTGAGGGGTTAGTTTTGAGGGGTGAAATCGGAAATGAAAAAAAAAATTACTAGGTCATCGAGTGTGGTGTCAAATGAAAGCTTGTGAAAACACGAGTAAAATATATATATATATATATATATATATATATATATATATATATATATATATATATATATAATGTAATGCTTGCGCACACTTTTCTTTGTATTATTTTTAAAAAATTACGAAAAATCGCTGTCCCCTCTTATCTCGAAAAGTACTGATCAAAGAATTTTGAAAAAATTCTGGAATATTCTCCACGCGGTGTAGATTGATCGAAAATTATCACGAGTGCATTATCTTTATTAATTTATCTGGTATATAAAAAAAAAACAAAAATTTTCATCAGTTTTCAGTAAAGATTGGAAAAAAACTTTGTTGAAAACTCATTTAGGGTGTGTTTTGTAAAGTCACTGATCATTTTGTACCTCCGTAACCAAATTTTTTATTTTAAAAGTAATCAACGTACGGACCACTAATTGCGCAATTTCGCAATTTCAACCTGCACTTGACCGGTTATTTATGATTGTTGCTATATATATATATATATATATATATAATATATATATATATATATATATATATATATATATATATATATATATATATATATATATATATATATATATATATATATATATATATATATATATATATATATTTATATATTTATATATTTATATTTATATATTTATATATTTATATATATATATATATATATATATATATATATATAGTAGTGGTTTTTCGGGTATCCCGTGTTAGCTTAAAGTCCCTTGATGGACGGTTTCGCTGACGTTTCGATGGAATCTCATCCATCTTTTTCAAAGCGTTGAATGTCGCACATTCAACACCAAGACACCGACCAGTGATCAACGCTTTGAAAAAGATGGATGAGATTCCATCGAAAAGTCAGCGAAACCGTCCATCAAGGGACTTTAAGCTAACACGGGATAACCGAAAAACCACTACTACATTTCACACCCGTGAGAATATTCGTCAAAACATATATATATATATATATATATATATATATATATATATATATATATATATATATATATATATATATATATATACAATATATATATATATATATATATATATATATATATAATATATCTATATATATATATATCTATATATATATATATATATATATATATATATATATATATATATATATATATATATATATATATATATATATATACAAATATATCTATATATATATATATATATATATATATATATATATATAGTGAGTAAATAAATTTTCAATTAATTATTAAAGTTGGATCGAGTTCATGTATATACGTATGTATCCTGAGGCTCCAAGAAATATAGTGGATATCAGAATGCTTAGACACTATTGTATTCTCTTTCAAGATCTGCCGTATACTAATCATTATTATAAATGAATACAAGGATTATGAGTTTACTTTATTAATAGTTTAACAAATTCGAAGGCAACGGGTCGGGTCTATTACACAGACGGATCAAAAATTTCGAGCGGAATAGGCGCTTTCATATACGCAAAATAACCCAAATGGAGCTTTAGCATTCCATTAGGGACAAGTGCAAAAAATACTTTAGGAAGAAATTTAAGCACTACAAGCAAGTGTTCACGAGAATATTAGACGGAACTACCGCAGCATATGTGTTCTGTCAGATAATCAAGCTGCTCAAAAGGCTTTAAATACCTATAGGCCGACTCCCAGATCACAATGAAGTGCATACGTGATCTATTGTAACTATCTTCCAAGAACAATAGGGTTGAACTGCTGTGGCTCCAGGACATTCGGAGATAAAAGGTAATAAAAAAAATGGAAGGATTTTGCTAGATACGGGCTACAATACCATACAGAGGTTCAGAACCAGCGTTTGAAATACCAAAACAGGTGATAAAAACGACAATCCACAGATCATATCAGCAACATCTGTATGGTTGGCTCGCAATATCGAGACAAAGGGACGTAATTCGGAGCCCTTTAAAGAAACTAACAACTGATGTCCCTCGTTTAACAAGGACCCAGATCAAACTACTGGTGGGAACGATCACCGACCATTGTCACCTAAGGGAACATTTACAGAAAATGCGTATTTACAATGGGCCCATGACATGCAGATTATTTGGTGAAGAGGAAGAAACTTCCATGCATAAACTATATGAGTGTGCGGCTTTAACACGAAATTATTGAAGATCTACATCGTGGCGATAAATTACCGCATAAAGGGCATAGAAGGAAGCTAATAAACCTTCCTAAAGGAACAACACTCATGTAATCAAGAGAAGGGAGCCCTATAAGCCGAAAGACTACAGTGCACAAACCGGCAGACTCGCCTACTACAACTAACCAAACCAGCAGTAGTATACTACATTTTATACATTGACTATGTTTTCTTTGGGTAAATTATATTCCGGAAAGCCTTATAATAAACAATTAAGATGCAACAGAACAAATAATCCTCTGAATCAGATTATGTATATTTATACTGGCAATGTGTTTTAATTGAATTTTATTGAAATAATGTATTCATCCAAAGACTCTGGGAAATCGTGTTTTTGCACCATCCTCATAAACCAATAACTGTTTTAGCACTTTTACAAGGATATCCGAAATACCTTGGGTCTATAATTTTGTCTGCGAGCAGAAAAACAAATTTCGGAAGTTCATGCATACGATTCGAAGAGAAATGAAATAGTGATATCAACTTTCCACAGCATTTGGCTGCTGCAGAAAGTCCATGTAAAAATAACTTACATTTACAAGAAATGTTAATGTTTATTGAAAATTACAAATAATTTTTTAGTAATATATTATTTAATTTTAATACCAGTTGTTTTATACAGGATGTCTTGTAGGGTGATTACCTACTACGACTTTTTATAAGATAAACAAAGTTGCTTCTTACAAGTTTTCAAAATGCGTTCTGTAATATGATTCCCTGTTTCACTGATTACACGAAAATCAAAACTAACACGCCATAATATTGATTAAAAAGTTTTAAAAATGAATTGTTTACATCTTTTGAAACTTATTAATTGGAACTCATGTTAAGGCATCGTTATTAACCGGATATCAAAAACAACAATAATGAATTTTGTAAAAATTTTCAGTTTATTTTTAATCTAATCAATACATTAATTGAAAATTTTAACTTTTATTAAACATTTTGATTATAAACTCTCATGGTGACATACTTAATTTTTAAAAATATATTTTCAAAATACAGTTTGCAACTTGTACTTCTTCGTTAAAATGAAAATATCATTAACAATTATTTTAATGCATGAAAGAACATACTAATTTCTTTACATACAAATGGTTACCAATACAAAATTACTTCCAT
>CM032446.1:98018863-98045782 GCA_019049505.1 Pachyrhynchus sulphureomaculatus | reverse complement strand
TGCATTTGGAAAGACGCAGCTTATGTAAGCAATGCAGGTATTTTTAACCGTTACAATTCTTATACGTGGGCACAAAAAAAAAAAATCCTCATTTAGTTGTGGAGCAAAGAAATCGAGCAGATTTGGATTTGATGTGTGGGCAGGAATTTTTAGAGGCAGGGTTATAGGTCTATTTATGTACTCACCTCTCAGAAATATTTAGAAATTTTAAGGAAACAAATAGTTGATGTTGTTGATGAACTGCCGTTAATGGACCACCTCCTCATATCGCTGCAGTTATCAGTAATTTTTTATCGGCCAATTTCGACAATAACTGGATAGCCAACCAAGGTCCGAACCGTAGGTCGGCAAGGTCACCGGATTTAACACCTATGGACTTCTATCTCTGGGGAAGATTGAAAGGCCTAATTTTTAAATTGCCAACAAACACCAGGCAAGAGTTAGAAATCACAGTGATACAAAGTTTTGCAGCTCTCACTCCTCTTAAACTAATCAACTCAGTAAGAAGTGTCCAGAAAAGGTCGCCTATCTGTAAATTAAACTGGTCGGCATTTCGAACATCTCTTATAGAAAAGTGTTTTGTTTTAGTTTGCTCTACTCGGAATAAATTGTTTTATTGTTTTATTTTCTACATAGTTTAAAGTACTATAGCATTTAGTAAGTTTCATTGTAGTTATGACTCTTAGAGTTACTTCTGGGATTTTTTTTTTACGATTTGACTGCTATCGGTAAACAATTGATATTGCCGCGCAACATCTGCATTTAAAACTCGCGTAAAAAAAAAAAACCTTTATATTTTGAAGTAGATTGAAGCAAATTATAAAGTGGGTTATATTTTTATAATGGCAATTTAAAGCTCTAATCGGATACAGGGTATCCCATTTAAAAAATATATTTTTGCGTTAATAGCTATTAAAAAATATTAGTTGTAAAAAAATGTAACTTACACTGTTGAAATCCTCGTGAAAAGTGCTTTTGAGAATGTTTTTACAGAAATCAAAAATTTTCAATAGGATAAATATTACAAACATTTTTCCAAAATGTCGTTTTTTGAAAAACACCTTGTATATCTGAAACGGTACTAGATATCGATATGCGATTTTCACCATTAAGTTTATCATAAAAATTGAGCCTCAGACACCGACATCAGTTTTCGTCTATCTCCTTTAGGGGTTTACCTTTAAAAGTGTCCAATTTGGACCACCCTGTACGTTAGGTATTCTGTAGAATGCCTAGGCAAAGTATAAAATAAAGGATATCTTATACTTTGCCTGAACGTTTTAGGCATTCTATAGAATGACGAATTACATACTTTACCTGTAACATAGACATCAGATTACCAATTAATACTTAGATTTTAATGATGTTTGTTTCTCTGCGTGGTACGTTATGTCTAAATATTATGAAATACAATTAAAGCTATCACAAAAGTACTAAGAATAAAGTATTTACTAAGGTATCATTCAGGATATTAGTAAAACTGAATTTTTCAGCTCTGTTGGTTTAAAAAAATTTTACAAAAGTGCGTATGCCTTCTATAAAGAATAAAACCTGTCCCCCCATTTCGGTAGGTACATCTCAATTTTCAAACCTAAAGTATTATTGATGTTATTACTGAACATAAATTGACCATTGTGTTTTCAGAAACAAAGTTTAACTATCTATGCCCAATTTGTTATCTGTAGGCGTTTGACATTTCTGATTTCGCACTCCATTTATTCTTATCTCGTAATTGTTGTCAAAGAGCCAAGTTCGACCAGCAACAATTTAAACATCAAGTCGATAATTATTTTGATGGTGTTTTGCTCATTCATGCGAAAGTTAATGTCGCAACTCGGAACAGGAAATTTCATACAACAAACACTTCACGCTTAATTTGATGTGATTTTAGATAGCTTTTGATTATGGAAATTTTAATTGAGACTTGTCGTTTTAAAGCGTCGACACAGTGGACGGAGGATTTTAAAAGAGCTAACATTAGCATTTATATTAATCGTATTAGATAATATTCATGCTCAAAATTATAATAGCACATTTAATGGATGATAAATTTTGATTATTTAAGAACATAACAATTTACAGTCATATAGAATTTTCAATAAATATTAGAGATATTTTAAAATAATCAGTAATAAAATAATTGAATTGGTATGCTTAAGGAGGAATTTTACATGCGCAGTTAGTGTTCCATATCGTGATTGCTGAAGTATTCTATGAAATTCAGTCTCACATTCATCTTCAATATAAGAATTATCAAGAATATATAAAAAGATAGACATTTTTGTAGTATACGTTTTAAAACAAAAACCTACCTAAATATTTGTTTAACTATAAACAAATAAAATAAAAATTATGTTGTCTCGGTACCTATCCGTATCTGTGACTGGCCAAATACTTAAAGCAGTAAAGTACAACTCTCAGTCCCGGTTAAATTCACAACTTTCCATAAAAAAAATCTCCACCATATTGTCAAGCAAATTTTCTTTTTATAGTAGACAAATTATCAAAGGTAATGCAGTCGTGATAATTTTCGCTTAATCTACACCTTATAGAGAATATTTCAGGTTTTTTCAAAATTTTTTGTTAGTACTCTTAGAGGTAGGGAAGAAAAGTTTGAACGAGTATTTCATTATACCAGGTGTACAAGAATGAAATGTGGATTTTTTTTTTCTAAAAAAATAGGTTAAATTCGGAAGAATGATAAAAAGTACTTTATTCAAAATATGCTCCATCGCTTGTTATACATTTTTTTCGGGCAGTTTGTTAATACCACGCCAGTAAAAATCTTTCCCTTTTGCTGCGATCCATTCTTCCAGCCATTTTTTCACATCTTCGTACAAACCAAAGCGCTGCTCGGCAAGTGCGTGACCCACCGATGCAAGGTAATCGGAAAGAGCCAAGTCTGATGAGTCAGCCGCATGGGGTAGAACTTCCCAGCTGAGTGCTTCCAACGTGTCGCGAACTGGTTTTGCCGTATGTGATGGAGCATTGTCATGAAGAAAAATGACTTTGTGCTGCCTCTCTCGGTATTCTGGCCTTTTTTCAAGCAGCAAACGGTTCAAATCTGTCAATTGTTGTTGGTAACGTTTAGTATTAACCGTGTCCCAGGTTTTAACAGCTCATATTAGACCACACCCCTCTGGTTCCACCAAAAACAGAGCATCGTCTTTCTGCCAAAGCGATTCGGTCTTGCGCTCGGCGTGGATGGTGCGCCTGGGTCTACCCATGATTTCTTGCGCTTGGGATTCTCAAAATAAATCCACTTTTCGTCCCCTGTAACTATGCGATGCAAAAACGACTTCCTTTTGTACCGAGCGAGCAAAATGTCACACGTGTTTTTACGCTTTTCCATTACGCCTATCGTTCACCTCATGTGGTACCCATCTACCGGCTTCTGAATCTTTCCCAACATCCCATCCCATCAGCGAGTTTTTTTTGTGTTTGAGAATCATCTTCGTCCAACAATGCTTGCAATTCCACATCTTCGTATTTTTTTGGCGGTTTTTCCACGTTCCTTGTCTGCAACATCGAAGTCACCAGTTTTGAAACGCCGAAACCATTGTTCCCCGCCTATAAAAAATTTTTCAATTCCGATTTCATCCTCTAAAGCTAACCCCTTCGATCAAAATTTAACTTTCAAAACTACACGGCTGTGATTGGGCCATCAATTCCTATATTTGTGACAACTTTTTATGTGAAATAGTTTCGGAGAAAATCGATTGTGACAGACAGACATACACATGAATGGTCAGACGGACGGATACCGATCCCGTAAGTGTTCTGTACAAAAGACTTATAAACTAATTTACCTCTGGTTTCAATTTTATAAAAGCTTTTAATATTTAAAATTTATTGGAATGCATAATAACATGTTATGTCAAAAGTAGTGACATAGGTACTTATCGATAGTTTTTAGTCTATTTGCAGTTATTAATCGATATATCCATAACTTTGCTTTGCAGATGACAGTACATTTATCTCTTCATTCACTTTGAACGCTCGGACATCGGTTACTCAGACGAATATCCGCAGACAGCAGGAAGTCATTCAACTTAACAAAGACCTGGAAGAAATTCTATCTTAGGGTGACAGTAACCAAGTGGAATTTAACGCTACAAAATCACAGGCGGCAGTTTTTTCTACTAAAAAGTTAACATTGCTGAACCCGACATAGCTATGTCGAGGCACTCCATTCTTCTAACATCGTCAGTCAATTCGTAGGGCGTTAATTTGGGAGCAAATATGTCCTGGCATGAACATGTTGCAGGCATAGCAAGGACAGCTTCTCAGAAGTTGGGAATATTATTTCGAACCAGAAAGCTTTACACTTCACAACAACTGTTAATTCTTTACAAAGCTCAAATTCGACCAACTATGGAATACTGCTCCCATGTTTGGAGCTCTGCTCCCAAACACACTGCATTTGTTGGATTCTATTCAGAGAAGAGCTGTTCGTCTGATTGGAGACCCGGAACTGACAGGTGGCCTGGATTCGCTGGAACATCGAAGAATGGTTGGCGACTTGAGCCTATTCTACAAGTATTTTCATGGAAAGTGTTCGAAGGAGGTGACCCGTTTAATTCCTCCCAGAGCGGTGCATGTTAGAAGTACACGTCACGCTAATACTTCACATCCGTATGAGGTTCAGCTTGTTACTCCTCGTACAACGCTTTTCAAGCAATCATTTATATGGAGAACATCATCCCTTTGGAATAATTTGCCCAGGACTGTGTTTCCCACCGAGTACAATTTACAGTGATTTAAGAACAACGTGAATCGCTTTCTCCGCACACGTGTGTCGGTCCTGTAGCGCTTTAGGGACTTCCCTGTAGCACGTGTGCTAGACCCATAAAAAAAATATATATATTGATAATGATAACTAATAATTCTTTGACAGGTTATTATATATATTTGTCAACAATGGCTGAGAATTTATTTGGTGTAATTTCAAATATGCCCAATTTTGAAATCTTGTTTTCCAAATGTAACACAGCCATATAATATTTTATTTATTTTCAAAAATTTTTGCAATTAACTTAATCACATTCAAATAAAAATTATTTATTTATTATTTATTAACTTTACCATTAAAAATTAGTGTCAACTACTAAAAATTAACAAATTTCACACTTCAGCAATGAGCCACTGTTCTTTTACTTGTCAATCTATCTCGGGACGCGTTTCGCCGTATCATGCTCATCAGCCGACCTAGGATCGACTAACAAGAGAACAAAACTTACAGTTCTAGCCTAATATCGCATACGGGCCCTCCGTCGGGAGTTTTTACGGCCACAGAGCAACACAGGATTGTCCAATTAAGCTGGCAATAATTACCACCAAGCAAAGTGACCGTCGAAGTTCCAGCCTACGTATATAAAAATCAGTATGAACTACAATAAATAAATAAAATCCATATTTCAGCAGTGACCCACTGTTTTCTTATTTATCAATTCATCTCGGGATGCATTACGCCATACCACGGCTCATCAGTCGAGCTAAGATCAGCAAACAAGAGAACAAAACTTGCATTGTTAGCGGAACATCGCGATAAGGTGAAACAAATTGTATCTCTATCTAATGAAAGCCTAAAATTTAAGAGTATCCCTGCATTTCGGGAGAGAAGTGTGAGTCCCTGCTGAAATATGGATTTCGTTCATTTTTACTAGTTGACACTGATTTTTTTATACATAGGATGGAACGTTGACGATTGTGTGCCTGCGATTTTGCCAGCTTAGCTGGACAATTCTCTGCCTATCTGGGACATAAAGAGCCCCCGACGGAGAGTAAGTATGTTTTTAAACTTTAGGCTTTCAACAGCGAGAGATACAGTTTGTCGTATCGTATCGTACCGCGAACGTAACTATTGGAAATTTCAGTAGTTTGATATATCGGTGTATCGACAATTATCGATATATCAATACATATATATTTATGTTGTATATACACTGGTGAGCAAAAAAATCGACTCAAACGAATTTGCTTCATTTAACATCGATCCTTGAATGTAATTCTCAAACAGTGGTATTATTTTTGGTATCATTAGAATGCTGATTTTCTACTCTTTTTCCAATAATATCAAAAACTTACTCAATAGAACCGTTTTGTTCGCTCAGCAATGTACTCGTTGCGCGCTATTCGTCCCTATAAAAATATATGCAACTGCATTTTCCAATTATTTCTTTATAGGAACTTGAACCGGCAACATCTCTGCTACACCTGATTACTAATTACGTCATTGGAAAATGTATACCACTCCGGAAGAAACAGCATTGCCCTATTGCAAGAAAGGAATAGCCAACGTGTAGTCGCTGCGCAACTGCATCTAAGCCAGTCAGCTGTCTCCAGAGTCTACAGACATTACCAAGAGATTAGCGCCTTTATACGAAGACTAGGATTAGGAAGAAAAAAAGGTATACCTCGGAGCGAGACGACCACTTCGTTGTCAACATGACTGTAAGAAATAGTCACTTGACCGGGGTTGAGGTCCAGGAGAAGGTCTGACAAGTTCGGGGGTCGAGCTGTCAGTCATTGGATAGTCAAAAGAAGACTTAAAGAAGCTAACCTAACTCCGAAGAGACCAGTTAACAGACCCAAATTGTCAGCAACCCATCAACAAGCGCGACTCAGATTTGCCCGCTTACCGGTACATCGAGGAGATCCTGCTGGAACACGTCGTTCTTTACGCTGGGTTTGTTGGTGATAGCTTAGTGCTAATGCACGACAATGCGAAGCTACATGCTACTGCACCAGTGCAGCAATATCTGCCGGAAGTGGGAATATCCACATTAGACTGACCTGCACGTTGTCCTGAACCCAGTCCAATCGAGCACATGTGGGATGAGCTCAAAAGAAGAGTTCGAGCCAGAAATCCAGCCGTTGCATCGCTGAGGGACTTAAAGGTTACGATGGCGTGTGGATGAATCCCACAGACAGTCGTAAAAAACCTCACCCGCTCCATGAAAATCCGGCTGGAAGTAGTAATAAGGGCTGGGGGGAGGGGGGTAATACAAAATATTGCTTTTGGTTTTTATCAATAAATTTAATTGTTAAACTTAAAATTTGTTTAGTTTTTCCTTCCTGTTACCCCTATTTTCAATTGATGTTCTCCTTATTTCCCTCTTCAATCATTATATATATATATATATAATATATATTATATATATATATATATATATATATATATATATATATACCTATATACATATATATATATATATATATATATATATATATATATATATATATATATGTATACATATATATATATATATATATATATATATATATATATATATATATATATATATATATATATATAATACCTTAAAATTCCAGATTTCAATCCGTTTGTCTAACAATGAATTTATACATTTCGCCAAAATCTGATTTGGCATTTTCAAGTGTCAGAGTTAGATTTTTGTCATGTCGGTCATGTTGAAGTACATGTGATTTTACGAGAACATTATAATTTTGCCTAAGAAATATATCGATATTATTAAAAATTATTCAACTGTCAAAACAGTCGGTCAAGATTTGGATATTAAAGATTGAAGGAGCAGCAGAAGAAAAAATCAAGTCAGCAGGCTCATGGAACTATAGAGTATAGGCTTTTAAAAGATTTTTTTTTTAAGAAAATCCCATTAAGCCATTCTTGTTCAGAGAGTTCTTACAGAACCGACATGGGCAGTGTTAATCAACTGTTAAACGGAGTTACCGATTATATCAACTTCAACCACAAATAAGTCAGTAGGGGTATATACTTAAACAGAAAAAAAGATAACGTTGAAACATCATTAAAAAAAAAAGCATTATGGGAACGCATGGAGATCACTGGAGGTCCTTAGTTTCTTTAAGTATGTGATTGACATTGCTGAGATTAACCTAGTCGTTCAAGCGAAAGAGGAATACCTGGGTCAACCCTTGGAGGATGTACCTTTTAATGTTTTAATTTTAATAAAGTAAAATTTTTTAATTACAAAAACGCATAAAAATAGATGTTTACTTTTAAAATAAAAATACTTTTTTACGAGGTATGAGATAATTATTTTTACCCATCCATATTATTATTCTGCATTAATATTTGATGAAAATTCGGAGAGTAAGAGTTAGAGGTAATGATAGTGAGAAACTACCAGCAATCTAACAACTTCAAAGCAAAGCTTATATTCTCGTTTTCATTCAGTTTCAAAACTAGCATTCTCCGTTTTTTAAATGCAAAACTAACATTTTCCAACATTTAGAGCTTAAAAATGTTAATTTGCCATGAAGCTATTTCTTTTTAGTGTTCCGTACGGAACACTTATAAGATCACTTCGGTGTCTATCTGTCTGTCTATCTGTCTGTCTGTCACACCCGATTTTCTCCGAAACTATTTGTCATAGAAAGTTGAAATTTGGTAATAATATAGAAATTAATGGCCTCATCAGAGCCATGTAGTTTTGAATGTTAAATTTTGACTTAAGGGGTTAGTTTTGGGGAGTGAAATCGGAAGTGAAAAAAAACATTTTTTTACTAGGTCATCGAGTGTGGTGTCAAATGAAAGGTTGTGAAAACACGAGTAAAAAATATATATAATGTAATACTTGCGCGCACTTTTCTTTGTATTATTTTCAAAAATCGCGAAAATGCGCTGTCTTATCTCGAAAAGTACTTATCAAAAAATTTCGAAAAAATTCTGGAATATTCTTCACGGGGTGTAGATTGAACGAAAACTATAACGAGTGCATTACCTTTAATAATTTATCTGGTATATAAAAAAACAAAAATTTTAAGGTCATCAATTTTCAGTAAAAGATTGGCAACAAACTTGTTGAAAACTCATTTAGGGTGTGTTTTGTGAAGTCACTAATCATTTTATACCTCCGTAACAAAATTTTTTATTCTAAAAGCAATCAACGTACGGAACACTAATTGCGCAAGTTCAACTTGCACTGACCGGTTTTTTTTTACTTAGAATGCTTCATGGCAACTAAAAAAGAAAAATTTTAAAAATGTGTGTTTTTTGACTTTAGTGAATTTTTTGCAATTTATCAAATCTGCAAAAGTGGAGAATATATATATATATCTATATATATATATATATATATATATATATATATATATATATATATATATATATATATATATATGTATATATATACAGTCACTAGCCAAATTATTAGACGCACTGTATTTTTTTTAGTAATTTTATGTTTTCTTAAGAGTTTTTATGCAATAATGGTATATTTAAACTACAATATTATTGATTTTTATTTAAAAGAATTGTTGTAGACTACATATTTGTATTTATTTTTTTAACATATGGCAACACTGTGTTGACAAAGTGATACATGAACGTAAATAAGTACAAACCTGTATCAGTCGCGATCGGAATCGAGTCAGGTACGGACGTGTTTCTGTGGCTTTATGGACTGTGATTGTTTGTTTAACAGTTTTATACTACTCAGTTATTAGTTTATTTTGTATGCAGTGTTTTAAAAAAAGTAATTGGACTATTTTCATTATGGGTAGAAAAGGCGATCTTTCACCACGTAAAAAAAGCTGAAGTGAAGGCCCTTGTGATTGCGAAAACATTTACAAACCGAGAAATATCACGAAGATTGGAGGTTTCTGAAGCTAGCATAAAAAGAAAATTGAGTCAGGGAAAGAATTAAGGCCCGAAAAGAAAGAAAAGATGCGGTAGAAAACCAATTTTCACTCCACGGTCAGAGAGATTTGTGTAGGAAACAGATTTGCTACCACAAAGGTAATAAAATCACAACTCCAGGATGCTAGCGTAAATGCTTCTGAGCGCACTGTTCGAAGAAAATTGAAAGAATTAGATTTTAAGGCCTGTCGCCCCGCCAGGAAGCCCAAGTTAACAACTGCAATGAAAGCAAAGCGCCTTAAGTGGGCCAAACAATGGCAAGACAAAGATGTGGACTTCTGGAGATCGGTAAGATACAGAAATTTAATCAATAATTGATACATTATTATCATTTTCAGTTAAATAAAGCAAATAAACATGGAAGTTTATATATTTTTCCTATTTTTGAAAGGTCTGCTTCAGTGACGAAAGCACATTCGAAATTTTGCAGAATAAAGCTCAGTATGTGCGTCGTCGTCATGGAGAAAAGTTTCATCCTGATTGTGTCGTCCCGACGGTTAAACATCCCACCAAAGTGATGATTTCGTCAGTCCATCAGCGGCAAGGGCACTGGACGTCTGTACGTCGTCAAAGGAATAATGAGGCAAGATCAGTACAAAGAAGTATTACAAAATCGGTTGATTCCGCAGCTCAGAGAATGGTTTCCAAATGGGGAACCATTCACTTTCATGCAAGATGGAGCTCCCTGCCACACTGCTCGGTCTGTTAAAGCTTTTTTGGCAGAAAAAAATATCCCTCTGTTGGATTGGCCGGGTAATAGTCCATTGAAAATGTGTGGGAGCTGATGAAACGAGAAGTGGCTAAAGATGTGATTACCAACAAAACCCAGCTCCTAGAAAAGATTATTCATGTGTGGAATCATCATCCTCAAATGCAGGAGACAGTACAATCTTGCATTGATAGCATGCCGCGCAGAATTAAAGCTTTGATAGCGGCTAAAGGTGGCTCAACTTAATATTGACTTTTACTAACATTAATTTCACTTTTCTTTAAAACTTAATAAACTTATGCTTTTCTAAATTAATGCTGTTTTATTTATGTCAAATAAATAGGTAATTGATTGGATAATATAAAAAATAAAAAACAAATCAATTTAAAATAATAAAACGGTACAATATCACTCGGTAATTAATATTTTACATGAAATCTTGCAGTGCGTCTAATAATTTGGCCAGGGACTGTATATATATATATATATATATATATATATATATATATATATATATATATATATATATATATATATATAAAACAGCCTAAAAAATTATTCGAAAAAACATTTAGATTGTTATTTATAAATTTTACCTATCACTTCGTACGTTTACATCACTGTTGAGAAAGTCAAAAGGGCGGATCCAACATGGCGGACGTCAAAACTGATGATTCCGATTCTCATAGAACTTGATATATTACGTGTTTCTTGAGGCCTCTGAAATACGATTATAAACTTGCATTTTTAAAATATGTTTAACTTTTGAATGGTAAGACCTCATCAGCTAATAAGGCTGATCCAGTACGGTGCCTACAAGAGAGGTTTAAACCTTTTTCAGGTTAAAGATTTTGAGTAATTCTGATCTAAAATGTTTGTTGTTCAAAGGTAACCGATGGTTACTGATCACGAATCTGAAGTCAGATTTTAAAAATTCAAGATGTTAGATCCATATGGCAGACGTCGATCTAAAAAATTAAAAATTTTTAAATAAATAAAAGTAAATCGTATTTTACATGAAATTTGCAATCAAAAAGAATAGATTCCGAAAAACAAATCCTAAACTATCTGTAATTTCAAATTTTGGATACTAAAGGTCCATGTTTATAAACGTGTTTTCGAAAAAAACTGTCTGCATTTAAAAAGGGTTGAGACTGTCTTTAACTGTAATTTTAAAGTTCGCATTACTTTTTTTTCAATTGTTTTTATTTATTTCTATTTTATAAAAAAAAATATTTTTTTTTTTTTTATAATTTTATTATATTATCATAGTTTTCTGTGTTACAAACAAATTTAGCTACCATTATGTCATCTATTCGTATAACATTACTCTAGAAGAAAGAAAAATTACACTTAATACTGCAGAACTGAGAATGGCTTCTGGGCTCATGAATATCTAAAAATTTTCTACAGCTTACTTGGTATCACTATAAAAGCATGTCCAGTTTGAATTTTTGGTACAGCAGTGTAAATAGTATTAATTTCATTAAAATCGATTAGGTATTTCTCTCGGCATAGTCTTCATTAGTTAAAAAAAAGTAGTTTCTAGAAAAATGCAAAAGAGATTTTTTGACAATCTCAGAGTTGTGTAATCCCTTAAATAAAAAAAAGTTATAAAATAACTAAAAATAAATAGAAACAATTGAAAAAAAGTAATGTGGGCTTTAAAATCGCATGTGAAAACAATCTCAGCCCTATTAATCACAGAGAGCTTTTTTTGAAAACATTATTAACTATGGACCTTCAGTACCCAAAATGTGGAATTACAGATAGTTTAGGATTTTCTGTCTCGGAATCTATACATTTTAGTAAAAAATTATTAGGGACCTTTTTTATTGCAAATTTCATGTAGAATACGATTGTATTTTTTAGTTTCAAAATTTTCAGTTTTTTAGATGGACGTCTGCCATATTGCATCCGACTTCTCTCGGCAACCTTTGAACTACGAATAATTTCATATCAGAATTACTCAAAATCTCGAACCTGAAAAGGATTTAACGCTTATATCAGCCGCCATATTGGATCAGCCTTTTTAGGAGATGGGGTCTTACCATCCAAAAGTTAAACATATTTTAAAAATATAAGTTTATAATCACAAATTAGAGGCCTGAAGAACACGTAATATATCAAGTTCTATGAGAAACAGAGATCTGATTGAATTTTTCAACAGTGATGCAAATGCACAAAGGTGGATAGGTAAAATTTATAAAATAGCAATCTAAATGTTTTTTCGAATAATTTATAGCTGTTTTTATAGTTTCAGTGATTTTTTTCGACCATACTTTACCTGTAGCTGCCATATTGGACCCGCCATTTTGAGCGATCATGTTATGTTACTCAGGATTAGAAAGTGCTTTGTATTCCGAATAATTCGAGATGTCAAACATTATTTTCCGTCGCCTACAATTGTGGGCAGAGCTTTGTCCTGGTTGACGGGAAAGGTATATATACAGGGTGCGGCGTCAAGATCCGGACAAATTAAACATTTTTTTGAAACATAATTTTTATTGCAAAAATAGTTTATAATTATTTTATTTACTAAATTGTTTGTTAGGTCTTAAAGAGCACATTTACTCAATATAACCCCCTTCTGCTTGAATGATCGCCTCCATTCTCGGTCTGAAACGGTCACAGACCTGTTTTAATGGGTCACGGTCCATATCGGCGAATGCCGTTTCAATAGCGGCTCTCGATGATGCGACGTTTGGATGTCTGAACTTATTAGTGGCCCTTTCAACCACACTCCATAAATATAAGTCCAAAGGATTTAAATCTGGGCTGTTGGGACGCCAAAATTCTTTGGACCAAAATAT
Organism: Pachyrhynchus sulphureomaculatus; assembly: GCA_019049505.1. NCBI lineage: Eukaryota > Metazoa > Arthropoda > Insecta > Coleoptera > Curculionidae > Pachyrhynchus > Pachyrhynchus sulphureomaculatus. The sequence continues at coordinate 98,032,614 of CM032446.1, read as the reverse complement.
GTCGACGTTGTCCGAAACCAATTTTTTCCTTGCCGTGTTGAAAACCTTCCTTGGACTTCTCCGACTCGTTATACTTCGCGACAACATCATACACAGTCGATCTTGGGTACCTGAAGAATCGAATGATTTCTGTCGTTGAGCGCGAACACTTTTGATAAACGCGGCTTTTAGATTATACTCCGCACTTGGTTTCAACATTGCGACTGTTTCGAGGTTATGAATGTTTAGTACATGCGTCAAGCTATTTGGACGTCAATCGCGATCTCTTAAAGTGGTATAGAACGGGCGAAAATTCAAATTGAATTTTGTCCGGATTTTAGCGTCGCACCCCATATATATATATATATATATATATATATATATATATATATATATATATATATATATATATATGTATGTATATATATATATATATATATATATATATATATATATATATATATATATATATCTATATATATATATATTATATATATATATATATATATATATATATATATATGGCGTAGGCGCATTGGTGAAGCAACCAGGCAGATCGAAAAATCCACAATTCCCAAAAGTGTTCTCTGTATTTGTTAGACCATCCCAAGACGCGTTTCGCCGTATCACGGCTTATCAGCTGGGCTAGGTTCAGCAAATACACAGAACACCGTTTCAGACCTTATCCGGGTACTGACGGAAAACTATGACAAAATAGATGCTTATACTGCACTTACTTAACGTCTATCAGAATAGAGCAGCCAGATCACAACTGACACTGATCTGCAGAAGCGTACCTGCTCAAGCTTCCGGCTTGAAGGCATAGATGACGCATTGGTGAAGCAACCAAGGTAGATCAAAAGATGCCTTCAAGCGGGAAGCTTGAGTAGGTGCGCTTCTGCAGTTCAGTGTCAGTTGTGATCTGGCTGCTCTGTTCGGATAGACTTTAAATAAGTTACCGACAGAGTGCAGTATAAGCACCTATTTTGTCATAGTTTTTCCGTCAGTACCCAGATAAGGACTGAACAATATTGACCAATTGATCACATAATACACCTAATGTATGTTACGAAGTAAGATTGAAAATTATATACTATGTAACAAAAGTTTTAGGAAAAATTTTAAATTAAGTCAACGTTTATTCTAGAAAACAAATTTATCCAAATTAAAACCATTATATAACTAATATGTATTGAGAATGACCCATCGATATGTAAAATTGCTCTTCACTTACTTACTCACCTATTAATACCCAAGATATTACTGTTTAATAGCAAAAATTTATATTTTTTCTGTGGATAATTGTAAACTGAAGCTTTGACGTCTTTGATCAACTGAAAAAATTCAGAGTTCTTGGGATTAGACCGTGTTAAATCAGAGTGACATTCCGACATTTCACCCAAGATTACACAAGAGATCTTTAAGGATTCTTACTTTTCGATATTAGGACACTGAATAATCTCAAAGTAAACAATAACAAACAAAGTATTGGTTCAGAGTCGATATTTTTTTCAAAATCATTTATTAGAGCGCAATTTGCGCCAATATTTAAAAATAATATTTTAGGAAAAGAATTCAATTTAGTTCATTCATAATTTTAGTATTTTAGTAAAAATAACATATAATACTTTTGAAGATCCTCTATCTTAAAGAAGTCTTTAATATCTAACCTGAACTAACCTCCTAAGGTTAGTCTCTATATGTAAGATATATATTAAACAGTGGTAAACTTAGTTAGTATCAAGATTCCTTGATTAACAAAAATCAAACTACAAAAATAGTAATTTTAGATAAGACTTTCATCAGTTAACCATAGAATACAAACAACAAATTTATTTAACTCCTGTATATTAGAACAAGATGTCTTTTTCCCATAAGATAACATGGTTTTTTTTGAAGGATCCGGTTTTCGGGAAGATGTTAAAAGTGTCGGGAAGCAGTACTCCAATTTTGTCTACGAGAATAATACGCAGACTTATACACACATATGGATTTATTGCTATTTATTAACTTAACTAAGACAATTTTGTCAAGGTAAGCTATTATTTGACAAAATATGCCCTAAAAAGGGTTAATGGAAGAAAGAAAGTCATTGAGGAAGTGTAATACGAAAAAAAACATCCAGAAGAATTGACAACAGGAAAGCAATTTATACCTGATTGACTTTGTTAATTGTTACAATTTTCACATAAGCGTTCGTAAAGTTACTGGCAACATTTTTCAAAAATTCTCGTCAATTGTCAAATTATTAAGGGTAAAAATCTTAATTATTTGAGATAATACTGAACAAACCCCTGTATTAACTACGTCCCTGCGGGGTTCGTAAAATATATGCATCGTAATTTCCGCAATTGAAAGCCGGACAAATAATTTAATTCCGTTCACAGTTTGACGCCTAATTAGGAGGCAAGTAATTGAAACCCCGCAAACAATTAGACTGACACTTGTCTTAGCTTCATCCGTGGGTGTCGGCGCCAGTTCGATGTATTGTAACCCTACAACCTCTTTCTGCCAGTAGCGGCTCGTCACGTACATTTTGGCATTACTGTAATATTAAAAAGTTTAACTTTTTTTTACATTTAAGATTTTTGAAATATTAACAACTTCCCGTAAGGGTAGATTTAGTTTTTTTATTATGACGACATACCTCGAAAAATTAAGCTTCTTGGTATCTATGTAAATATTAAAAATTGCATATTTTGACGAATAAAAGTTTTGAAATTACATAGGGCGTAAATATAGGCAACATTAAATTTTGTACGAGAAACACTTTCATATTTATCCACAAATCTTAGCTAGCTTATATACATATATATATATATATATATATATATATATATATATATATATATATATATATATATATATATATACGAGTATATATATATATATATATATATATATATATATATATATATATATATATATATATATATTGTATATATATATTATATATATATATATATATATATAATATATATATATATATATATATATATATATATATGTGTATATATATATATATATATATATATATATATATATATATATATATATATATATATATATGGGAAAGATTGTTTCCGCAGCGTGGTTTCACTATGTTCCACCGGTTTCAGCACTGTGCCACCGACACAAAACGTCAAGAAAAGAGTCGACTTTAATTTTTATAAAGTCATTTGACAGAAAAACATGACGCATCATAGTCGTTCAGACGCGTGGTATTCATAAGAAGTGAAAAATTAAAAGTGAATTGATTATTTGGTCGTGAAAATTGGTGAAATTTTTGAAAAAATTTGAAGGTAAGTGCATGCATTTCTTCGTTTTTAATTAAATTTTAACAATTTAATGGCGATTGAGCAAAAATCGCGATTCAATACAACTTTTTGGATGCCACAAGAAATGGTGGCGAATTTATATGTTGCCGCACTCATGGGTTTGTAAGTTGCCGCAGCATTTTTTTTCCTTTTTTTTGTGTTTCTTCGCGCCAATTGTTGTGTGGAATCGCTATTTTATCAACTCTTAGTTATTTTAAATGCACTTTGAAATGAAAATTATATTGACTTTGAATGGTTTTTTCAATTTTTGTTTTTTTTTTTGTGATTGTTTATTTAACTTTTTGTTTACTGTGTCTAGCATGGCTGCCCGCAGACCACGAAAAAAACTGATCACGGTGTGCAAGATTATGAGAAATTGTTCGAAGCAATTAAAGAAGTAAAGGTGGAAAAGAAATCGATTCGTCGAACGGCCACCAAATTTGGAATGGATGATCGGAGTTTGGGTCAATACATCAAGAAATTCGATATGAAAGTTATAGATATCGAGGCTATTGATAATGACAAGGCGTTGATATTGCTTCCACGCATTGCATCGTACGCGAACACTGGTGCAGTGCATATGGTTAGTAATTGACGATATTTTCTCATAATTCTGGTAATATTTTATGGATTTTTTACAGATATTTGATTATAAGAAGGTTGATTATTTAATTCGTTGTTCGCTACTTTATTACAGCTTGAGTATCACAGAAGTGAAGCAATTGGCATATTAATTCGCTCGAAAACTAAAGTTGGGATGAAAAAGAAATGGCTGGAAAGCAGTAGTATTATGGATTCATGTTACGTCATAAAAATTTGTCATTGAGAAGTTCCGAACAAACAAGCATGAGTCGTACAAAGACGTTTTGCAAAGAGAATGTTGAGCACTTTTTTCGAATTTAGAGCGCGTGTTTGCTGAGACCCTGTATGGACCAAGTTCAATATGGAATATGGACGAGACAGGGTTCTCGACTGTACCAAACCGAATTTTTTTGGTGAAAGGTCAAAAAAGCGTATTGGTCACATCACTTCAGGCGAACGTAGGGCCATGATTACGTTGGCGTTTGCGGTCAATGCAGCGAGGAATACGCTTCCACCTTTTTATTTATTCCTCAGAAAGAAGATGGCGCCAGCGTTTCTTGAGCATTCGTCGAAAGAAACGGTGGGGTACGCGAACGGAAGCGGATGGATGCAACAGGATGAATTTGTTCAGTTCATGAAGCATTTCATGAAATACATGCACTCATCGAAAAGCACACCAACGCTTCTTTTACTGGACAACCACGCTTCTCACCTTTCAGTGGAGGCGATTGATTTGGCTGTTGACAATGGTGTGACAATGCTCACCTTTCTATCGCATTGTAGCCATCGACTGCAGCTTATTGATGTTGCAGTGTATGGACCCGTAAAAGGTGCATACATTCAACAACACAATGCGTGGATGAGAGAAAATGCAGGTCGCACTCTTAACATCATGCACATTCCTCTGCTTGTGAAAGCGGCTCTGTTGAAAGGGGCGACATCAGAGAACATCGTGAATGGCTTCAAAGCCACTGGTATCAGCCCATTTAACCCCGGAGTGTTTAAAGACTCGGACTACATTTCGCTTGGCATAGATGAAACGAATGCAGAAGCCAGTGCCGTTGAGAGAGAGTTTGACGAAGAAGAACAGCGTTGGATCGTAGTTCTTTCTGATGAATTACCGGTGCTAGCAATGAAACGGTTTCCATCTGACCACCTGGACCGTCAACATCCGGCATTTCACGAGCCAGTAGCTACGCTTCATTCATATCAAACATTGGTCATCTCAAAGAAGCACCACCGCAAGAAAAATCAAATCGAGGACGCAAAGCGAAAAGCACTTCCATTATAACGTCCCCAGAAAATCTAGCCGCTCTCCGACAACAACAAAAGAAGCGAGATGCTGCAAAAGCTCAGAAAGAATTCGGCCCAGAAAAACGCCAACAACGTGCATCTACAAGCAAACGCAAATCACCAGCAAAAGCAAACGCGTCGCCACAAAAACGAAAGAAGAAGCGGTAATCATCAAGTGAGGACAGTGATGAGTTTTGCCTCGTTTGCCGTGAACAAATGCCACCCAAAATTACAGCCAAGAACTCAGAGCGATGCCGCAGCTGTCGACAATTCGTCCATGCCACTTGCATTGAGAAAACAAACACATTCTATTTTTGCCCAAATTGCGATTCCGGTGATGAGAACGATTAATGAATTTTCCATTTGAATTTATTTATTTTGAACTATTTTTTTCAATCAAATAAATGTCAAAATCCTCTGGCTGCCCCTTAAATTCAATAAATTTGCATAAATACAACGAATTTGGCGTTTTTCATTGAGATTTTTCACTATTTCAGTGCTTTTTCGTGGTGCGGCAACTTACAAACCAAAATTTGAAAATGGCGATATTGGGACATTTCAGTAAATGAGCTATAACTTTTTTCTCATGGCTCCAATCGACTTGGCAAAATTGTAGCTGAGACTTCCTTCTTTCCAACGGTATACCTAACTCTACTTGACTTACAAACATTTCCCCTATATATATATATATATTATATATATATATATATATATATATATATATATATATATATATATATATACATATATATATATATATATATATATATATATATATATATATATATATATATATATATATACACACATATCTATATATATATATTATATATATATATATATATATATATATATATATATACATATATATATATATATATATATATATATATATATATATATATATATATATATACACACATATCTATATATATATATATATATATATATATATATATATATATATATACACATATATATATATATATATATATATATATATATATATATATATATATATATATATACACATATATATATATATATATATATATATATATATATATATATATATATATATATATACATATATATATATATATATATATATATATATATATATATATATATATATATATATATATATACATATATATCTATACATATATATATATATATATATATATATATATATATATATATATATATATATATATACTTCTTTTGAGATAATAAGTTAGTATACAATGTTCCTTTAATTCCTATTTATTTAATTTACCAAAAAGTACAATTCTTAGAATATATACTTAAACTAAACTGGAGACAGCCTAAAATTATATAAAACTAGTGAAAGAAAATTGAGGAACGTACAGTACAAGATGGAAAATTTCCATAAAAGTGGTAAATTGGGGATTATGTGCTCTTATTATTATATTTAGTAGGTTAATTTACGTAAATTGTTATTAATTTAGTATAAAAAAAGATTATTTTCAATAAACTGAATAGCAATCTATTGCAAGATGTTGTTTGGAGATTCCTTCCATTTCTTAAAAAATTATAATGTATTTAAAATACAACATTTTTGAAATACGTGAGAAAGATAAAAATTTCAAATGGTAGCCAAATTTTTAGATTACTCAGTGACCATATTTAAATTTGAATAATATTTATTAAATTTATTATTAAACGTGCTGCAGGAAGTCCCTAAAGCGCTACAGGAGTGACACGTGTGCGGAAAAAAGCGATTCACGTTGTTCTTGAATCGCTGTAAATTGTACTCGATGAGAAACACAGTCCTGGGTAAGCCATTCCAAAGGGATGATGTTCTCCATATAAAAGCTTGAAAAGCGTTGTACGAGGAGTAACAAGCTGAACCTCATATGGATGTGAAGTATCAGAGCGACATGTACTTTTAACATGCACCGCTCTGGGAGGAACTAAGCGGGCTACATCCTTTGAAAACTCTCCATGAAATACTTGTAGACTCAAGTCGCCAACCGTTCTTCGATGTACCAGCGAATCAAGGCCGCCGGTCAATTCTGGGTCTCCAATCAGACGAACAGCCCTTCTCTGAACAGAATCCAACAAATGCAGTGTATGTTTGGGAGCGGAGCCCCAAACATGGGAGCAGTATTCCATAGTTGCTCGAATTTGAGCTTTTTAAAGAATTAACAGTTGTTTTGGAGTGTAAAGCTTTCTGGTTCGAAATAATATTCCCAACTTTTGAGAAGCTCTCCTTGCTATGCCCGCAACATGTTCATGCCAGGACATATTTGCTCCCGAATTAACGCCCAACAAATTGAGTGACGATGCTAGGGGAATGGAGTGCCCCGACATAACTATGTCGGATTCAGCAACGTTAGCTTTTTTAGAAAAAAACTGCCTCCTGGGTTTTTGTAGCGTTAAATTCCACTTGGTTACTGTCACCCCAAGATAGAATTTCTTCCTAGTCTTTGATAAGTTGAATGACTTCCTGCTGTCTCCGGATATTCGAATGAGCAGCCGATGTCCGAGCGTGCAAAGTGAATGAAGAGATAAGCGTACTGTCATCTGCAAAGCTGTAGATTGGATTCTCGGTCTTTTCCAGCAGATCGTTAATGTAAATAAGAAAGAGAGTAGGAGACAGTATGGAGCCTTGGGGCACACCGGCGTTAACTGTAAAGGTGTTAGAAAGAAATCCGTCGACTGCGACTCGTAAAGAACGCTCTCTGAGGAAACATAAGCTTAGCCAACAGTCCATTGTGCCAAACACGGTCGAATGCCTTGGATATGTCAAGAACAACCGCTCGTGATTCTCCAAAGTGTTTAATTGCGTTGTTCCAAACATGTATTAAGTCAAAAGATTATTAGAAGAAGATATTAATACTTCATAAACATAATTTTGTAAGATGATGCATCAGCAATTAAAAATGAAATAATAGAATTTTTTTGACAGATAGTCAATTATTATAATTCATTAATTTTATGTATGTAAAATAAAAACAGTAAAAAATACCATAGCTAAAAAATTTTGTTACAAATATATGTACATATAAAATAACAGAGAGACTGGGCCACCAAAAAATTGGAAAAATGCCAGGTGAGTTTAGCTGGTCTAGAAGATAGAAATCTAGAAAACATCTAGAAATACCTAGAAGGATTCAATATTATTAGCGATCATCAAAGATTACGAGGAAATCTTCTAACTTACATTTTTGGTTATTGAATATTTTGAAGAATATCGAGTAGTTGCACTTGATATATCTAAAGTATTCGACCGTGTTTAGCATGACGGATTTTTAGCTAAGCTATGGTAAGTCCTTATGGTATGTCTGGGAGGTTTTGTTATGGCTCCCGTGTTTCCTCAGAGAGCGTTTTTTACTAGCTCCATACTATTTCCAACTCTCTTACTCCTTTCCATTAAGGGGTAACACCACTTTGATCTCTTCGAAAATTCAAAAAGTATTCTTTATATATATATTATGTATATATATATATATATATATATATATATATATATATATATATATATATATATATATATATATATATATACTTTCTATTATATATATTATATATAATATATATATATATATATATATATATATATATATAATATATATATAATATATATATATATATATGTACATATATATATATATATATATATATATATATATATATATATATATATATATATATATATATATGAATAATTATAAAGATAGACCTGCAATGAATTCGAAAGTTTATGATGCAATTCTGCCAATTTATAAAGAATTAAGCCGTGAAGATTTGTTAAATTGTTGTTTAGGAGATTTCATCTAAAATGCAAACCAAAGTTTAAATTCAACGATATAGGGCACTCGCTCTAAAATCGACGTCTAGTGGTAAAATAGTACTGGAAATTGCAGCTCGCATCGCCACATGCATGTTCAATGACGGCATGATAAGTGTATTAAAAATGATCGAGGCTCTGGAGATGCTTTTTGGTTCAGAAAGCTATAATTTTGCATTGAAAACGGACGAGAAGCGTTTGAAATTGGCTGAGTGCTCCTCCCTGACCGACGGATCCAAAAATGCCGGAAAACAAGCCAAGTCGACCAGAAAGGCAGCAGATATGGATGTTATTGTACTTAGATTTTCACGAAAACTTTTTATTTCTTTAATAAAAATTATCGAAAATGCCTGAAATCTCGGGCGGTCAAAGTGGTGTTACCCGTTAACGATCTGCTCGAAAGGACCAAGAATCCAGTCTACAGCTTTTTAGATGACAGCACGCCGTTTCTTCATTTATTTTGAATGCAGGAACATTACCTACTCATGCAAATATCTGCAGACAGCAGAAAGTCTTTAAACTTAACAAAGAAAACAACTCTTGACTCTATACAAAGCTTAAATTCGACAAACGATGGAATACTGCTTCTATGTTTGTGACTCTGCCACAACACACAGACTGCATTTGTTAGATTCTATGCAGGAGAGAACTGTTCGTCTGATTGGAGGCCCAAAACTCACCAGCAACCATGATTCCTTAGAACGTCTCCGGGTGGGGGCTGGTTCAGGGGCGTCGACATGCAGAGAACAGAATTTCAAAATGGATTTTTGCAACATACGAGGTTTAAATTCGAACATAAATTCAGTGCACCAACACCTGCAATCAAATAAACCTCATGTACTCGCTCTCTGTGAAACTAAGGTCAGTTCATCGACCAGCATAGTAAACTATCTTTATCCTTGGTACGATTTCTATTCCCGATTTAGGCGTAACTTTGGAATCTGTCTTTATGTCAGAAGCGACTTCTCTTGCCAACGAGAAGAGGCTCTGGAGCCCCCCAACTTTGATGTTATGTGGTTAAAAATAACGACTCAACCAACCACAAGGTTCATCTGTATCCTCTATCGACCACCAAGTGATACTAACTCTAGAACACTTTTCGCTTCTCTTGCAGACACCATCGATCATTTACAAATTAACTATCCAAATGCCGAAATTTCCATCCTGGGCGACTTTAATGTCCACAACATCAACTGGCTTAAATATTCAAATACTACCGATGAACAAGGTCGTGAAGCCGAATCATTTTCAATCAGTTGTGGCTTGACTCAGCTTATTGATGAACCAACACGGATCCCTGATCGAGACGGAGAGTTCGCCAGTCTTCTTGATCTGTTTTTAACCACCACCAATCCGGAGATTTACACGGTCAGCGTAAATCCGCCGTTAGGTTCTTTCGACCATAGACTACTTTCGACATCGAGTATTCTACCAATCAGTGATAGAGAGGCGCCCAAACCGCGCAAGTTTTGGCACTACAAATCTGCTAAATGGGAAGATCTCATGGAATATTTTCGAACTTTCCCTTGGTTGGACGTTTGTTTTCGATCCGACGACCCATCTGACTGCGCCAGGGAGGTTTCCGATGTTATTTTGGCCGGTATGGAGGCTTACATCCCTTTTTCGAAGAAATGCCCTTCCAACGGCAAGCCTTGGTTTGACTTAAAATGCAAAGAAGCTGTTGCTTCTAAACATCTTGCATACCGACAGTGGCGTGAAGATCCTAACACCATAAATCGTAACATCTTTGTTTGTGCCAGGAACAGATGCAAAGAAATTATCGACGAAACCAAGGAGGTACACAATCAACGGATTAGAAACAAACTTCTCGCTTGTCCCGGCAATTCCAGGTACTTTTGGTCAGTCGCTAAGGCAGTTAGTCAAAATTTCACCAAATCCACCATACCACCACTCACACGGTCAGATAATTCTATTGCAACGACACCTGTTGAGAAAGCGAACTTGTTGGCTGAACTCTTTGGTTCACATTCTACTGTCGATTTCCAAGGAAAAACACCACCTACTATTCCCATAGTGCAGTCAAGGATGCCCGATATTGTCTTCAGACAGCGTATCATAAAACGTATTTTTGATGAAGCTAGACACCAAAAAGGCTTCTGGCGCTGACGGAATACCTGCCATAGTTTCTCAAGAACTGTGCAAGGGAACTAACACCAGTTTTCTGTAGACTTTTCAACCTATCCTACAGAAAGGGAATATTTCTTTCCTGCTGGAAATGTGCCACAGTTCAGCCGATACCTAAAAAAGGCAAGAAGACCTTGCCAAATAACTACCGACCAATCGCACTACTCTCAATAATATCGAAAGTCATGGAAAAGGCTATCAATCAGCATCTTCTAAAATATCTTGAAGGATTCAACATTATTAGTGATCACCAATATGGCTTTCGTAAAAATAGATCAACAGGAGATCTTCTCACTTATGTAACACATGTTTGGGAACAACGCAATTGAACACTTTGGAGAATCTCGAGCGGTTGCTCTTGACATATCCAAGGCATTTGACCGTGTTTGGCACGATGGGCTCTTGGCTAAGTTACGTTCTTATGGTATGTTTGAAAAGTGCTATTTGTGGCTCTCATGTTTCCTTAGAGAGCGTTCTTTACGAGTGGCAGTCGACGGATTTCTTTCTAACACCTTCACTATCAACGCCGGTGTGCCCCAAGGTTCCATACTATCTCCTACTCTCTTCCTTATTTATATTAACGATCCCAATCTACAGCTTTGCAGATGACAGTACACTTATCTCTTCATTTGCTTTGAATGCTCGGACATCGACTACTCAGACGAATATCCGCAGACAGCAGGAAGTAATTCAACTTAACAAAGACCTGGAAGAAATTCTATCTTGGGGTGACAGTAACCAAGTGGAATTTAACGCTACAAAAACCCAGGCGGCAGTTTTTTCTAAAAAAGTTAACGTTGCAGAACCCGACATAGTTATGTCGGGGCAGTCCATCCCTCCAACATCATCACTCAATCTGTTAGGCGTTAATTTGGGAGCAAATATGTCCTGGCATGAACATGTTGCAGGCATAGCAAGGAGAGCTTCTTAAAAGTTGGGAATATTGTTTCGAACCAGAAAGCTTTACACTCCACAACAACTGTTAATTCTTTACAAAGCTCAAATTCGACCAACTATGGAATACTGCTCCCATGTTTGGAGCTCCGCTCCCAAACATACACTGCATTTGTTGGATTCTATCCAGAGAAGAGCTGTTCGTCTGATTGGACACCCGGAACTGACCGACGGCCTTGATTCGCTGGAACATCGAAGAACGGTTGGCGACTTGAGCCTATTCTACAAGTACTTTCATGGAAAGTGTTCGAAGGATGTGGCCCACTTAATTCCTCCCAGAGCGGTGCATGTTAGGGGTACACGTCGCGCTAATACTTCACATTCGTATGAGGTTCAGCTTGTTACTCCTCGTACAACGCTTTTCAAGCAGTCTTTTATATGGAGAACATCATACCTTTGGAATAGTTTGCCCAGGGCTGTGTTTTCCCATCGAGTACAATCTACAGCGATTCAAGAACAAAGTGAATCGCTTTCTCCGCACACGTCCGTGTCGCTCCTGTAGCGTTTTAGGGTTTTCCCTGTAGCACGTGTGCTAGACCCATAAAAAGAAAACGTCGACGAACGGTTGGCGATCTGAGCCTATTCTACAAGTGTTTTTAGGGCAAGTGTTCGGTGGATGTGGTCCGCTTGATTCCTCCTAGAGCGGCACATGTTAAAAATGCACAACGCATTAATACTTCTCATCCGTATAACCTTTTTCAAGTAGTCTTTGATATGAGGGATGAGGTTCCCTTTGAAATGACTTACCTAGGACTGTGTTTCCTACCGAGTACAATTTATAGCGATTCAGAACCAACATGAATCGCTTTTTTCACAGACGCGGCGCTCTTGTCGCGTTTCCATGAAAATAGTAGTAGAATACACTCAAGTCGTCAACTGTTCTTCGATGTTCCAACGAATCAAGGCCGCCGGTTAGTTCCGGGTCTCCAATCAGACGAACAGCTCTTCTCTGAATAGAATTCAACAAGCGCAGTGTATATTTAGGAGCCAAGCCCCAAACATGAGAGCATAGTTGGTCGAAGTTGACCTTTGTAAAGAATTAACAGTTGTTATGGAGTGTAAAGCTTGCTGGTTCGAAGCCCTCTTTGCTATGTTTGCAACATGCCAGGACATATTTGCTCCCAAATTAACGCCCTACGAATTGACTGAGGATGTTAGAAGAATGGAGTGCCTCGACATAGCTATGTCGGGTTCAGCAATGTTAACTTTTTTAGAAAAAACTGCCGCCTGTGATTTTGTAGCGTTAAATTCCACTTGGTTATTGTCACCCCAAGATAGAATTTATTCCAGGTCTTTGTTAAGTTGAATGACTTCCTGTTGTCTGCGGATATTCGTCTGAATCGCCGATGTCCGAACGTTCAAAGTGAATGAAGATGCTGATGATAGCCTTTTCCATGACTTTCGATATTATTGGAAACCATGCGACTGGTCGGTAGTTATTTGGCAAGGTTTTCTTGCCTTTTTTAGGTATCGGTTGAACTGTAGCACAGTTCCAGCAGGAAGAAAATATTCCCTTTCTCTAGGATAGGATGAAAAGTCTATAGAAAACTGGTGTTAGTTCCCTCGCACAGTTTTTGAGAACTATGGCAGGTATTCCGTCAGCGCCAGAAGCTTTTTTGATGTCTATTTTCATTAAAATACATTTTATGATACGCGGTCTAAAG
>CM032446.1:97781363-98013863 GCA_019049505.1 Pachyrhynchus sulphureomaculatus | reverse complement strand
AGATGCCACCCTTGGTTCTTCGAGCGGACCCACGATAAACCAGCTGTTTGGAACGGGCCTTTTATTCAGATGATTAAGGAGGGGCTTTAGCTTATATTTTGTTCGGTCGAAATCCGTCGGGCGACGAAGCGAAAAGTACGAGAGCACCACAGGCAGTGTGTTGCAAAGCATTTACGGGATGCAAGAATAGAATTCGTGCTCAAAATTTTGGCGTGAGTGTGTGTTTTGTCCCGAGCATATAGGTTTTTTCTGTTTATTTTTGCTTTATAAACAGGTAAGATATTTGTTCTTATTATATTGACCTAAGTTTAAGTTATAAAAACACAGAAACCTAAGTAGGTTGCTGAATAAGACCGGTTTTGTTGCCATTTGGTCATGCAGTTTTAATGACATTTATGCGTGTGTCCTGCAAATAATAAACATTGCACTTAATGAGTGCATTCAAAGCATTCTAGAACTTGAGCTAGAAAATGCAGTCTAAATTTTATTAAAATAAAGTTATAAAGCAAAGTAAACAATCGGCCTGTAGCTTTCACCCCCCAAAAGTCTACGATTCCCGAGAGGAATCCATATTATAATACCTTCATGGATCGTTTAGGGATTTCGTCTAGACTGACGATTTTATGACTCGCTTACAAAAATATATATACATATATATATATATATATATATATATATATATATATATATATATATATATGTATATATATATATATATATATATATATATATATATATATATATATATATATATATATATATATATATATATATATATATATATATATATATATATATATATATATATATATATATATATATATATATATATATATATATATATATATATATATATATATATATATATATATATATATATATATATATATATATATATATATATATATATATATATATATATATATATATGTGTGTGTATATAAAATATAAATATGTTCTTGAAATTCGCAATCTTTCATTAATTCAAAATAGTAAAATTTTCTAATTGACAATATGCACAGGTAAAATGGGACAGAAATGACTGGTTTTTTGCATATATATATATATATATATATATATATATATATATATATATATATATATATATATATATATATTTTATAGATATATTATTATTTTGTCTAATTTACTGTATAATTATAATAATTCTATTAAATTTTATGTGGTAACAAACTATGACATATAGGCAATAAAATTTAAAAACCTTTTTGTGGTATCTCTTCCTTATTTATAATGAAAGGATTTTGTCGGAATAAAAATAATAATAAAACGGTTGTTCAAGCTTTTATCTCTTTTATTTGGGAACAAACCGTTATCACGACAATATGTTTATTTCATAAGCAATAAAATTTTTAACCAGTTTTCACTATTATTTGGATATTTGAAACAAGAATCATGCTCCCATTTCCTATAGTTTAGTCTAAGGGCAGATATATTTCTTTGTGGTCAAATTATAACAGTCACCATATGTACCTCCCTTCCAACTTCTATATAGCATCTATCCAGGTGAGATATCATTTAACATTTTTTGGCGGTCAATCGACCATTCGACTCTGCAAAAAACATAACTCAACATATAATTGTTAACAAAGAAAGAGTTTTGATTTAGTTGAAAGTAAAGTATTCGAATTACTATTCGTTAATTAATTATATTTTGGAAAACTTGATAAATCATCAAACATAGCAACAATTAAAGCCGAAAACAATTTTACAACAGATTAGCGCATCATTTACCCGATCATTAGTGATTAAATAGCGGGATCTCACTCGGACTAACATTCTTCCCGAGATTTTCCTATCTTTTCTTCTGATTATTAGGGAACCGACGAAAATAATAATTAAGGAACCGAAACATATTAAACTTTTCGGTTACCACGAAATGGTTGAATTTTGACATATCGTACTGAGAGGTGTCTCATTTTTCTTTGTCAGTATATGCAAAAAAGGCAGTACTTACTAGAAGTACATTATTAGCCATGTCTAAAATTACTGGGAAGTGTGGAGGATTTTAAAAGGATATTATTGCCACAACATGAGGATTCGGCAATATATGTAAGCTAAAAAACTGATACGCTCTTTATATTACACGTTGTATGGCGTTGTAATCTGGAGTGTAATTCAAATATGACATACAAGTATATTCCAATGCAAGCGAGCAGGATCTTTGGAACATCTTGTATACACCATAAGGTAATGAAATAAACGTTTATTTGCTACTAGTAAACTGTGCAGTTTAATTAGAGAAGTTATGACAAACTTGGAATATTCAAAAATATACAGAGCTTACTTGATGTAGTACAATTAGGAACAAAATACACATATCTTGAGTTTGCTTACACATATATTTTCCATTTATTTTCCGGTAACAGCTACCACTACCTAATACAACATTTGAGGAGGAGAAACTTGAATTTGATAGGGCAGGGTATAAATAATTGCAATTAACATAATAATGATGAATATTTCGTTGTCTCTTTAAATATTTTTTTTATTTATTTTTACTCCTTGATCTTCTATATATCATGCGACATCATTCAGTATATACGACTTTAAAATTTAAAAATGTAAAAACAATTTGAGAAGTAAAATTTGTTTTACAGCAATATTGACTTATCACCTATAACTTATATTATTATCATCTATTGCTTAAAATCTCATTACTTAGATTCACAGAATCTCAAGAATCTCAGAGTATAAATCTCCAATTACACAAGTACTGGTACCCAGTGCTATCCAAAATAAGACTAAAATATATTATATCCGTCTGAAAACTTTTAATAGCTTGTATACATGGTCTGATTTGAACTACTGAATTCAAAAATTTGCCTGACCCAAAAAGACCAATGCAATAATAACCTATTTTGTACTTATAGAGTATTTTCATGGATCATTCTAAAAAAAAAAATATGAAAGTAGTTCTCACTCACTTTGTTAATTTTTAGATGTGTTAAATTGCATGCACTATTTGACACTTTTACAGAGAAGCCTTTATTTATGGTCGAGGCAACGACATAATCCGACAAATTGTGCTAATAACCCTCTTAATGAACATTACAGAATCGATAAAGTAACCCAAAAAGCGATCTTCCGTTTTTAAGTATCGCATTACATCAATTTATGGTTTACCATTATCTATAGTCGTAAGAGTTTAATTGAAATAGTCATTTTTAGTATTCCGTATGGAGATCCATAAGATCACTTCGGTGTCTGTCCGTCTGACCGCCCGTCCGTCTGTCACACCTTATTTTCTCTAAAACTATTTAACATAGAAAGTTCAAAATTTGGTATTAACATAGGAACTGATGGCCTCAACAGAGTAGTGTAGTGTAGTTTCGAAAATCAAATTTTGGCTTAAGGGGTTAGTTTTGGGGAGGGTTCAAAAATATATATAATGTAATATTTGCGCACACTTTTCTTTGTAATATTTTTAAAAAATCGCAAAAAACCACCGTCGCGAAAAGTACTGATCAAAAAATTTTGAAAAAATCCTGGAATATTCTCCACAGGGTGTAGATTGAACGAAAATTATCACGAGAGCATTACCTTTAATAATTTATCTGTTATATAAAAAAAAAAACAAAAATTTTAAGGTTATCCGTTTTCAGTAAAGATCGGAAACAAACTTTGT
The DNA here is from genome assembly GCA_019049505.1 of Pachyrhynchus sulphureomaculatus. NCBI lineage: Eukaryota > Metazoa > Arthropoda > Insecta > Coleoptera > Curculionidae > Pachyrhynchus > Pachyrhynchus sulphureomaculatus. The sequence continues at coordinate 98,010,214 of CM032446.1, read as the reverse complement.
TGAGAACTCATTTGGGGTGTATTTTGTGAAGCCACTGATCATTTTATACCTCGGTAACAAAAATTTTTATTCTAAAAGCAATCAACGTACGGAACAATAATTACGCAAGTTCAACTTGCACTTGACCGGTTATTTAATCTCAAGGTGTCGATTATTATCGAATGTTACAAAAAGTACATATCATGGATCCATTATACATACTTAAAAAATGATTAACGATGTTATCTGGAATCCCATTTTTTTGTAAACAGGGAAAATATTGTCATATGCCTTGCAACCTTCGCTTCGTTAACTGAAGTCGAAGCGTTAACCTTCTGTGCTTTGTAACAGTAAGCAATGAATATTTGAATCAGCAAACAGCAAGTTTGCTCCTGAATACCTAAGTCAGAAAAGCACTGTAGATCGTCGGAGCAGGGATAAAAAGGCAATAACAATATATTGGTAGAGTGTCAAGTTGTACACCGGCAGTTTTCAACTTATCTCATGTAGATGACACTAATATTATTTGCTATACTGCTGTTACACAAAAATTAATACAGATATATTTTTACGACAATAAATGAGATTAATAAGCTTGAAGTTTGCTGATTATCAGGCAAGCTGATAGCCGTACTTTCTGATGGTACAAGAAGAGAGAACCAAGGTGACAATGAAATTTTTAAATCCGTTATTGGTTCGGGATCGTTTATCAGAACTTATCAGAATATTAATTTTCTGTGGTTTAAAGGTTACGTAGCAGAAATAAAAAAGTAGACTTGCCCTCAAACAAATCATTCTAGTCTACCCTTGTGTAGAATATTATATATATTATTGGGTTATATTAGTCATTAAATAAATATGAGTTTATACATACTGATACTCCTGAAATTACTTTTATACTTTACTCTGCAGATTAAGTAGTGTACTTAGATTGATCCAATTTTTAGTTTCTTTTTACCTTCTAAAATCGTATCTAAAGTTATATATTTAGAATTGCTGACAAAAATCAATAAAAATATGGATATTTAAAATAACCGGTCAAGTGCAAGTTGAACTTGCACAATTAGTGTTCCGTACGTTGATTGTTTTTAAAATAAAAAATTTTGTTAGGGTGGTATAAAATGATCAGTGACTTCACAAAACACACCCCAAATGAGTTTTCAACAAAGTTTGTTTCCAATCTTTACTGAAAACTGGTGACCTTGAAATTTTGGTTTTTTTTCTATACCAGATAAATTATTAAAGGTAATGATAATTTTCGTTCAATCTATACCCTGTGGAGAATATTCCAGGGTTTTTTCAAAAATTTTTGGTCAGTACTTCTCGAGATAAGGTAGGGGACAGCGATTTTTCACGATTTTTTAAAAGTAATACGAAGAAAAGTGTGCGCAAGTATTAGATTATATATATATTTTTTACTCGTGTTTTCACAAGCTTTCATTTGACACCACACTCGATGACCTAGTAAAAAATTTTTTTTTTCACTTCCGATTTCACCCCTCAAAACGAATCCCTTTAGTCAAAATTTATGTTACGGTGATATAAAATGATCAGTGACTTCACAAAACACACCCCAAATAAGTTTTCAACAAAGTTTATTTCCAATCTTTACTGAAAATTGATGATCTTGAAATTTCTGTTTTTTTTTATATACCAGATAAATTATTACAGGTAATGCACTCGTGATAATTTTCGTTCAATCTACACCCCGTGGAGAATATTCCAGAATTTTTTCAAAATTTTTTGATAAGTACTTTCCGAGATAAGGCGGGTGGACAGCGATTTTTCGCGATTTTTTAAAAATAATACAAAGAAAAGTGCGCGCAAGTATTATATTATATATATATTTTTTACTCGTGTTTTCACAAGCTTTCATTTGACACCACACTCGAATACCTAGTAAAAAATTTTTTTTTTCACTTCCGATTTCACCCCCCAAAACTAACCCCTTAAGTCAAAATTTAACTTTCAAAACTACATGGCTCTGATGAGGCCATCAATTCCTATATTACTACCAAATTTCAACTTTCTATGACAAATAGTTTCGGAGAAAATCGGGTGTGACAGACGGACAGACAGACGGACAGACACCGAAGTGATCTTATAAGTGTTCCGTACGGAACACTAAAAATTAAATATAAAAACACCCGTTTAAACTTACGCTTTTCCAGTCCCTCGCTAAACTCTCGAACATGTACGACTCAGACACATTATCAACGAGTCAAGTGCTCAACATGATCTGGACCAATTATCAACGCTGATTATGTCGTTGAACATAAATTGAGCTTGTAAAATGCTACGACTAGCAGACTATACAGGCGTACATCTTGTCCTATAGTTGAGTTGTCCGACTTGGTATCGACTTGACACCGAATTGATCATAAAATTTACAGCAAGGAACTGTCAGGCAACATTCTTTCATAAATAAAACAAAACGTCTTTCCTTGTGAATAAAAAAATAGGCTTGTTCTCCTGTAAACAGAAAAACAGACCTCTTCTCTCGTGAAGAGCAAAATAAATTTCTTCTCCCTCGAAGAAAAAACTAGACTTCCATAAAGAGTAACAAACTTCTTCTCCCGTGAAGAGGAAACTCTGTAACAACTACAAAGACCACTTATTAACCTTTATTTTAACGTGGCGTTGCAAAAGTCATTTACATAGCGATCTTCATTTATCTTTTGTACGCTCATCTACTTTACGAGGAAGGTAAACCATCATAGGACTACTATATAGGCCAACTTTTAACTAATATTTTCTGCTTATCAAACGAAATTTTGAAGTCTCCAAGAATTGTTGACTCGGCAGCTTACAAGTTGAGAATAACCTTCGTCGCTTGTGCCGTACATGCTATCACCTCCTCACGGTCGTTTGTCAAAAGAAACTTTTAGTTCCGCGATCATTTGTCAAATACAATGATGATGTTGTGACCCTTCGACCATAATTAGAGTGAAGGAAAATCAGGACAAAATTAATTAATAATGAATCAACGAGATTTTGCCCGGAACTTGATCTAAACTGGTTAAATGGAAATATATCTATATTTCCACATAAACATCTAAACACAAGTTAATATGTAAGTGGAGTTTCATAATTTAAGGTTAAGTTTTTGTCTACCACTAAGGTACTGGCTCTGTTTAGCTTGTATTTATTACAATTTATACACACATACACACACACACACACACACACACATATATATATATATATATATATATATATATATATATATATATATATATATATATATATATATATATATATATATATGCCAGAACGTAGGAAATCTTATCGAATTTCCTGATTCTCTAAAAAAACTTGCATGACTTGAACTATAAATAATTAATAATGATAATATAATAAATATTCTATCTATGTAATTCATTAACTGTGTAGTTTGTATTCAAGGTAATAACTGAAATTATCATTACCGACCACTAGCATTTTATTTGAGGGCTATCGTTAGACCTAAATTTAGTTATTAAGAATTTTTTGGTATAATCTGATATATTAATTTTTATGGTTACTGTTTTAATATCTTTAATATGAGATCAAATCCATTACACATCACATAAGGACTTTGTCCTGTAGCTTTTAACATTTCATATCCGATTATCGAACCCCTAATATATTTAATTAGGATGGTTCAATCACTATTTTTTGATAATAATTAATATAAGCTTTGTTAAAAATTCAAATTAAAATCTACATGGCTTAAATTTTTATACAAATAGTTTTTAGCTCGATTTGAATTAGTGAAATTTAATTATCCACCCATACTTCGTTGGTAATTCGTTATTTTAATACTATTTTTTGAACACCAATGTGGATATGTCACATTCATTATCCTGTTATTAAAAAATAACCGGTCAAGTGCAAGTTGAACTTACGCAATTAGTGTTTCGTACGTTGATTGCTTTTCAAATAAAAAAATTTGTTACAGAGGTTTAAAATGATCAGTGACTTCACAAAATACACCCCAAATGAGTTTTCAACAAAGTTTGTTTCCAATCTTTACTGAAATCTACTCGTGATAATTTTCGTTCAATCTACACCCCGGGGAGAATATTCCAGAATTTTTTCAAAATTTTTTGATAAGTACTTTTCGAGATAAGGCGGGTGGAGAATATTCCAGAATTTTTTCAAAATTTTTTGATATATATATACTTTTCGAGATAAGGCGGAAAATTAGCTTTATTCATCAACGACAGCGATTTTTCGCGATTTTTTAAAAATAATACAAAGAAAAGTGCGCGCAAGATCATATTGTTACATTATATATATATATATATATATATATATATATATATATATATATATATATATATATATATAGATATTGAAATTTTACTCGTGTTTTCACAAGCTTTCATTTGACACCACACACGATTACCTAGTAAAAAAATATATATATTTTTTTTTTGACACTTCCGATTTCACCCCCCCCCCCAAACTAACCCCTTAAGTCAAAATTTAATTTTCAAAACTACATGGCTCTGATGAGGCCATCAATTCCTATATTATTACCAAATTCAACTTTTTATGACAAATAGTTTCGGAAAAAATCAGGTGTGACAGACGGACAGACAGACGGACAGACACCGAAGTGATCTTATAAGTGTTCCGTACGGAACACTAAAAATTAAAAATTGTTCAAAAATATTTCCCATTTTCATTTTTCTTAATAAACCAAGATGTGCCATCGTTATGATTTGCATTATTAAGATAATAAACTACACAAAAAAGTTATAGGAGTTCCACTACCACCTACTACTAACAGAAACTAACTTTCTGGTGCTCCACTGTAAACATATTTAGTTAGTAGATACGCTTGGCGTTCTAACATCTACGTATATCATACTTAATTAGCTATATGGGGGATTTTTATATTTTTATTACAGTTATCTCCATTTTTGTTTATAAATTTAAAAATAGCTTCATAGATGTCGCAATACTGTACACAATATTTTGTAGCACTTTTGTTTAATAATTTTAATATAGCATGATATTATATTTTTCGTAATAAAATGAATGTTATTTAAGAAAAAAACTTTTAATTTAAAACTACTACCATTCCCTTAGTGATAATTACAGATTAATTATGTCAATGAATATAAGTATTAATTAAAACTAAAATTCTTCATTCACTAAATATTAGTAAATATTTGTAACCATTAATATGGTATAAAGTAGAGGATGTTCCACTATCTATGTTAAACCAGATTAATTTTGTAAGAGGTATTATTGAGTTCCTTTTCTATTTTATGATATTGATGATGAACCTTTACGTGAATGAAAAATGCATGAAAATTGTATTACTATTTTCGAGTTACACTCGGATATACATACTCGTATATAGACAGGTACAAACAAAAGCAGAATTTTATATATTTTCTACTGTTAACGTAACATAACTACCTAAAATCTGTGGGTTCATTTGATACTTAAGACTTTATTGACCTTGAATTTGCTTAATATTAACTGAAGTAGTAGTCGTAGAAACTCAAGTAATAAATTTTTGACAAGCTTGGTAGCCAGGTAATTGGTCTGTGTTGACAAAGAAAGATATTGGACTAGGTAAATTCTTATATCGAATCACCAGTTGCCAAGCGAATACACAATAATATCATTTGGATGGTATAGATGGTATAACTTTTTGATTCACGCATTTTTCGTATTTCTGATATTTTTGAGATTTCTAGTGTCATTTTGACTGCTATGGAAGCTGACAATCCCTTTGAAGAAATGCCATTCTAAAGGCAAGCTGTGGTTTGATCAACGATGTAATTGAGGTATTGCGTCCAAACATGTTGCTTACCGACAGTGGCGTGAAAACACTAGCATTCTTATCCGTAACTTTACAGATGCAAACAAATTCTCGATACAACCATGGGACACAATATCAGAGAACTAAAAAAAGTTTGTTGCCTGTCCCAACAGTTTAAGATCTTTTGCTTTTGGAATAGTGTATTCCAGGAATATACAGCGCGCTAATTGATCACATTAGTATGAAGTTTAGCTCGTCACTACTCGTAAAGTTCGTTCAAACATATACCCTTTGACTTTTAATCATTCTTGTCTCTACTACCTAACAGTGGCACGCCGGTACGCAGTGGCCTGCCCGTACTTAATTCTTAGACATAATGAGGTAAAATCAAAATAAAAATAATTACTATAAGATTAATACAAGGGGCTCCAGGAAATTGAGCTCTGTTTTGTAAAAGCTCCGAAAGAGTCCACACATTCAAGTGTTACTCGGGAGAATTAAACTCGAAGGCGTACTTACAGACCTTTAATGAGCGAGAATCCGGAACCATTTCTTCTAAGTTTTTCAAACAAACTTTATCACCCAACGCAAAACAAATTGAAAAATATATCTGGGAATCGCTGAAGAAAAGGCTCTGTGGTCATGTAAAAGATGTGAAACAAACAAGTGACATAATAAAAGTTCGGCAAGATTTGGGTAAAACAAAGTATTTGGATGAAAGACCTCATTTGGAAGTGTATCAAATATTCAAAGAAAATAGTGTCACTACATGGGATTCTTTGAAATTATGTTTAAATACCGACCAAACCAATATATCATGCAGCAGAACTAGCCTCTACAACGCCTTGCTTAAGATGGGTTTTAAATGTCGATTAATAAACAAAAGAAAAGCTATAATGGAATCCCAAAGAATAAAAAAAATTAAGGTTTGAATAATTGCAATCTGTCAAAAGATATAGAGCCGAAAATCGACTTACTGTTTACCTAGACAAAACTCAGTTTGACACCCACGATAGTGTAAAAATGTGGGTGACAACTTTTTGTAAAAAGTTAACATTAAAGGATTCAATGTTAACTTTTTCAACTCAACTTGTTAAGCATGAACTTGGGAGTAAATGTCTTGAAATAGTATGGCATACAAGCTTCTCAAAAGCGCAGAATATTATTTCGTACTAATAAGCAATATATTTCATAACAGTTTTTAATTATCTATCTCAAATCCGACAATCGATAGAATACTTTCATCTTTGGAACTCTGTTCCTAAAGAAAATTTTCATTTGTTAGATTATATCCCGAAATGAGCCGAAAGTTACCAGAAACCTTTATTCTTTGGGCGATCGAAGAACATTTTGGGAATAGCATATATCAATACTTTTAATAAGAAATGTTGGATGGATGTAGTCCTCTTGATTTTCCTTAGAGCGGCTCGGGCTAGAAATATATATCGCGCTAATACATCACACAACTTCTGAGGTCCAGTTTGTCACTTCTCGAACTGCCTCCTTCAAGAACTCTTTTATATGGAGAATGAACCGGAACTACGCAGTAGTATGTTTACAACCATTACATCTACAGCGATTCAAGACTAATAAAAATCGCTACTTTCGGGCACATGTCGCTCTTGTAAAGATTTAGAGATTTCCCTACAGCTTATACGTTAATAAAAAACTGAGGTTTCTTGAAAGCGTCATTGATTTTCGCAAGTTTAACTTTCTTGGAATTAATTTGTTGGGTATAAGTACCCAAGGTATGAAATAACCTTTAAATATTTTTTCCCTATTTTTTTTGGAGATACAAGATATTCTTGTTACTTAGTAATCCGGAACTGTACTTGAGTTTGTATACTGTACATTTTACTTCAAAGTTTAATTAAAAGACAAAAATCAAAGTCACTGTCTCAGTTAAATACCTTAGTATAAAACAACGGTATTTAATTAGGTAGCATTAGAGCTAAAATTGTCAATTGAACACTTTACTTGATAAATAATTAATCTTGAAAAATGTCTACTACTAGAACCCATTTTTGAAAATAAAAATTAATGAGGAGCCGATTGCGTGTTTTTGGTCCGGAGTTATTCAATTTATTTTAAAGGTAAGGATATTTTAAATATTAATCTTTTGTGCAATAACTTTCAATTATACATTCTTTGTGTTATGATGCATTAGGCCGAAAACATGTCAAAGTTGTTTTAGATTGAATTATTTGCCTAAGACCGTGACTTGAATTTTTGTTTCCTAATTATACTTCACATACTATAGACACGAACCACGAAGTGCGCTAGTTTCTTTTATTGAAGATTTTTTCAATTTGACTTTTATAGAGTGGAGGTCCATCTTGTGTGTTTTGATCAGCTTTAAAAGGTCAAATATCTCTCACCTAAAATAAATAAAAATTATCTCATTCCTACAGATTAATCTCTAAATTTTTCTCTCATGTATGGGGACAATCTGAGGAAGCAAAACTGGCAGTTAGTACTTTGTCTTCTGCTGAGAATTATAGTACCAAACTGAGCGGGATTTTAATTATGGTATTATTTTATCTCTTTGCTAGGCCTAAATAATTTCTTAATAAACGTATGAAAAAATACACCACGGCAGTAAAACTTAAATTTATGACAATTCGTTGATGACTAACTTTCATAGCGTAATTATGCGTTGATATAAGAATTTATTTATTTTTTAAGCGTTTTGGCTAGATGAAGTATGACTCATTGATTCTGCTATTTAAAGAACTGTATCAAAATACCTTATATAATCAACATCATAAAAATACAAAGTAGAGCATAAAAAGTATTTCTGGCAATTTTATATACGTTTTCGAGTTTAGCTAAATGAAATTAACATTAATTTTCAAATTTACTAAATAGAAACAGCGATAAAATATTACTTTATTGTCTAATGTGCAGTAAAAATTATTATTACGCACGAGGGTAAATATTAAAAAAGGAACAGACCAGTTGAGTAAATTGTCCATAAAAAAAAATTCACTTGTATTATCCGCAACAGATGATTTAGCACGATTCGATTGATTATTCAAAATATCAGGGCGTAGAGGAAAATAAGGATCTGAAGGCTAATAAGAGTATCTACTAAATGATTATTCAATATTCAGGATTCCCTACAATCCAAGAGTAGTCTATTGATGGAATGAATTGACTATTAGAAAGAGTTTGACACATCCCATGAACTGATCCTTCACCTGTTAAGGAGATTAAAAGTGGCTACTCCTTTAATTAATTACATACAGCTTCTCGTAGCGCTCTAGAAAACTAAATTTACCAGTATATCAGGTACTACGAAGATAGAAACTATGCCCATGAAATCAAGAAGAAAATTTTTCAAAGTGACTCATTTACTCCAATTATATTTTGTAATTTGATGCTTCTTCTTTCGGTTGTTCTATGCCAAACTCGTGGATAGCACAGTAATGCACCAGGAAATCATGTAGTCCATATAGATGTTTCCAGACATAGAAAAAGATTAAAAGAAGTCTAAACCAGAACTATTAGGATGTTGCTGCTAGCTCTATCTGTACTTGTTTACTATTTTGGAGCAGTAAAATGGCTGATTAAGAATATAAGAGATCTGTATATTGGCGCACGAAAAATCATACACATGAATCGAAGTTTCCAACCGCGAATATACCTTTCATATCTTCAAGATAGCAGAGAAATCTTGACGTCAGAGTGGCTACATAATCGCATTGTGATGTGATTAACGTGTAATGTTGCAATTTTGAGTTTCTTCCTGGAGATAGCCTAGGGCCATGATCAAAGAGGATTAGAAGCTTCTTCCTTAAAGGCGGCAGAAGAAGCAGTGGAAGAACTTGTGGAACTTCGATAACGTATTAGTTATCTTTATCGACGTAAACGAGAAACTAAATGGCAATATTGACATTTTAGATTTTAAACCGCCTAGATTTAAGAGAATTGCTAAAATACCATAATGACAACAAAGACGGCGTACAGAAAAGCTTTAATGTGGAGAATTCTATAGAAATATCGATCTCCTGCAGTTGCTGAAAAAACTTTAAATTTCCTAAAGTCCAAAAACCGAAGAATTTCTACTTGCTTACCAAAAGTGTGTAATTCATAACTTATTGTATCGTAGTGGTTTTATTTATTATACTTCTTAATATTTCTTTTCCTTACTTCTTTCAAAAGAGTAACAAAGCAATAACATATAGCAGAAGCAACAAATATAAAAAAATCTCTATTTGACAGTCTTTTTCCTTATTCTTTCCAAAATCTCAGTCCTGGTGGACAATTAAATATAGAACATGCAGCAGGGAACTAGCAACCTTTATACATATTAATACATTATTGTTGACAGAAATTCAATATAGAGATAACAAATTTTTTGGGAGAATTTTGAAACATCTTCAAGTATAATAGATAAAATAAATAGAGACAAAATAACGGAGAGATATTCGTTATTATAAATCAACAAAATAAAAATACTTTTGGAAGAGTAAGATAAAAGTCGAAACAATATTAAGAGCATACCTGTATTCTTTCAAAGGTGGTCAAATGCATGCTACAAATTAATAGAGGAATATTTGCAAAGACAGGGATACTGTTAATATTGAGCTAACACAAGCCAACTTGCTCTATTACTATCATATATCGCGAGTATGGCGATATAGTACTGTTCTTTTGCTAATTTTCTCTAGCCTAGCTCCGCTGACTATTCGTGATACGATGAATCGCGCGTTCCGTGGTAATTCCATAGAATATTGCCAAAATAAAGTCTTTGTTGAGTTTGATATTTAATCATTATTTTGAAAAATATTTTTAATGGTTAATAAAATTCTATAAATTATAAGTTTTCAGTTTCTTTATTCTTTTTAGTGTTCCGTACGGAACACTTATAAGATCACTTCGGTGTCTGTCTGTCTGTCTGTCTGTCTGTCTGTCTGTCTGTCTGTCTGCCTGTCTGTCTGTCACACCCGATTTTCTCGGAAACTATTTGACATAGAAAGGTGAAATTTGGTAATAATATAGGAATTGATGGCCTCATCAGAGCCATGTAGTTTTGAGAATTAAATTTTGACTTAAGAGGTTCGTTTTGAGGGGTGAAATCGGAAGTGAAAAAAATTTTTTTTTTACTAGGTCATCGAGTGTGATGTCCAATGAAAGCTTGTGAAAACACGAGTAAATATATATATATATATATATATATATATATATATATATATACTCGTATATAATATAATACTTGCGCACACTTTTCTTCGTATTACTTTTAAAAAATCGCTGTCCCCTACCTTATCTCGAAAAGTACTGATCAAAAAATTTTGAAAAAATTCTGGAATATTCTCCACGGGGTATAGATTGAACGAAAATTATCACGAGTGCATTACCTTTAATAATTTATTTGGTATATAAAAAAAAAACAAAATTTCAAGGTCACCAGTTTTCAGTAAAGATTGGAAACAACCTTTGTTGAAAACTCCTTTGAGGTGTGTTTTGTGAAGTCACTGATCATTTTATACCACCCTAACAAACATTTTTTATTTTAAAAACAATCAACGTACGGAACACTAATTGTGCAAGTTCAACTTGCACTTGACCGGTTTTTTAATTTAAAAAGACTAGCACATTGTTATGATGTTGTCCAACAATCTATCAGAAATGTCTATTCTGTATGATTTAAATGCTTTGTTCTCGTAAAACAGAAAAAAAAATTAAATTTTGAGTTACCATAAGATTTGGTCACCCAGTTTTCAATATTTTTTGATGAAGTTGGAAGAAGTAATTTTAAAAATTTGTAGCGTGTTGGCGACGTAGTTACTTAAAGTTGTTTATATTCTAAACGCAACTACAAAAAATCATGTATATCGTTTTATAAAAAAAATACTTTTATATGACTCCCTTTCCTTTTTTTTTTAGAAGCATAAACTTCTCAATAATTTTTCTAATCCTCTCGGGACATATTGCTATATTTTTCTGTTTTGTAGGTGCAATAAAGCAACAACGTCGTAATTCATTACTATGACATGGATTTTTTAGAGGTAGAGGCCTTGAAGAAAGATTTTCTGATCATCTACCAAAAAAATTCGTCGTAACAAACTTTGAATACAAAATTCCCGGATGATATACTTACAACCTATATTTATGTTTTCGTATTCATTTTTATTGGGTCTTTTGGGAAATATAGACAGAGTTTTACATAATATTTAAATTTGAAGAAAATTTACAAAATTGAGATTTTTTTTCGCTAACACATAACTTTATCAATTCGCTAATAATTATTTTTATATGCTAAACAAAAAATGCTATAACTGTGAAATGGTTTCGTCCTTCACTTTTTTCGGTAGTTGGTTATCATATCGCTATCTAAATTAGAGATTAACATATTTTCCACAAGTAATCTCTCCTTTTCCTACGGACAAAATGGCCTTGGTAGATTTTTCCAACAATCTGTAGCCTAAGTATCATAACTATGGAGAATAATACTATCCGGTAAAAAAGTCTCTATTTTTGCAATCTTTTTATACTTATGTTCTTAGATTCTTATAGTGAACAGCCGTGAATTTTTGAGGAAATTTAGTTATTAACTGGAAAGAACAATTATACTAGGATGATATAAAATTAATTGGCGGAGTAACGAAGTAAATTGCGTCAATGCAATGCGTCAGCGCAGCATCATGGAATTGGCGGTAAAGGTAAGCATCTTGCAAGTAGCATACCAGAATACTATATATTTCATTAAATTTCAATCCTGTTTCCTATTACGTGAAATCTTATATATTTGTTTTAAATTATTGTATCTGTGTGTATGAACTTCACAAAACGGACATGTCAAAGACTTCGTTAAAATTCTTACAAAAGGTGGAAAAATATTAAACACCTATATCTCGTCCAGTCAAAACATTCACAAACAATGCTGTTATTAAGATTATCCGAGGATTATCTTACAAGACGTTATATATTCGTCTTTCTCTTTTCTTTCTTCGTCTGATCAATTAATGATTTTTGAAATTTGCTAAAATTTATTTTAGTAACTGATGTATCAAGTATTGGTCAGTAGAGCTAAGTAAATTGAAGTATGTTCGTCATGGGTTTCCACTGCATATTTTGTATATTTGCTTGTTGGCTCTGTATCTACAGAAAGCACCTAATACGCAAATATGATGGATTTCCTAACAGAAGGGAAATTCAGTTCCAAGCAAGAATAAATTTATTCTTTAGCTTTCACGTTAACCCTGCTGCTTCAAATAAATTCTTATGGCCAGATAGTTTTCAGTTCACGTCCTAACAGTTAAATTCTAAGGGGTTCAGACATTCATTTTAACAGGTTATGGGATTTACTACAATAAGTTACTTCACCAGATGTAGCCTATTAAACATTTACTAATAAAAAATGTATAACCTGATAAAATTATTTCTAATTTTAAATCCTGGTTAACCTTGTTCTGTAAAATATACCTGTATGTAACATTCTACCCGCTTTACTACTTACTACTTTGATATGCTTTATAGAGTTAAGACGAAACTTCAAAATCATTTTCGCCGTTCAAATGTAAGATTGCTACAATATCATTAAACGGTAAATAATATCGTGCTTTTAAATAAATAACGGTAGTTGGTATTTTAAAACAATTTTTCTCGACCGGACTAATCAAAATTGTATTTCATTGTGGCTGGCTTTCTAAAAAGAGTTCTTCGTAAACTATGTATAAGCTATATTTAGGGAAAAGACCGTATATAGTGAATCTTATAGTTTGTTAAAATAATATTTCAACTTAAAAAACATTCTGCGTTTACGTAGGGCATGGCATAAAAATTTTACTAAATGTAAAAACTAAAATGACAATTTCGCGTTTTTAAATCCTTTAATCTAGCTTGTAACAGTAAAGTAGAATTAAGTATAATTGGCCACTAGTATCTTCTAATTAGTCCGCCTAATCTGTTTTGGTTTTGCCACACTTTGACTAGACATAATTACTTCCCTAATTAGTAGACTAGGTTACTAAGAAAACATCACAGTCGGAGTGCCGCCTTTCTTTGCTGTTTTGTTGTTTCCGATAAAATTGTCTTTTTAATAAAATGAAGTTGTCTAACCTTAAATTGTCAGTTAGCGCAATTAAAGTTGTTCATTGTTTGGAATTTTAATGTGAAAAATTCGATAAAATAGATAATTTGCGAGTTCCGCCAATTCCTCTACACATATGGGAAGTAAATTTTATTAACGGAATATGGTTACTGGAATTTTAATTTCAACTGTCTTATTGTGATTTTGTTTACAAAATCCCTATGCTGTAAACGTTGTGCTTGGAAGTTACAAAAATTACATTTATTGATATACTACTGTATTCTTAGCATTTATTAATGGTGACAACGGATAGGTGTATTTTCAAATAATAATGGTGCAGTCGATCTTTGAAATTAAATCCATATTTTTTTCTTAGTATGTTACATCTATCATATAAACAAATTTTTTTGTCCTAGGCCTCCTTCTGTTTTTGAATTTCTCCAGTAAAATTTCGACGGGTTTCATGCCCCTGGCATTTGTTCTCCAATCTGGCCGGTGCCATTTTATTTAAAGTCTTCTGGTGATTTTACATGTAATTGAAATATAACTTCATTGCCCTATCTGGTGGTTCAAGGTAGAAATAGCTTCTCCCATGTTTCTATTGTTCCTTGGCATTTCGTTATTTTAGAATACTCTAGTAATTCTAGTTTTTTGTCTCTATTGTTGTAGGAATGCTTTGGATATCCCCTGTAGAATGGAGTCCGCTCTAGTTCACATATGTACGCTGCGAATTCTTTTCTGCCTTTGTTGGTATTGTGGAACTGAGTTGTACTGGTCCTGATCCAATACACTTCCACATTACACTTGTTTAGTTTAATTTCATTCATTTTGTAGATGTTCTCAGATTTCGGAGCAGTACCTTCGGTATAGTTCTTGTATGTCCATTTGATGACTTTATTAGGGAAATATCTTTTTAAGAAAGGTTTCTTTGATTTCTGCATCAGTTAGCGTTTATAGAGTTTCTCCGATTAAAATATGGAGTATGGTATTTTTACTTCATGGTGTATATTAGCTTGATCGTTCTCCTGAAATTTGATGGATGGTAAAAGGGAGTATTCTGTTAGGGCGATTGCTCTGCCCAACTATAGGCATTCCTAGCAGTGATGTTGATATAGTTTTCTTTATTTCTAGTAACTATTGGATGAGGTTTTTTCTCTACTTATGGAGTATTGATGCTTAAGTAGGTTTCAAATTGGGTACGGGACTGTAGGTCCCATTTTTTGCTTCTGTTGTCTAACTTCATGTAGTCGCTTTAGTTTGTTGGTAGTTTTGTTTTGCCGTGTTATCAAACCTCATTCTTTTGGTTTATTTACTTTTTTTTTTCTTCATACCTTTTCACCTTCTTCTTTTGGATTTCAGTTTTACGAAGCTATTCTTCATATTTTGAGTCCAGAATTTCATCATCTGTTAGCGTTTCTGTCTTTTCCTTTTGTTGTTTAATTCTTTCTTCTTTTAGTGAGCCATCAACGCTTCTTCTTATTTTTTCTCTTGTAGTATGTACTCTAGTATAGACAGCCGTAGAAACAGTTTATCTCATTGTAGTAAAGTCCTCTTCACAATTATGAACGAGAGACAAAAGCCTTTCCTGGTGCTTCAAATCTCTAAAAAAAAGTCTGAATTTATGCCTGGAAGAGGCTCCAGCGAACAAATTCTTAACCTCCGCCAAATAATGGAGAAATCGAGAGAATTCAATCCAGAAACATACTTATGCTTTATAGACTATTCGAAAGCGTTTGATTTAGTTAAGTGAAGTACCATGTAGAGAATTTTAGGAAAGATGGAAATCTCTTACCATCTAATATGGCGTCTTAAAAATATGTATGATAATAGCACTGCCACAATATGTGTGAATAACAATACTTAAAGATTGGCTCGGGGGTACGCCAAGGGTACACAATATCGCTTATTTATTGCTTGTTAATATATATAGCGAATGTATCATCCGTCAGGTATTTGGTGAATGGCAGGGAGGAGTGGTGGTGGGGGTTCTAGAATATTCAATCTTAGATATGCCGACGATACCGGAGTCTTGACAATTTCGAAAGAAGAGCTTCAGATCGCCATGATCGACATGACTTAACACCGTTAGAGAGAGATATGATTTTAAGCTAAATAAGACCAAGATGAAGTTAATGATTGTCGATAGAGCTCAAAACAATCATCCCGAAGTTAGAAATGTGTTATCAGTGCGGATGTGAAGAAGAAACACGGAGGCGTCTTGCTATGTCCAGAATCATGTCAAATTAACAAAATCAGGAAGATATAACTAAAAATACTAAACTAAGCTAATAAGAACATTAATATTTCCAATTGCTACGTATGCAGCCGAAACGTATACACCGATCGTATCAATGCATTTGAAATGTGGATGTACCGAAGAATGCTTCGGATACCATGTATCACTCAAATGCCTCCATTGGATCGGACCAAATTAAAACTGTGACTGGTCTAACCTTCCCGAAAGCAGCAAGGTACGGAACAGTGAAGTCAGGGCTACATCGATGGCACAGTTATATATATATATATATATATATATATATATATATATATATATATATATATATATATATATATATATATATATATATCACCACGCCCTTTCAGAGGACGATGGACTGAGGAGCAACAGTTTTCTCTTCATTCGATGTTTGTTGTTGTGCTAGTGTAAATTAAAAATTGTCAGAACGGGTTAATATTTCATTATTAACTGCTTTTGTTACTAGCTACGTTACTAGTCTGTACTTAAATTCACTGTAGTTACTTTAGGTGCTACTTATATTATCGTCATTATTACCACTAAGATATAACTGATTTTACAATTTTATCATTCTAACTTTTGGAGCTGTTCAGACATAAGAAGAAAATTTAATTTTTTATTTGAGTTTATAACTTACTTCTTATGAAAATATAGTTCTATAAAATGTATTTTGTTTCATTATTTGCTTACATTTCAGATTGGAGTTAATAGCTTAACGCTACATTATAACCTAAGCCAAGAAAGAATTGAGCATTAAAATTGAAAAACTAAAGTTGGTATATAATTGCTTTTATTTTTGGAAAATCCATCAATACGATTATTTACGAGTAATATAACCCACTTTATGTGAATAAAAAATTAGCAATGGTATATAAAGCTTGTACCTACGCATGTGTTTAAATTTGATCCAGACATGTTTATTTAATTTAGAGGTTTTTTGGATATTTGTTTACGTTGATGTGAACTAAAATTGTGACACTCTAATTATTATTTTTGGCTGGTAGCACAACACTGCCCATAGTTTCTGTATTATTTTTTAATTTGATTTCCTAATAAATAGTTTCTTGCTTGCTTATTATTTTTATATCTGATTTCACACATACATCTCTATCTACAACTCTTCTAGTTGCAAAATATTGGTGTCAATTCATGTGAAATTTACAATCACCCTCATTATCGCACAGAATATAAAACGCGACTCGAGACCGAAAATGTCTGTTAAGCTTATAGGTTTTTTTAGTTAGTTAGGGGTTGTAGGTTTAGAGATGTAATTTTAGCGATTGGACTTTACCCCAAGTTTCACCGATAAAGTTAGGAAATATTTAGCTTAGCTTAAAACAATGTCGCTTTTCAAGTTAGATAATTATTTTATAAAAAATGAATTTTTACATGAAACTTGTCATTAGAGTCAACAATGTCGAGAGAAAGCATGAACTCAAAATCATGCCCTGAAGATTGAGGGATTACATCCATCTTTTCATATATTTGGTGCAACTGACTTCAAGTAATAGAGTACGATAGGATTTTATATTTCATTTTTATATATAAAATTTTAAAAATGTATTGAGAGATAATACAAAATTTTCGGGCATTATATTTGAGATTCTATACTAGGAAAGCGGGCAGTGTAGCAAAAAATATATAAAAGATTAGTACTGTTTTTAGTTCAGGTTCTTTAGATATTTTTAAAAGAAATTTTCGTTTAATAATTTTCTTATGTTTACGTGTTACCAGCCACGTTTAAACGGTGGTAGTGGGGGCATATGGAACAAAAGTGTTTTTTTTTTTAAGAAAAAAAGGGAGGCCACTTACAGGAGGAGGGCTCCAGACAAACTGGGGAAAGGGCGCTAAACGACAGCTGGGTGAGGAGGGGGTGAAGCTCCTTCATGAGAAAAACCCTCTTGTATTGAAACTTAAGTCCTTCCCAACTCATGAAACTTAACATCGATGACCGGAGAATAAGGATTTTTCACAAAGAAACTCTTTCATACGGTAGATTTTTCAAAATTTAAACCAATCTAGAAAGAGATTACCGAGTAGGGGAGGGAGGCATTTCTCACAAAATCAAAACTTTGAAAAAATGAACTTTTAAAAAATAAGGTTTTTTAAGTTTAAGGTTTTATATTGTTCTTTTTTCAGTAAAAGACAAAATAATATTTTAAAATTCTATTATATTTGAAGTAAAGTGGGCATGCTGTCTAGAACTGCTTATAAAAATTACATGATATTTGCTGTAATTATGTATCTAAGGCCCCTTTTAAGTTTTTATAAAATAAAGATATTTAAAAAAAAGACATATGCAGTCCTTATATGAAAAATTGGTATATTGTTAAGTGGCTGTTTTTCATACTATTCACTATTTTTAATACGCGTTTGAGAATTCTGTAGGAAAATCAAAAGTGCTGTTAGTTGTATCAGAATTATAACGTTTTCTTAAATACATGAAGGACATTAGAGATATTAAAGAAAAGATGAAAATTTATAGTAAAATCAATATAAACCGTAAAAATTTATAATCGAATAACCACATATTTTTAATAAATATGTAGTGTACATTCTTTTTTTTTTAAACAAAATAAAATTGAGTTGCAAACCATCCGTAGTATCTTGCCTAGTAAAACCTTTTGCCAATACTACTTTGGTTGTTCGGAACCAGCATTAAACTGTAGGTCTCCTTTGTCTGTGGAACACTTAAAAAGGCACCAATCACAGACAAAGGCGAGAGGATCGCCTACGTCCGTATCGGATATGGCACTTTAAGAAGAAGAAAATACCCCGTACGGGTAAAAGAGATGTGGGAGGTATTAGAGTGGTTGACTGGTTGATTGTAGGCGGGGTAGGCGATTGTGCTTGTTTGTGCACTGTACCCTCTTGGCATATTGTGCTCCCCTCTTTTGGTCGTATGAGCGTCGTCCCTTTAATAAGTTTTATTAGGGTCCTTCCAAGCCCTTCATGTGAGAATTTATCGCTATGATGTAGCTCCGACTCTTGCTAACTTGTCTCCATTCCTGTTCCTGGAGCGTAGTTCTAACAACATCGTGATCTTGGAGTTAGCCTGATAAGCTGTTAGATTGGTGCATATATATCGTAATATACGTTCATTTCATAGTTTCTGGAATCAAGGAATCTCATATTTATTTTCAAGTTTATTAAAAACTCTTTTTCAAATTATTTTTTTTAAATATTTTCCTATAATGTACCTATTGTGTAAAATACCGAGTTGTAATGTCAATTAAGTTTTTCGTGAGGGTGAGAGAGTTAAATTAATAATGAATAGTTTGACAAACCCAGGGACTATGCAATATGTTGTTGTCTCATTGACACAGTTTAAATAGTTGAGTTGATAATTAATATTATGGCAAGCGTCATGGTAAAGGCAGGAAGGATATTGATTTATAAATATTTTAATAAACTAATTTATAGGTGCATCTAAAATTTTGAGTAGTTTTCATTTTGCTAGTTTTAGGCATACTCTAACTCTAGTAGTAGTATTTTTTATAATGAAATTTGTGTCGCAGCCAAGGAGGGGAGCTGTAGTCCCCTCGCCATATGAAAATGTAGTGAAAAATGCGCCCGTTAAAAACGAAAGTTTTTTGACATGAGGCACTTTTTATAAAATGTCCACTCCCTGGTCATCGATTTTTGAAATGAGTATAAATTTTTAGAGTTTCATTGTAGGTAAGGATTCCTTTTTGTGCAAAATCCCCCCTAGTCATTCACTTTTAAAGGGGTGAAAGTTTTTAGAGTTCCACTGTATATAGGGATTCTTTTCTGTGACTCCCCTTCATCGGATCTGATTTTTAAAGGTTAGAGCTCTAATATAAGGTTTTTTTGTCAATCGCTGACTGTATAAGTAGCTTCGCTTTTAGTGTACTCTTTTTTACCGAAACGCCCTTGGAATCTACATGCCCTCCATCCATTAAGCCCGGCTACGCCACTGACTAAAAGGTCATGTTGAAAATTAAACAAATTTAAATAGTTGATTTATGTGTAAAAATTTCTCGTGTTGAAGATTTTGGGATGCAGTTAAACACAAAAAAAAACGAATAAACATTTGATCAGAATAGACCGTTTTCGAGATACGATCTTGAGAATTTGGTAATTCTTACCATTAAACACAAAAAATTGCTACTCCTAATTAGCAGCTTGCAATTATTGTTAACAAATTCGTTACTAACCGAATGTGTTCATATCGTTCGTTCGTATGTATCTAGAAAAAATTTTCAGTAATCAATAAATATAATATAATAGATAACACTGGTCAACACAAGTCTTGTTTCCTTTATTTTTTTTTCTGTTATTGGGTATTTCTATGGCCCTGACTATGAAAAAAATACTGGGAGATTGCTAACAGCTTTACCTTTTGAAATATACAGTTTTATTATTTTGCCAAAAAAATAATACCTTATGTTAACAAAATTTCTATTGAACACTAGCAAATGATCTTTTATAAGATTTCCTTGAATGAACGACTTTAGGTAGATCTCGTTGCAAACTCCAGCAGTAGTATGCCATCATATGTGAGTCCCACCGCCCCTGATAACGCTCTTCCATTGTTCGAAGATCCTGATGAAATCTTTCACCCTGCTCCTCACTAAAATCACCCAGATTTTGTGGAAATCGGTCTAAATGCGAGTGCAGGAAATGGATTTTTATGCTCATGTTGCACCCTAGCTCTTGCAAGTTCGATAGCATGCATTCAACAAGCTCGACATGGTCGTCAGATTTCTTTTTGCCTAGGAAGCTACTCATAACCAAAACAAATGAATTCCAAGCTTTGGATTCGGCTTCATTCATTGATTTGACAACATTAGGATCTTTCACGAGTTGCCTAATCTGTGGCCCATCAAAAATACCAGCTTTCAATTTTTCTGAACTTAATCCTGGAAACTTGTGTGAAAGAAAATTAAAACATTCGCCACTTTTGTCAAGCGCCTTCACAAACTGTTTTATTATGCCGAGTTTAATATGAAGTGGTGGAAGTATGATGCGGTCTCGGCTAACTAAAGGCACGTTTATAACATTTTTTGTACCAACTTTTAACTCTTCCCGCACTGGCCAAACTTTTTGTGACCAATGGTGTTGTTTGTCACGACTATCCCAGAGACACATGAAACAAGGGAACTTTGTGTACCCCCCTTGTTGACCTAAAAGAAAGTTAACCATTTTCAGATCAACACAACACAAACATTTGTTGTCTTGATATTTAATTTTTTCCATAACCTTAGAAACATTTACGTATTCTTCTTTTAAAGTCGTCGAATGTGCAATAGGTATAGATCCGTACTTGTTACCATTATGAAGCAAAACACACTTTAAACTTCTTTTGCTGCTGTCTATGAAAAGACGCCAGTCACCAGGTTGGTAGTGTTTTAATCCCATCTGCTGCAAAATACCACCAACATCGTTACAAAAAACTAAATCCTTCTCTTGAGAAAAATACGGTAACAGATACAGATAAAATGTAATGTTGGTTTCCGGAGTAAGCAAATTTTTTTCTTTTAAACGAGATGCTAAAATTTCAGAAGCTTCTTTTGGTTCAGTTCAGATGTCTTACTAAGTCATTTAGTTCTTTCTGATTAAATGGTTGAGGTTCTGAAAGGCTACATTTGTAATCTGAATCAGTCTTCACTTGATGTATTTCGTTCGGGTTCAGAGATTTGGATCATCAGAAGATTTAGATGTACTGGGTTGTACCTCTTGTGATTTTAATTGAGGTCGTTGAGCAGAAGATAAGTTAGGATATGACCACTTACTTCGATTTCCTGGGTTAATTCCGTTTATTTTCACAACGCAGAAGTAGCAATCGTCATGATGGTTTCGAGGTTCTCGCCAAATTATGGGTGTTACGAACATTATTGCATCTCTTTTTCCACTGGGACATACCACCCATAGCTTGTCCTGATTACACAATTTTATTTTAAAGTATTGATGATACGCAGTTTTCACAAAGTCCGATATAGGTTTTCGATATTTTGCAAATATATATTCACCACAAATATAGCAAAAACAATCGGGATTAAGCACACAACATCTTCTTGACGAAGCCATATCTAAAACAACAACAAAATATATTTTAGTGTCCAATAAAAAACGAAAATCTAAGTAAAAATAGTAAATAAGGGTAGTTAGCTATAACTCAAAAACAAAAGCTGTTAGAGAAAAATTGTTGCCATATTTAAAAAATACCCGTCAATTTGAGATAGAAACAAAAAAAAAAATCACAGGAAACAAGCAATTTTCTTTTTTTTGTTGACCAGTGTAATAAATAGAAAATAATAATAATTTCAAGAAAACTTTCGACTCCTTAATGGCATAAATTTTTGCTCACATATTCATTAGGTTTTCTTTTTCAATATTTTAATGCTCTATCATAGTCCAAAGTTTTCAAGACGTTAAGTCGAGCGCTCCTTCATTATTCATAAGTTTGCAGACGCTAAGACAGACTATCTAGTATTTATTTTGCTTTTATTAGTTCGTGGTATGTTTCTGATTCCTAAAATTTCAAATTGTCGCCGACGTATCGTGATAAAAGTTGAATGGTCGTACAAGCTAAATCATTAATGTAGTTTCTTCCCTTTCCCTGCTAACTTTCTCGCTCGACTAGACGATAGCTTAAACTGGCAGACCTTTATATACTAACATAAAAATTGAAAAAGACAGTACGGACTAGTGATGGGAGATTTTGTCGATATATGGAGAGTTATCTATGTATCAAATAGCAATATGTGAATTAAAAAATTATTGGTTATTAATAACTGTCGATAATTATCTAAGAGTATTCTTTATTAAACGCAATAGTTTTAGAAAGTCATAGTATGAATATAGGGTTCTTTATGGGAAATCGATATTTATCCCGCTCAAATCTTAGTCGAGGTGAAAACTTTTTAATTTTTAAAAATTTGGCCAATCGACACAACTATTCGTCAATTTTAAAGGAAGGTTTCACGAACTAAGAGTTTCATTTGGTACAGTATACTCTAATAATAATTACAAAATCATAATTTAATAATCCTGTCCTGTATTTCTCTCGAAAATGTAAAGGGTAAAATAAATATTGAATTTGACTTCTTACATTAAAGAATAATTCAAGCATTTTTACTCGATATTTCAAAGAAGCAAATATCTTGTAAGACATTAATCAGAATATATGGAAAATCACTCCCTCTCACCACCCGCCAAAGACTACATCTACTATATACCCGAATAAAAATAACTTAGTATTTTAGCATCAAAAATAAATGAAAAACAAATAATGCCTATTAATATTAATTATATACTGTTACACTTAAAACTGGAAATAAAAAAAAAATAACATGATTTTGAGATTCGTCGACTTCGAGAACCGAGAAATGGACTTACTATTATTATTAAATTTATACCTTCATATGTGTAACCCTAAATATTGATGCATAAAGGTTGCAGTTTCTTTTAACTAAATTTACGGAAAATAAATTTATTATACCGTTGAAAAATGTATCGGTCCGACCTCTTGCACCTTCTTCCTACGTCTTGCTCTGAAGCAATATGATTTACAAATTATAGTTACTTCTCTGCACATGATACTACATATGTACCAAATTTAAAATTCATATTTTGTTTCGTGGTTTCTCAGCAATAGATCGACAAATAGGTCGACCAAAATTGGAGACTATATTTGTCCTGGTTTAGGGACCCAAAACTTAGAAATGTAAAAACTGCGAAGGATGATTCTTTTCAGGAATACAGTACTTCCTTTAGGGAGTAAGTGAAATAAAATTAATTATGTTAGAGAAAGAAATGAAATTTTGAAAGGCAACGAAACAAGAAATTTGTCAAACGTTCAAGTTCTAAGGCAGAATTAAATAATTACTTTGTTCAACTTACCGATTAGCTGACGAGTCAGCACCTTTTAGGAGATTCAGGGTGTTTAAAAGAGATAAACTAGCGATCTAGTTCCACAGATTATGTGTTATAAATATTTTAGTTGCTTTTTTCACGTGTAATTTTAATTTGCCGATTTTATAAAAGATTTGGTTAAAGTGGTTGAAATTTACCTCAGTTCATTAATTTATAACGATACTTTACCTCAGTTCATTAATTTATAACGATACAGTTCATTAATTTATTACGATAAGTAATAATTTCATTTTTCTTTTATGACAGAATTTGTTGAATGCTTCAAAAACCACATTTGCATTTTTAGTTTTGATAAAGTGTTTTTAAGTATAAAGGTTAATTTCCAAATTATGTCAAACAAGGAAATATAATAAAAGGAATCCAAATAAGCAAACGTGATTAAACAGAGATTTAAAAAAATACTACATCATACTGATGTTCTTGTTTTGAGGCAGAATTCTTACCAACCCTAAGTTTTTTACTTATAGTTAAAATGTCATTCACATTTATGATGAATTTTCGTTTTTAATAGCTTCTAGTTTATCAGAACACCTTTTCATACTTTTGAATTAGATGTACGACATAATTCATTAATCTTTTCTTTGACACTAATATAGAAATTGTTGGCCTCTTCAGACCTGTGTAGCATTGAAAGTTAAATTTTGAATTAAGAGGTTAATTTGGGGAGTTGAAATCGGAAGTTAAAAAAAAAATACCAGGTCATCAACTGGGGTGTTAAATAACCTTGTAAAAACACGAGTTTAAAAATATATATAATGTAATACTTGTGGACACTTCTCTTCGTATTATTTTTAAAAAAGTGCGAGAAATCGCTGCCCCCCTTATTTCGAAAAGTACTGATCAAAAATTTTTAAAAAATTCTGAAGTATTTTCCACAGGGTGTAGATGGAACGAAAATTATCACGAGTTTAATAGTTTATCTGGTATATATATAAAAAAAATTTCAGGGTCATCAGTTTTCAGTAAAGATCGGAAAAAAACTTTGTTGAAAACTCATTTGAGGTGTGTTTGTGAAGTTATTGATCATTTTATACCTCCGTAACAAAATGTTTTGTTTTAAAAGCAATCAACGTAAGGTACACTAATTGCGCAAGTCCGATTTGCACTGGCCGGTTATTTTCAAGTAAAATGAAAAGTTCCCACATTCCTTCTTTACATGTCCATGCTAGACCAAAGAAAATTTATATTTATATAAATGGGTCGTTTTTCTTTCTATTTCAAACGCCTTATAATACAAGTTTTTTAAAGTCTCGTGTTTAGACTGCGTGTCATCGCATATCATCCATAATAACGTTGCTTGCAATTACTGTATGTTATTGTTAACTAGCATATTCCATTTTTATTTTATTTTTTATAACAATAAGGTTCAAGCTAGCAAATCAGTGTTTTTAGTTTAGTAAATTCAGTACAGCTTGTCAAATGAGAACGCGTCCGCAATAATTCATTTTTGGTATATGCGATTCTAGCGATTCAACAAAAAATCGGTTCTTTCATATTTTTGACCTTGAACTATTTTAAACTGTTTTACTGCTATAATAGTTCTATAACAGAATGACATTTACTGGCAAAATGGAATTTTAATTTATACTATTATGACAATTTTAGGGACATTGGAGTAAATAAATTAAGAACTCTTTATATCTACCCTTTTTTAAACGGAAAAAATGCAGTAACAGATTTAAGGTAGTAGTTAGTATTTGTTTAAAACAGATTAAGATATCAATTTTTATATAAAAGTCCATCTAAAATGATTATATATTCTATCTTTCGACAACAAAATTCTGTTATATTAATAAAAGAAATCATAGCAAGCGTGACAATTAAATTTTTGGACTGGCTTTATATATCCTACGTTGATTACAAGTGTAATATGTCATTTTAAGGCTGTATCCTTTCCCGACTTCCATTTTAAATTAGATCAACAATTAACTGTCCACCCTGTTAATATAATAATAAATAAAATATTTCTTTTTCAGTTTTTTCTTTTGTTTCTCAACAGATTCTCTTTCTAGTTCAATTTGCTAGCTAATTTTGTAAAACGGCCTGCGAAAAAAAACATATAAAAGCCTTTTGGATGATCTCTATATCCTAATTTCATTTTAATTTTCAGAAATATTAAAAATCACAAGCTGTTAAATCGGGTGTGAATTGGTGTATTATACTGTAAAATTTACCTGCGATTTAAATTACGATATTCAATTCGAACATAAGGAATTTTACTCATTAAACATTTACTTTCAAATAATAGACGTTACTGATTATTTGACCAGTTGAAACAAATTCACGATGAATAATATCTATGGTACCGTACAAAAAAAACACTGTTTTGTTTTTTGATAGAAATTTTCGTATTTTTTCGGCTTGCGGTGATAATTTTAGTTTCCATTCTGTACTTTAACGCTTTATTTGCGAATCATCAAACACCATACCTTGTTACCAACAATTGATTTTGGGATGTCGGGATTATTTCTAGAGACTCGTACGATTTTTCTGGAATCTTGAACGTTTCATCTGTACTTACTATACGCTGTGTGGAACAAATTTCACGCAAACTATTATTTTGCCTAAATCTTCTTTTAATATCGTTTTCCGTGATGATGTTTAAAACTTCTTCCATTATTTTCAATAATAAATTGTGATTATCTGCAATGAATTCACAAATTTTTGTATTCATTTCTGGTATTTGAATTAATGTTGGTCGTTCCTTGTCTTTGTCGTTTTAAAGTTGTCCTCAACCTTCCAAAAAACGCTAATGCCATTCATAAATTTATGTTCTTGATAAGCAGTCATTGTCATACACGTTTTCATAATTTCTAATGTCGCTTTGGTTTTGTACAAAGCTTAATTACAGCTCTTTCTTTCATGTTATAATTTCTGCTATCAAATTGTTGAATAAAATATCGTATCCCAGTCATCTGTGAATAATTCGCATTCAAATTTAACGGAAAAATTGAGAAAAAATACAACTTAAAATGACATATTAAACTTCTAGATAATGATAGTAGTTTTTGATATATAGCACCACTGCATATTCTTTGAAGTTTTTAAGTGGTCTTTATTTCACTACATTATGAAGTGTTATAATTACTTATGTATTTTTGTGAAATGAAAACCGATAGTTTGATATAAAATCCAAGAAGCGATAAAATCAACTTTTCCACTAAAAATTTCATAGTTAGATTGCTATTGCGTGTAGCTTACGCTTAATTAAAATCGGGAAAATGTTTATTTTCTTTCGACATTTAATGTACACGTGGGGCAATAAACAGAATGCTTACATGATATGTACGTGGTATTTTTGTAACACCCTCACTCTACGTGTTATCTGGTTATGACAGTATTTTATCACTCCGTTGGGATAAAGGCATAGCGTTGGTAAATTAAGGAAGAGATAGAGGCTAATTGTAAATTATCTTTCTTAAGTTTTACTAATTTTGATATATTATTATGGAAATATCTTCAATTTGGCGGATCAAAAAATACTAGTTTCAAACAATTCTGTTACTTTAAACAAAACTCAAAAGTACGATATTAAAGAACACAATCAAAATTGTGGCTGGTCAATTGATGTCCCGTATAAAATACAGAAATACTGTGTCAGTTATAAATAAAGTGTCTCGAGTATTTGCCCAAGATGGTGGACATGTGATGTATCATGAAGGCAAGCTGGATTAATTCTGTTATTTAGTTTTATTAGTTGGTATCACTTTTATTAGAATCAAATGGGCAATTTTAAATATTTTGTGCAATATTGAATGTTGAAGTTAATTTTTTTGTTGTACTTCTTCGAGTATTATTTTTATATATATATATATATATATATATATATATATATATATATATATATATATATATATATATATATATATGTTATATGTGTATATTATACCAAACACAACTAATTAAATTCTAAAATAGATTTATTTGCTCAATGCAGTAAGATTAGTCACATATATATATATATATATATATATATATATATATATATATATATATATATATATATATATATATATATATATATATATATATATATATATATATATATATATATATATATATATATATATATATATATATATATATATATATATATATATATGTATGTTAGATTTTATTTAAAAAAAAATTAAACACTCTTGGGCAATTTCAACAACAATTACTTTTATTAACAATTGCAATCATATATCTCACGAAGCTGCCGACTTCTTCAGCTCTCTAAACTATAATTCAGAGTGCCTATATATATATATATATATATATATATATATATATATATATATATATATATATATATATATATATATATACATATACATATATATATATATATATATATATATATATATATATATATATATATATATGCAAATATGTCTGGAAAAGAAAATGTTCGTGATAGAAAATTTCGCCAATCCCAGCTGTTTTAAAAACAAACATTTACCAGTAAAGTACAAATCAAACAGCCTGGATGACATCAGAAATTTTTAAAAACGAACTGATCGGGATAAAGAATTAAAATTCACAAACAGAAAAATATTATTTTTGATTGACAACTGTCCAGCGCACCCTGAAGTTGATCTACAGCAAATAAAATTGGTTTTTATGTCTACAAACACATACGCAAAGTTCCAGCCTATGGATCAAGGTGTGACACATTCTTTAAAATGTCATTATAGGAAGATTTTACTCATGAAAATGTTAGAGACAATAAAAAAAGGTAACATTTTTTCTGTAACTCTCTTGGACGCTGTAAACTTTATCCGTAGAGCTTGGCAAAGAGTCAGTAGAGAAACCACTGCAAACTGTTTTAAGCATGGCGGATTTTTAAGGCAGGAATGTAGATATGACTCAGATGATGAGCTACCGTTGACTTAGTAGATTAAAAAACATCGAGAAGATCATACTGATTGTCTAGAATTTGTTTACGATGCTGATATTCAACAAAGTACAGTGGAAATCGCGATTAAAAAGATGTTTAATTACTTTAATTTTGAAGAATATATATGTGCTGATAATGAATTAATGACGAGAGAAATAATAACTGATGATCAAATTGTGACATCAGTGACTTCTGGAAAGATTTTAAGCGATAATAACTACGAAGACGAGTTTGGAGAAGGAGATAATATTTATGTTCTATCCATTTCAGAAATGACTGAGAAACTAACTGAAACTCGCAATTTTTTGGAATCTCGTGAAGTTCCTGAACATATATGGAGTAGTTCTTGTGACCTTGACACTTATATAAACACCATTTCTTTTTAAAGTAAAATCGTACAAACGAAAATTACTGATTTTATTGTATAAACTCCGTATTTTCATGTTTTCGTTTATACTCGTATATGTACCAATATACATAATAATAACTTTAGTGTGACTTGTTTTATTTTCCTTTAAACGTTTTCTTTTAATTTAATAATTATTATTATTCATTTTTCTAAGCACTAGCGCCTAATTTAAATAAAAAAGTAGTGAAAATAATATTAGATTTTATTTACTGTTTGTAACAAACTTCGGATATAGCGAAACATTTTTAGTAATTTTTTGAAGTTCGTTATAAACGGACTTCACTGTGTATATATATATATATATATATATATATATATATATATATATATATATATATATATATATATATATATATATTATTTTCTTTTCTTTCTTTAGTTGTTTTTTCATCTGATATATTAGGTAAGTCACCTAGTGTAACTTCAAAATAAACTTATTTTACTCATAATTAATGTAATACATGAAAATGTGAAGGAGCTTTACTTAATGTTTTCCATAGAGCATCAAAAAGTAAACACAATAGGTCAGATTTTTGTAACCTATTGTGTTTATTGTAGTTGGGAAAACAGATAAACTATAAAAATGTAGCAAAACTGGAGGAATAAGTTGAAGAAATTATATGAGATGACAGGGAAATTTAGTAATTCCCATATCAGCTGATCCATGTCACTTATTACAGTGTCAAATATTAAAATAGAGAAGTTAGGCAACATAATATCAATATTATCACGTGCAAGTATGTACAGGGTGTCTCAGAATTTATTTGCTATTTCTACCTTGTTTGTTATGCTAAATATGAATTCAACCTTTTAGAGTTTAGTAGATCTGTCTTTTATGGTTCTCTTTTAATTAATAAAATAGTAGTGATGAATAGAGCTTCAATAAAATCGAATGTGATATTTAGGGACTAATTATGTTACAAAAATGTAAATTTTTAAATGATACTTGTAAAATTTCGAATGTATATTTCACAAGTATCATTGAAAAAATAAAAAAGTGCTTTTTAACTGATTTTCGAAACACGAAAAATATGGGTTTATTATTCATATATACTTACAAAATAATTTTCATATCAAATTAACCTTCAGGCGTAACTTCCATTATACAAATGAATTAATCATATATCGATACTTTAATAATATATCTCTTCTCTAGGGTCAGTGAATACACTTTATTGCTGCAAAAAAACTAGAATTTTGCATTTTTTTCTATTGGTTGTACTTTGTGTCTTATTATCGCTACAGTAAAAGGTAAAAAAAGCAACACTTAGCAGATTTTAAATATTTAGGAAGGCTATATACAGGATTGCAACTATAAGAGTAAAAGAGAAAATGTCTGAAGCAAAAAAGAGTAAATGAATGAAGAACTTTTCTTTAGCTAGACGTTTGTTTCAACTTTGACGACTCATCTTATTACGCGTCTTACAGAAGTTTTTGATGCCATTTTACCAATTCTGTAATTTATTTTTATTAATAATTTTAAATTTAAATTCAAAAAATAATGGACCTAATCTACTGTTTTCTCGAAGCAATGCTCTTCCAGCTGTAAGCTTTGGCATGATCGAAGATGCAAAGAAGCTGTTGTTTCTACATATCTTACCTACCTACAATGACGTGAAAACCTTAACGCTATGAACCATAATATATTTGTTAGTGTACAGTACAGACGGAGTCAAAGAATTAAAACTCCTTGCCTATACCAACAGTTAAAGTTTTTAGTTGGTTGTTAAGGTTAAAATTTTACTAAATCAACTATACCATCATTTACATGATGAGATAATGCAATTATAACAATATCGGTTGTAAAAACTGACCTGTTTCACACTATACAGTCGATTTTTAAAGTTATAAATGTGCTTACGTTCTGTCAATACTACAGATCGGCCTTATTATTTCTAGTAATATTGATAACTATAAAAATTCCAATATATTTCAAAATATCTGGAAGGATTTATTCTAATTAACGATCATCAATAGGGCCTTCGTGAGCAAAAATCAATAGGAGATGATTTAACCTATGTTAAACTTATTTGGAACAACGCATTATGGTGAATTCCTATATAGCATAACGGAGTGTTGGCTAAGCTTTACTGTTATAGTACATCTGGATAGTTTTATTTATAGCTTTTGGGTCTACTCAGATATCGTTCTTTGTGAGTAGTAGTTAACTCTTATCATCGATATAACTCAGGGCCCCATACTCTCTAATACCACCCTTCTTTTTGAAATTAATGATTTGTTAGAAAAATATGTATAGGTTTCTTCTTCTTTCATTTACCTTACTTTAACGTTAGCCTTTTATATGTATATTCGCAGACAGCAGGAAATTATCTCTACTACCCTCATCAGTCACACAGCTAACCTGCTAGGCTACACACATCTTGCATTATCATTTTGCATGCATAGTAAATGAAGCTTCGCAACAGCTGGGAATATTATCTTATATTAGAAAGCCTTATACTGTGTAACTTTGTAGAAAGTTCTAAATCTACCACTGTTACTCCTATTGAAGAAGCTCTAACATAATTATAAAACCTGTTTATAAACTGGAGTGGTGCTTAAAAAACCTAAGGCCCTTAAAATAAGTTGGTAAATTCAAAAATCGATTAATACATGTAGTTACAAAAACTTTATACATAGACACACAATCTCGTGGGCTCATTATATTAGGACTTGTAGAATTGTTACACATTTTTTACTGCCTACTGCAGTAGAACAAGATAAGGTATAGGATAAAATCATCTTACTAACTGACGGGTCAAAAATTGTCCTTACTTTCTCCTAAAAATGTACAGTTCTGATATAGTTACCCTGGTTATAAAAATATACAATTTTAGAGAAATAAATTAAATACCAACGTATCTAAATTCCGTCAAATCACTATATTGTTATGCATATGCTTGTAGTCACAATCAGCTGACAAAATTAAACTGTCTCTTTTACTAATTTATAGCGAGTGTAGGAAATAAAAATATTTTAGTTCTTCCACATATTTTTTTTTTGATTTTCAAGCATCAAACGTTCCTCGGTGTTATATCGTACGGGCTTAGGCTGTGTGCAATTGCTCCTACGAGCTGACGTCTTGTGGCTATGTCGACGTTTCTGGATTTGACTGTGTAAAAGTAACAGCATAATGAGGCTCCTAGGATCAGAAAATTTCGGAGGTAAAATATCTCCCTGTTTGGATTTTCGCGTGGAAGTTGGTTGAAGGGCATCACCATTTTGAGATCGAAATTTTAGTACTGGGTTTCCTACCTACTACAACCATGAATTGCTATTTTTGCATTTGCGCCGCTCTTGCTGCGTATAAGATCTTACAGTTGAATATTATGCTAATAACTAAAAGTATTATTATCGACCTATTACCGATTTGTCTTTTTTTTAACCTCTTAAAAAAGTGGGACAATACATGGCAGGTACTTTATTGGTAATAGTTTTGAGATCTTCTTTAAAAGATTTTCTGAATTATATTTGAAGCATTTTTCAGAATATTCATATTTCGTTCTGAAATATTGCCGGTGAATGTTATTCTCAATTATTGCTACACTATCGCTACGCACCGATTTTATAACAAATAACACTATCAGAATGATTTGTTCAAATGTAAAAATACAAAACATGCACTACCGGCGGTAGTTTACCCTAAAAATTCTGTTTTAGTTAAGTAACTGGAATGCAATCAATGGTATAATGATAAATAAGGAATAAACTTGCGCATTCGCCAAAAATACCTATACGGGTCTTCGAAACTTGTTAGAAACATGAAAATTTAATCTTTACTTATTATAATGTTACATAATAACGTCTTAGCACACATTTAAAAGGTATGGACAGGCGTTAGATAATTAAAGACCTATCAGCTCCATAAGACCTTCTGCTGAAGAAAAAGCCTGGTGTTAAGCCTAGGTAAACGCTGGCCTTGTTTCTATTATTTTGTTTAA
Source organism: Pachyrhynchus sulphureomaculatus (assembly GCA_019049505.1). Lineage (NCBI taxonomy): Eukaryota > Metazoa > Arthropoda > Insecta > Coleoptera > Curculionidae > Pachyrhynchus > Pachyrhynchus sulphureomaculatus. Next base: position 97,977,045 of record CM032446.1, on the reverse strand, counting down.
TGGTTCCAATTTTCTGTAATGATTATCTGATTATTTCTTGATTTTTACAAAAGTTTCCAGGTACTGTCAGAATTTTTGTAAAAAAGTTGTTCCACATATACATTATATATATATATATATATATATATATATATATATATATATATATATATATATATATATATATATATTGAATAATAAATTTATGTTAAGTTCTCTCTACCATTGGCCAAGAATGTCTTTAGAACAGCATTTCTCATTACTGTAGCCAAGCGGGTTTCATTATGTTAGATCGTTTTAACATAATACATGCAAAGGCTTTTAGATCGGCCTAATAATTAAATTTGTTTTATAGTCTTTTTTCGCATTTACATACACAATATCAAACACTAAATCCTATTGAGAAATGGAGAGTAAGTTTGTGATAAACTAAAAATGACGGGCGGTTAGAGTGGCCACAGTAGGCGACAAATATAGGATTTCTAAAAACGGTTCAACATCTAAGATTCAAACACTTTCTTAAAATTATATGATAGTATATCACCAGTCACTAGCCGCACACGTGTCGCACCTGTAGTGCTTTAGGGACTTCCCTGCAGCACGTGTGCTAGACCCATAAAAAAAAGTTTTCATAACAAAGACATTTGCACTATTTATATGCTACTATTCAATTTTTAGCTACTGATGAATTCGTTGCGTACCTGCTTTATTTTAGGATTGGAAGATCAACTGCCTTCAAGACGAAGGCTCAAAATTATTGCAGATTCCAGGTGAGCTTGGTGTACTCAGGCTTAGGTCTCCTATAAGGCTCTTAGAATATCTCATCCCTGGTGTCTCGTTCATATTTTACGAACTTATCGTTTAATAGATCTACCTGAACACTGACCCTATTAGAAGGGACTCCCAAACGGGGATTCAGATCCCGTGCCGCTGGGCTCTCTTTTTAGCCAATATATCGGCCATTTCCCTGGGCAAACTGTTTTCAGGGACGCAGAAGGCATAAAAACAAGTTGTTTCTATCCATCAGGTTAGCCAGCTCCTTATTATTAGCAAGCTCATCCTGGCAGTTCGAAAAAACATACATATACAGTCCTCTGCGACATATGCCTTTTGACTATCTCCCAGATATACGTGAGGATTTAGATTTCCACTTAGAAAACTGGTGTCTAACTGCTCAGGGATGTTGATAGCTTTATCTCTATCTCTGTTTAGCTGTGCTTGCTCCCGCCCCTCTATCTGTTTAGATCTATCTGTGTTCCAGATGAGTCCTCTCTTTGGGATGACGGTTCCATTAGTCCATTCTAACGTCTCTCGTAGTATATGTTTAGACCTATCGTTATGAGCCTTTTATGGAGGATCTAGCCTCATCTGTAGTAGAGAGTTCTCCTCTGCTGTTTGGCTCATGCTGTGATAGCCTAAAGCTTTCGTGTTTAGTTCAGGTATTTAGTTGCCCTCGGCAAATAGCCGATCAGCCGCTCATGATGCGTCAAATTTGATTCTGTTCTGAGAGTGGTAAGTTCAAAAGAGCTACTATCACCTTGCTATGTGGTGTTTCTATAGCACTTGTAATGCCAAGACAGTTCGAGGATTGAATTCTGTCCAGTTGAACTTAACTCATTTTCTTACAGTTGTGAGCCACCATACCAGGGCTCCATATAAATGTTATGGTCTTATTGTAGCCATATGTATCCAATGCAGTGTTCCGACCGCAGTCTCCAAGAACAACTAAAGGCAAATCTGATTACAGTACAATTGTAGCCTTCTGTACTATATTTTCCACGTGTTCTTTCCAAATCAATATCCTAGATATTTAACTAACATTTTATACTCTGTCTTGACAGTATCTCAGCATCTTTTTCTTTGTGAAAAGGAGCAGTCAGTTTTAGCCGGATTCAAGCACAGCCCCTCATTTTGACACCATCTACTCATAATGTTTAAGAAGTTGTCGAACTCGTCTTCAATGCCTGTAAAAGCCTCCAGAGCACGGAGTCCACGCACCGAAGAATCTTCAATTTTACTTTTGACTGTAGCGTCGTTTCCGTAGACTTACCCGACTGGCAAGTGTATTGTTTCGGGTGCAGGCGCTGTACATCCAACACTGCTAAATATATAAGAAAAATAGAACTTCATCGACATACACATCCAATTTAGTCTACTACTGACAGAAATCGAATATATTTTCATTAATCACTTTAGCTTTCAAAAAGTAACCAAAAGGAAAATTATGTTTATATTAGATACTATTTCATCCTATGGTTGTGATGATACCTGGGCTAAGAAATATATAACAAATAGTTTTATTTTTTCCTGATAATATATATTTTATAAGATAATCTGTCTTCAAACGTTTATTTAAAATAATATTCACACGGTGTTTACTTAAAGTCTCGATAAGCGTCAGACGATTCTCTTTTAAAATCAAAATACAATAAGAGTCAGTGCTGAATGCAGACTTTTTCTGAGAATACCAGATATGATACATTGATAAAAAAATAATGGGAGTATTGTTTGTTTGCTTTTTAGACTGTTTGTTTTTCTTTCTTTTTCGATAACGACAAAAATAACAAAGTATATGTAACTAATATGTAAATGGATATTGTATACCTGTAGAAAGAAAAATGTAGTCGTATAGTTTTTTACTTCTCTTGCTTTAGAGAGGTATGGTGTTGGTGAAAAAATCACCGTCCGAGATTTTTGCATTACATTTCAATTTTCAGGTTCCCTAGATTACAATATATAATTTTTTATTGTTGCTCTGTCGTTACGTTGGCTCTATTGGTACGATAGCTCTCGAATACGATGAAATATCCTCTTTAAATTTGGTATACATATAATACTGGAAATACGACAGAAGCCTTATTATTGAGTCATATCGCTTTAGTAGAAGGGAACAAAAGGGGTAAGAGTTGATAAATTTTATTTCTTTTCAATAGTATTATAATAGTTTTTCCTGGTTTTTAGTTGGGGCACCAAATAAATTTTTGAACATAAGTACTTACTGTCAAACATATAAGGTTCTAAAAGAGGTGGGAGAGAGGTTGCTTCCAATATATGGCATTATACGATGTTTTTAGGGATCTTGGAGTCAGGAAGAAGTGTAAATTATGTTATTTTTTTCCATAATTTCCATTTCTAACAAAAGATCTTCTTTTGTTTAGCTTTTTTACCTTGTCAAAGTACCTCTCATTTAAAATATAAAGGTGTTTGGCTTGGATTAAGTTTTCCTTAGTGGGGGAGGCCAAATTATGTTTTTGAAATTACATGTCTGCAAGGTATTTACATCTTAAACCACCTTACCAATTTTTATATAAGATTATCATGTGAAGTTATAATATGAAAGTTATTGTTACAAGAGTACCGGATTTATGGTACATATAGGGTGTTTATCTATTTTTACTTGTCTATTTCTCTTTGGAATACGCACAAGAAAATTTCCACTAAAAAAAAACACTTTTACAATATTATTATCATTAGGATATGGCGTTTTATGTCTTCTTTTCCGGTTCTTGGAGTCAAAAAATCTGAAAGTTATGTTATTTCCAATTATAACAAAAATAATGCTTAAGTTAAGTTATTTCTTAGTGTGAGAATGTCAAATTTAGTGTTTATTTGAGAAGTGGGTGTTTGCAAGGGAAGCAGTCGCTTAATCCCACTAACTGTTTTTTATGTATATATTACCGGCAAAGTATATAATCCGGCTTTCTATAAAATACCTAAAATGTTCGGGCAAAGTATAAAATATCCTTTATGTGATACCTGGTCTAGGCATTCTATAGAGTACCTAACGTACAGCCGGCAATGTGTATAATAGATATTGAAAACAATAAGCAATAACTGTTATTCTTGTAGCGAGTTGAGGGGGCGGCGCGGTGGGGGTGGAGTTAATACATTATGACATTAACTAGGTATTTCTTGTACGAATAAAACCAACGTTGATTTTTCAAAGATTGCCGAAGTCTCTATTTTCATTTTCCTACACTTTTTTTTATAGACAGTTTGTTGTTAATTCTGAATAAATAAAAGATATGAGTATGGTAATTTGTTTTTCATTTTATACTTATTCATTTTATGATGAATTGTTGTGATACTTGAAAGTACACAGAACCTTCTTCTTATGACACAGGCTCCTATTAGTTCAAGTTAGTTTAGGTTAATTCAGGTTAGTTCGGGTTAGGTCAAGATATATCTATTTACTTCACCCGTACTTTTATACTTTTCCCAATTTATTATCGGCGTTCTATAGAGTTCCTAGGGATTATATATATTACCTAGGCAAAGTAATTGTATAAAAATTAAAGAAAAAAAATACTTCACACATTGCCTAAACGAGCCTATATTATACACTTGCATATACATATATATATATATATATATATATATATATATATATATATATATATATATATATAACTAATCTTTAGTTTCTTCTTCTATCTTATTCTAGATGTGGAGACACGCCGATAGACAAGGAAAATGCTCCTGAAGTCCCACTTCTTTCATCCAAAAATCGTTTAAAATCAACCAATCGAGGATGACTTCGATTGTCTGTGCTTCTATGATATACCCTGTGATTTGTCTATTATTATTTGCATTGAAGGATCTTGTGGAAAATAATTTTTTGAACTAGTTTTTATCCTTTTCTTAATATTTTTGAATAAAAAACACATATTGTAAGGTTTACATAGCAAGCAGACCAATTTTGATTTGTTGATTTTCAAATAGTTTGTTAAAATAATTAAGAAAAACTAAAATAATTTTTTTACAATTTCTCTACTTAAAAAAACAATACGCGATACAATAAAAGCAAAGCAACATAACGTAGGCTGAAGAGTTTTTGCTCGGACACATAGATGTCACCCTTTTCAAAAAATCCATATGATTTTCAGGAAGTACAAACTTTCAAAGGTTATATGTTAAAATTTCATGACATTTCGACGATTAGTTTACAAGTTACAGTGGTTTTAGATATTTCCAAAACAGATACCGTTCAGGCAAAGCAATGGCTTGATAAGTGTTACGGGCACTCTGCTCCTGGAAAATCACTCATCGTTTACTGGTATGCTGAATTTAAATGAGGTCGTACAGACACAAATGATGCCTTAAGCCTATATGTTCACATATTTTCTACTCTATGGGTAAATCTTTATCCCCACTAGGAACCACCCATTGCTTTAGCTTGTCAACCCTCACGAGATTACTTATATTACCCTTATATCTAAGCTCATATACCATATACCGGTCATTAGGCAAGACTGCCATAGCAACTTATGATTTGAATCTCTGGCGGAAGCACTATTAATTTTAACCATAATTACATCACGAATGCTTTAATATTTTGGTGATATAGGCTTTTCACCAAATTTAATTTTTTCTTTTTCTGAGCTTCACTGCTTCGATTCCCTACATTTTTCTCGCAAACTTTTCAATCAGCTCGCTAAATATTTTGACTTGATTTATTTATAATTTTGACATCTGCTGGCTGTTTTGAAGTAAATTGTATTATTAACTGATAAGGTGTCACTCCAGTGGTTTTATCCAGTAACGTATACAAACCATTTTTAATTGTTCGCATGTGCTTATCTCAGGAGGCCTCGTAGATATCATAACATCTTAGGGTTTGTAAAATTGTTCCGTTAAAGTTCTTCTACTAACTATTGGCTCATGTTATGGCAACAACATTCAATATTTGCTTTTCGCCAATATCATTACAAAATATCCTGTATATTTACATATAAACACTTTAAAATATCTTCCTTATATGAGTATATACATTTAGAAGTCTGTTAGGGCATGGCGACTTTTTTCCCTAGCTTTATTACAATTACATTGATCAAAGCCCAATTTAGAATAATTTTTTGTTATTCATTACAATAAAAACATATTTAAAAAAGAAAATAGTAAAATTTTTAATTACTGCTTTTCTCTTTTCTGCCAAATCACTAATATCCATAAAAATTAACAAATTATTCAAAATGTTATAATTGCTAGTAAAAACTAACTGGCAAATACTTAATACAAAATAGTAGATATATCAGGTCAGTGAATAAGTTTTGAAAGCGACACCTATGGGGCATCACTTGAACCAACACCATTTCGCAGCTTCATCTGTCATATGAAAAATTTCAGGTCGATCTGTCAAGTCATTCATTGTTTATCAGCTGGTTAAAGTGCACGTGTGTGAGTATTTTTTAAAAATGAAAAAATTGAATATCTTGCAGTTTATTTAGGAAGGTTTATCGGCAACTGAAATCCATGCAAAGTTAGTGAAAGTGTTAAAGAAGTCTGCTCCTTCATTTCCAACTGTTTATAGATGGATTCTTAGAGTTTAAACGTAGCGTAGGACAAGCGTCATTGATGATCCACGTTTAGGAGGTCCAAAAACTGCAACAACTGAAGAAACTGTTGTGTAAGTACAAGATATGGTAATGGAAAATCGTTGATTAACCATGGATGATTTAGCTGAGGCTATAGGCATCTCCCATGGATTAGTACATGAGATCTTAGCTAATGCGTTGGGTATAAGAAAGCTATTCACAAGATGGGTGCCGTATTTGCTAACATCGGAACAAAAAGGCACTCGAGAGAAACTTTCTAAACAATATTTGGCTCGTTTCACAAAGAATAAAATTTATTTTGTCGATTTGTAACTATGGATGAGACGTCGTTTTACCAGTATGATCCTGAAATGCGACAACAAACACAGTGGACGGAGTCCGGCATCAGTTTTCTGGGATGCAAAAGGCATTTTGTTGATTGATTACCTTCAAACCGGGAAAACAATCTCAGGAGTGTATTATTGCAACCTTTTGAACCAGCTGGATGAAAAAATTCGTGAGAAAGGGCCCGGTTTGCAGAAGAAAAAAATCATCTTTCATTATGACAATACACCTACTCACAGAGGTGTTTTGGCAAACTGGTCGGATTAAAGTACGAATTTTTGAAACATCCACTCTATTCGCGAGATCTTGCTCCGTCTAACTTTCACCTCAAAATATTTTTACGTGGGAATTGTTTTTTAACAAATGATGAGGTGATGGCATCCGTAGATGGGTATTTTGATGGTCTCCCGGAAAACCACTTAAGACATGGGATAAATGAATTAGAAAATCGCTGAAAAAATTTATTGAGCCTCAGGGATGTTATACTGAAGAATAAATTTATTTCGACTCATTAATTCGTCTTATTTCATTTCCGCTTTTAAAATTTATTACTTGTATTTATACTACTCAGTGTATATCACCACTACACCAAACACTAACTATGTTAGCTTCATCAGGAGCGATGATTGACTAAAGCTAAACTACAGATCTACCCAATTTATACTTAGCCTAACCCTTGAATTACTCGGGCGGAATTAATGACATAGGCGAGGCCATCAGTTCCGGTCAAGTAACCAGTAGAGGAGACTATACGGAATAGGCCCCCTGTCTTTATTTAAACTACTTTTACATTTTATAATTTCCACACTTACGTACGCGTTCAACAATCTCCTATCAGATAAATTTCTAATTAATCTTAGATTATCTAAATGTTACAGTATGATCAGCTTCAAGGGCATGTTCGGCAATAGTAGACTTCTCTGTTCTGCTCTATTTTAAGTGTACTAAATATTCTTTAAATCGTGTTTTAATTGACCTTTTAGTTTGCCTAACATATTTTTTGTCGCAATCATTACAACTAATTTTATAAATTCCACTTTTCTCACAATTAGGAAGGAATCTTACCTTTGGGATTTCCTAAGATATTCCTTAGATTGTCTGATCACTTATAGGCTAAGGAGAGGCCTACCTTATTAAATATCTTATTGAGTCCTCTGCCATATTTAGCATTATATGGTATGGACACATACACGGTCTTATTTTCTTCTCGTATAAAAAAGGTGGAATACTGAATATTTAACCTGAACTTATGTCTATTTATTAACTTGTTTACTAAGTTATCGTCATAACCATTAACTCTAGTTATATTTCTAATACGATTCCTTTCATTATTTAAGTTTACTCTATTCAGAGGAAAACTGACCAAAGGATGAACTAAAAAATGTAATGCGGCTAATTTGTGTTGTTTGTAATAAAATGAATCATTAGGAATATATCTGTGACTGTGTCTTTCCTATAGATATCAAATCCTAATCTATTATTATTTTTAATAATTAAAATATCTAGAAAAGGCAGTTGTCCTTTGTTCTCAAGTTCGTAAGTGAATTTAATGGAATCATACCGGCTATTTAATTTGGAAACAAAATCATCTATATTTGCTTTCTTTGTATCAAAAATTGCGAAAACATCATCCACGTACCTATTCCATACCCTTGGGAAATATTCAAATTCTTGACTGGCTTCGGTTACAAACTTATTCATGAATAAATTGGCTATGAAAGGTGATAAGTAATTGCCCATAGCTGTTCCTTCTTTCTGAACATAAAATTAACTGTTATATTGAAAATAATTTTTTTCCATACAAAGTTTAGATAATGTTAAGTATTCATGAATAATTTCATCCTCAAAGTCTTAAGTAATTCTTCGAGATATTGTAAAGTTTGTGGTATTGGCACACTTGGGAACAACGAACTGACATCAAAAGAAATTAAGATTTCACCTTTATTAAGAACTAGGTTTTTTGTTTTATTAATGAGTTCTAAAGAATTCTTCACTGCGAAAGTATTTAATGGTAAATTCTCATGTTCTTTTGATAACCATTTGGATATCGAATATGTGGGTGATCCGACTGATGAAACAATGGGTCGCATTGCTTCTCCAGGTTTGTGGATTTTGGGTGAACAATACAACTTTGGTATGGTCGGATTACTCACATTTAATTTAAATTTTAGCTAATCGGAGATAAGGTTCTTATATTTCTTTAAAGAATTTTTAACTTCTGTTATCATTTTCGGTAATGGATTTTTTATTACCTTTTCATAAGGGCCAGATTCGATAAGATTATCTACATGTTTAAAGTAATCTTTCTTATTCAATATAACAACCTTATTTCCTTTATCCGCTTTTAAGTAGAAGACGTCTTTCCTTCCTCAATCCGTTAAGTACTTTTATGTTTTTTTGCAAATTAGAATTTGCGTTGTTAACCATGTTTTTTGATATTTGATTGCGACATGCTTCCCTAACAAATGATTTACTATTTTCTGAAAGTGTACTAAAGGAACTTTCAACTAATGGCGTCGCCTGTGCCATTAGTTACGCCTGAGTAATTCAAGAGTTCGGCTAAGTATAAATAGGGTAGATTTATAGTTTATCTTTAGACAATCATCGCTCCTGATGAAGCAAACATGGTAGTATCATTGTGCCAAAGATTCCACATTTCCAACTTTCTTGTATTTATGTTTATTTAATCACACTCGGGATTGTCCGACTACAGCTCATTTAAAAGTATTAGTTTTTTAAGGAACTGAGTAACAAATCCCTGGTGAATATCGAGGCACTTTTTAAAATCATACTAAAAATTGCGAATCAATGTGTACTTACACTTTTCCGAATTGTTTTTTAAAATCATTCTAACCGATTCTGAAAAACTGAAAATCAGAAACCGCTCACGGGCTCGTCCTACTAATTTTCTAACTACATTTCGCATTACAGTAAATTAGTGCAACGCAGAAAATAAGCTTTTTGGTTCAACAGTTTAACCATCTATTTGCAGTAATGTTTTTTCCGACCAGTTGAAATCGGATATATTTTCCCAAATACGTATAATAATCGTTTAACTTGGTCTGAGAATTCTTTATATCTTTTAGTTCAGCAATGGTATTTTCGACTTGCTCCTCTGAAGACACACTTACAGATGTCGTTGCTTTACTGCTCCGGCTCTCAGGTGGATTCCGTGGAGTGTAGCTTCTTTCGGATATTTTTTTTATTTCACGGATACACACACTGTATAAAGCACTCAATATATATGCTAGATATAAAACAGCACAGATAACCCCTTATCTATGGTCGAATAGCGATTTTGATTTATCCTACTCCCTGATTTTATCATGATAACCATGAAAAACTATGATAATTTTTTATAATCTCTCTATTTTGAAAAGAATACTCAAAGCGGGCCTTAGATTCGGGGGGTTCCTAGCATATTACGAGGGCTATCTTTTAAGTTTTTACAAAAATAATGAAAGAAGAAAAAAATGTTGGTATAAAACCATTTTATTGTTTCTCAAAATATTCACCTTTAGGATTTATACACTTTTGCATGCGTTCGAACCAATTCTCGAAACATTTTTTTCCCTTTTAAATTGGTACCTCAAAAACATGGTTTTGGAAGGATTCGAAAGCTTCTTGAGGTGATGAAAATCGCTGCTCAGGCATTTGTTTTTGACATTAGGGAATAAAAAGAAGTCGCTAAGCGATAAATCAGGTGAATACGGTGAACGAGACATTAATTCGATGTTTTTCTTCGTCCAATAACCAACTGTTTGACGTGCTGTGTGAGAGCTGATATTGTCATGATGAAGAATGATGCGACGTTTTCGGTTGTTTTTCCTAATTTCATCGATGACTTCTGGTAAACAAATTGGTGTATACCATTCACCATTAACTGTTCGATTCTCTAAAACAAAGGTTGCAACATTTCTAGTTTAACCAAAGAAACAAGCGATCATTTTCTTGGAAGTGCTTCGCTAATGAACTACTTTTGTTGGACTCGGTTCATCTTGATTGTTGGTTACTTTCCGGCTCGTACAAATATATCCAAGTTCGTCTCTTGTTACGATGTTATATACGGATTTTGCATATCCTAGGTCGATTTTTTTGAGCATTTCCTTACACCAATTGACACTAGCCTGTTTTTGAGTTTCAGTCAAATTATGCGGAATCCATCGGGAACAAATCTTTTTCACAGCTGTTCATGCAAAATTGCATGTACTGCGGTCTTCGATATGCCTAATGATGCTTCTATCTCACGGTAAGTCACATGCCGCACAGCATCGATGTTTTTTGGAACAAAAACCGATTTTGATCGACCTTGTCGAAATTCATCGCTGACAGAAGCACAACTCTAACGAAATTCTGAAAACTAAATGGTAAACAATCTTTTCTGATGGTGATTCATCACCAAAAGTTGAATGTAGCGATTTGAGGCATTGTTATTGAGTGAGGCCTTTATTAAAATCGTTAAAAATCATCCATCCCGTAAAATTTTCATTTGTTCACAAAACTATTTTTTTTAAGCGCTCACTGCATACAAACTACTCAGCCAATTTCTGAGCCACCACTGTTTTAACAATAACAGATGTCAAATTTTACAACAATGGTAATGTCACATCTCAATAGCACCATTTAGTGGTAATTTGTAAAAACCTAAAAGGCGGCCCTCGTATAAATAATGTTATAGAATTGTTCAAGATTCGAACTCTGGAATAAGTTTGGAAAGACAAGAGTCGAATATTTATTCCTAATCGACAAAATAGTAGTCTGCATTCCTTTTAATATTACCAAGGTTTGTAATTTTACGTTTATAGAATTTGGAGACCAAAGTAAGAACGTTGGTTTTTTCCCCTTTAGTTTATAACAAAATTATGTGTGTTATTCACCTCAAGCATTGTCCAATTTTCTTGAAACAGTTGAAAAATGTGTGGTTTTTTAAGTAATAATCACACTTTCTACTAGTGGATTCATCTTACAAAATTTTCTTTAAGGTGAAGTTTTTAAGAGGTTACAAGAAATTCCAATATTGTTACCTTCATCGTTTTCTAGAGGACTGGTCATCTTTCCCTGATATAGCATGTTCATAACTTATTTGTAAAGCTCAAAATTCAAATCATTTTTGGAAGAAATAGTAATGTAAGTTAGCTTTCAGATATTTATTTGTCTTATTTGATTATAGCTGTGGATAATCATTAACTAATGATTATCTGGAGTAAAGATTCCTGAAAATGCCTTCGTTATTCGTTTGCAAAACTTCGGATTGTTACTTAAGTTTAATACTATTTAATCACAAGAGCATTAATTTTCCAATAAATTACATCATTTCAATAACTGACAGTAGTAATATTAATTGTACAGGGTGAGTCAACTATAGAGTAAAGTTCATTATCTCATTTGTTTTGGGAATGACGAAAAAAATGTCAAATACAATAGTTTTAGGGAATGTTACAGTGCACAGTTTAAAATTATTTTTTAGTATACAGGGTACTTCAAAAAAGTGTGGCCGATATAACACATGTTTTTTTAAATGGAACATCCTATTTTCTAATTTATTTTTAAATTATGCGTTAAATTTTATAACCTTTTTATTCATAATGTTATATATCTAAACCTAGTAGTTTTTCTAATATTTCAAATTTTTTAAAAAAATACTAGTTTTCAGTTTTGTAAAAAATTGCCAGTAGCGTCATTGTTTCTGAAGGTGGAATACTCATAATTGGTACAAACGTTCTATAGAGATGAGAAAAAAATATATGTAAAGAAATTTGAGTTAGATGCTAAAATATATGTAAAGAAATTTGAGTTAGATGCTAAAAAAAATAAATTTATACATTTCGACTATTTTAAATCGAAAAATCCCAAATTTTTTAAACGGCACACTCTGTATATTATTATTTTTTTCTGATAGATTTTATAAAACCCTCCAACTTTTATTAAGTATGTCATATACCTATTTCTAATAGTTTTCGATTTATTTTGAATTTTTCAATTTTTACCCTTGTTTTTAATACACTTACGCTATAACATCATAGTTGCCAAGACAAAACATAAATGTAGGCATTTTGACATATCTATTAAGCAAGTAAAAATAGTTTCGTTTTTTGTAGTAAGTGACATATAAAGGTAATAATTATGGGTTTTCCTAAAAATGAATTAATTGATATGATTTATATACTCGGCTAGACGGGAAAAAATGTCTTTTGGCAGTAATGCTTTACGGAGCGAAGTACCCTAACAGAGGTAACCATCTAGAAAATCTTTTCAGTGCTTAATGGATCGATTTGATGGTAGGGGTAGCGTTGAGTATACGAAACGGAAAGTAGTAAAACAGAATGCTACCAATAAGGAAAAAGAAATGGAGATTTTACTTTATGTTGAAGATAATCCTCAGGTGAGCAGCCGTCAACTAGCTGACTTATCTAACACATCCCAATCTACGACTAATCGCACCACGAGAGAATACAAGTATCATCTCTTTCATATGGAGCTCCACCAAGAACTTCAAGACCATGATTTTGAACGAGTAAACTTTTGTACCACCATGAATGGAGCGAATAGCGGCTGATCCAAATTTTTTATCCAAAATAATGTTTTCTGATGAAGCTACTTTTCGCAGTAATGGAGCAGTTAACAACCATAACATGCATTATTAACAGTTAATCCGTTTTGGGTCCGGGAATTTTAAAACCAAAACCAGGTCGTTTAATGTATGGTGTGGAATATTAAATTTTCGAATTACTGGTCGATATTTTTTCCGCGAACCGCTTAACGGGTCAAGATATCTAAATTTTTTGCAAAACGAATTACGCCAGCTTCTTGAAGAAGTTGATAACTTTGAAAGGGAACAAATGTGGATTCAACAAGATGGAGGTCCTGCTCATTACCACCGGGAAGTTCGGGAATTTTTAAACGATCGTTACCCACAAAAATGGATCGGTAGGGATGGATTCATTCAGTGTCCCCCTCGATCATGTGACTTAACAACTTTAGACGTCTTTTTGTGGGGCTCCATTAAAGATCATGTTTATGTGAATCCCCCTACAATCCAGTAGATATGGAAAATAGGAAACGGGATGCGTGCAGGACAATAACGCCCTTTGTGCTAAGGAAAGTGAAGGAAAATATAGTAAAACGATTAAGCATGTGTATTCAAGTAGACGAGCATATTTTTGAAAATTTATTACTTCATAATAATTAATCATTAGATACGTTAAACTATATTAAAATTATTTTTAACTATTTGTTTATGTTTTCACAATAGCGTAAGTGTATTAAAAATAAGGTTAAAAACTGAAAAATTCAAAATAAATCGAAAACTAATTAGAAATAGGTATATGACATACTTAGTAAAAGTTGGAGAGTTTTGTAAAATCTATCAGAAAAAATAGTAATATACAGTGTGTGCCATTTAAAAAATTTGAGACATTTCAATTTAAAATAGTCGAAATGTGTAAATTTATTTTGAACACCCTGTAGCATCTAATTCAAATTTATTTACATATGTATTTTTTTCATCTCTACAGAACGCTCGTACCAATTACGAGTATTCCACCTTCAGAACCATAGCAATTTTTTACAAAACTGAAAACTAGTATTTTTTAAAAAAAAATTGAAATATTAGAAAAACTACCAGGTTTAGGTATATAACATTATTAATAAAAAAGTTATAACATTTTACGCAGAATTTAAAAATAAATTAGAAAATAGAATGTTCCATTTCAAAAAAACATGTGTTATATCGTCCACACTTTTTTGAAGTACCCTGTACACTAAAAAATAATTTTAAACTGTGCACCGTAACATTCCCCAAAACTATTTTATTTAACATTTTTTCGTCATTCCCGAAACAAATGAGATAATGAACTTTATTCTATCGTTGACTCACACTGTACTAACAGTATAGCATGGGATGGAAGATTACATTTTCTGCGTCCAAAGTTATTGGATTTAGAAGAAAAAACAAATTCATTACAAGCGAATGAAATGTCTTATTACAAATACGCTCTGAAGTAATTTCTTTAAAACCATAACTAGTAACTATACAAGAATCGTGTTGTGTTAACATATAAGTACCCTAGGCACATGACGTTCATTCATTGACATGGTTATCCCAAACAATAACAACCTGCAGGAAAAATACAATGAGAATATTTTAACATATAGGGATTTTGAAGCACAAGTAAGAAGACAATAGGAAATGAACAGCATACAAATTATTTCCTTTATCCTATAACCAATGAGGGAAGCCCAAAAAGTTTTATATATAACATTAGACGCTTAGCGAACATTTTCATAGGACCATAAAGAAGCGATTGTAAATAGAACTTTACAGTCGTACAGTCCTAGAAAATTTATGGGAAATTCACAATGTCAACTAGGATCCGAAAATTTGCTCAAGCTCAATCCTTATGATATTTAAGCATATCCGGGGTAAGTTAATGTTGTTGGTAGAGAGAGTGCGATGACAATATGGGTGCATCATATAAACTACTATAATAGATTTATTGACTAAGAATACATTTCGTAACTAATACACTAAATTTGTAAAGCCAATATAAAAAAAAATACAACAAAACATACATTTGTATGTTTTGTTGTATTATAGCGGGGTAGCGACATTCGGAACTTGGCCTATTATGCAGAACTATCCTGGGTCGACGAAAGGAGGGGAACTCGGGATTCATCCTGGGCCTGGAATTTCAAGAATGAGGCCTATTTGTGTGTTTTTCCCTCGTTGGCCATCAATTTTATTTTTATCAGGGTAGGATCCAAACCATGAAAATTTATTCACAGAGAGCTTTTTTTTTAAAAAAAATCTCTATCTTTTATTTTTTTTTGGAATAGATACGAAGTTTTTGTGTTGGGAAAGCTCACCCTTCGGTCTTTTTTTATTTAAGAGCCCAATAACTTTTTTCCGTATTAAAAAGGGTCCAAGCTTTTAAAGTCCCTGAAAGTAAAAGTTTTTTTGGACAGAGATACATACAAGTTTTTCGCCTAATTTCTACGGAAGTGTGGCTCTAATATTATACTACTGATACCTTTGAACCTGAATTTTTTTTCCATGATCGTAGAACCACTCAGACGAAGAGAATCGAGTCCTTATACATCTGGACATATACAGTGTGCCCCAAAAAGTTTTATACAAATGGAGGAAAAGTTTATCTTACATATTACAAAAAAAATTATTCTTGATAAAAAGTTCTGCATCACATGGAAATCCGTAGTCAAGCATCAAAAGTTTAAAATATTTGATAGTATACAAGGAAAATAAAATTTTATAATGAAGAGTAAAGTGTGTTTAAATTTAATTACAGGGCCAAATATTGGTTGAAAATGTTAATATGAACTAAAAAGTTATGCTAATGTTTAGATTTGTGGCCTTCCTAGTTAAAAATTCAAAGAAACCCCAACAACCAGTAAATACATCAGTAATTGTCGGATTATTCATTATATAAAGGAAAACGTTTTCTTTTGAATTTTTTAACTAAGAAGGCCACAAATCTAAACGTGAGCATAATTTTTTAGTTCCTATTAACATTTTCAATTAATATTTTGCTCTGTATTTAAATATAAACATACTCTACTCTTCATTTTAAATCATTATTTTTTACTTTCCCTGTATACCATCAAATATTTTAATGCTTGATTATGGATTTCCATGTGATGCAGAACTTTTTATCAAGAATAATTTTTTTTGTAATATATAAGATAAACTATTTCTCCATTTGTATAAAACTTTTTGGGACACACTGTATATATATACTATTTTTTTATTTTTTATTGGCCTCACGAATTTGGCATATTAGTCACGAGCTCGTATATTTTTAAAGTCTAGGACTCCTGATTCGAACCAGCGACCATCGGTACGCGGCTTTATATTTGAGACTAACTATTATATTTTTAATCAAAAGGAAAGTCTTATGTATTATATCATAATGTGTGAATTACAGCATTCTACACAATTACATCGTTAAATAAAGCATTACACGGAATCAAGTTCCGCATTTGCTTATTTGACTTTTATTTACTCGCCTGATGGTTAGCAGCAAATAACGTTTCAAAGCTGCAGAATGTTTAAGTAATAATAGTCATGAATTGAGATTAAATCATGTTTGGCGTATGTTTTTTAAACCCGCTAATTGATCCATGTAAATTTATTATATACGTGTATTAACAGATGTCATTGATCTTTTCCGCGCCAGAAGCTTTAAACAGAACACGTAACAGGCTCTTCAGTGATTTTTTTTTCCTGTGTAGGTTTATCAATATAGTCCTCCTAAATAATAAGAAGCTATGATTTATCAAAGACGGTGGAAAAACTATGACCAAATGAAATAACCTGAATTACAATTTTGTATAGGACAGATTCAAACCAAACGTAGTATCACGCAAGGCTTTGCTGCTCGGAACCGGCATTAAACTATAAGTCCCCTTTGTCTGTGGAACACTTAAAAATGGCCCAATCACACACAAGGGACAGAGTGTCGCCCACGGCCGCACAGTGGGACCGAGGCGGCGAAAAGTCGATTTTATAAAAGTATGTGGAGAAGGATAATAAACACAAAAATTTGAAGAGAAATGTCTAAATTCAAAGAATCAAGTGTAATTTATTATGTTTACCTATCTGAATAGAGTATATTCCTTATATAGATCACTCAAATAAATTACCTCTGATAACACATTACATTCTTACGTTTTTATTTCATATGCTGTCCACAATTTTTTAAGAACACTATGCTATATACATTTTTTAATTCAAAGTTTGATATAATAGCTGCATTAACACGTATTGGTTTCGTTTCTGATGCGAATATTTACGTGCCAAATTAAATAATGCCACAAAATCAAAAATCTTCATAAAATTGTATCTTTATTTAGGCGTAACTATTTATCTACACTTTCCTACAATCTAAAATTAATTTTTATTAGAAGATTACATTGTTATTTATCATATCCAAATGGTTTTAAGTGCGATCAAGTGCGATTACGAGTACAATTAAATCATATATCCACGAACGTACAATTTGACTAGGTGAAAAAAGGAATATATAATCTCATTTTCGGCACACTGCGAAAGGTTAAAGTTCTGTCAGTAGACGAAAAATTGCCTGTTTTATACAATTTCCTTTTAAGAGAACAGTTAAATATTCTAAATGCTAAATATAACTTGAAATATAGATAAATTAAATTATATAAGGATAGATATAGTGCACTAGTTTTTTTATGAACTCTAGCTGTGTAGCGTATATATTAAGCTCTGAGAAAGAGTCATTCATATGCGGAAGGCATGTATATAAATGTCTTAATTCACAATCAATATACGAGAGTTGTCTGAAAATAATGGTTTTGACGAATAACACCATCTTTATGTTGAAACTCAAAACTTTTCAGACTACTCTCGTAATATATTTGAATTATCGCCGAACTATATAATGTCTTTACGAACATATGTCGTCTAAGCATGAAACAAATGATTATTATGCAATCTTTCGATTGTTCTTTCCATCTAAGGAATTGCGTATCTGTTTTGTTACTATGGTAACCGTTTCAGTGACCGACTCACAAATATTATGCGTTTGGTTATAACGAACGGTTATTATTATAAATTCCATCGCCATGTTAAATCCGCCATTTTGAATTTTTGAAATCTGACAGCGTATTTGAATTCAGCGACCCTAAAAACCTGTAATAACATGCATGATGTGAAGATCCGTCTGTTCCCCGAATTGCGTAACTGAAAAGGTTAAATATATGTGTTCGTATTATGTGAATTTTACACAAATATATTATTTTTAATTATTATAATGCCACACAAATAGTTTATGTGATCATTCATTGCATATTTAAGAAGTAATATAATTTTTGCCGCGAATCGGGCAAATGGCCGCGAATCGGGCAAATGGCTCCACTGTGGGCCCTATCGAATATGGCACTTCAAGAAGAATAGTACATCATTACTAATCTCATTATGTGTTTTATTCTAAAAATAAAATAATTGAAGAGCTGTACAGGGTGGTCCAAATTGAACACTTTTAAAGGTAAACCTCTTTATCTAAAGAAGATAGACGAAAACCGATGTTGGTGTCTGAAGCTCAATTTTTATGATAAACTCAGTGGTGAAAACGGCATATCGATATCTAGTACCATTTCAGATATACAAGGTGTTTTTCGAAAATTTGCATTTTGGAAAAATGTTTGTAGTTATTTTCCTATTGAAAATTTTTGATTTCTGTAAAAACATTCTCAAAGTACTTTTTCACGTGGATTTCAACAGTGTACGTTACATTTTTTTACAACTAATATTTTAGTAGTTATTAACGCAAAAATATATTTTTTAAATGGGATACCCTGTATACTTTTCCTTATCCGAATAGAGCTTTAAATTATCATTCTAAAAATATACCATACTTTATATTTTGCTTAAATCTACCTCAAAATAGAAAGGTTTTCAGTTTTTACGCGAGTTTTAAATGCACAATTTGTGAAGTAGGCTTTGGACGGAGCGGCCATATGGTTTAATTCAATTGTTTACTCGTAGTTGTCAAATTTTACTTCAGGATCAGTTAGTGAATGGTCAAATAAATTGCAATGAAGTTTGAAATTTACGAAAAATGGGATACGATATAGTATGTTTCATACAAACAAGAGAAAATTCGGAAGCGGCAAGTAATTTGCACCACGAATGGTACCCAGAGAGGCGTCAACCCTTCAAGGATATATTCGCTCGATTCCGACATAACCTAGTTAATGGTGGCCAGTTTGAAAAGAAACGACCCAAAAATTATGCATCAAACAGGGATAAGTAGTTAGAAGAAATAGTAGTTTTAGGAACTATCGGAAATAATCCCAACACTTCAACCCGACAGTTACGAGAATCCACTGGACTACCAAGAACTAACGTAAGTCGTACTTTGAAGAAGCACGAATTCAGGCTATATAGGAAAAGAAAATTTCATCACCTTAGAGACGGAGATTTTCAACGGCGTTGTTGTTTTGTTTTATTTTCTACATAGTTTAAAGTACTATAGCATTTAGTAAATTTCATTGTAGTTATGACTCTTAGAGTTACTTTCTGGGAATTTTTTTTTACGATTTGACTGCTATCGATAAACAATTGATATTGCCGCTCCGTCCAAAGCCTATTTCACAAAATGTGGATTTAAAACTGGCGTAAAAAACTGAAAACCTTTATATTTTGAAGTAGATTTAAGCAAAATATAAAGTGTGCTATATTTTTAGAATGGTAATTTAAAGCTCTATTCGGATAAGGATATATACAGGGTATCCCATTATAAAAATATATTTTTGCGTTAATAACTATTAAAATATTAGTTGTAAAAAAATGTAACTTACACTGTTGAAATCCACGTGGAAAAGTGCTTTGAGAACGTTTTTACAGAAATCAAAAATTTTCAATAGGAAAAGAATTACAAACATTTTTCCAAAATGCAGATTTTTGAAACACACCCTGTATATCTGTAACGGTACTAGATATCGATATGCGGTTTTCACTATTGAGTTTATCATAAAAATTGAGCCTCAGACATCGATATCAGTTTTCGTCTATCTCCTTTAGATAAAGGGGTTTACCTTTAAAAGTGTCCAATTTGGACCACTCCGTACAGTAAAACAGAGACCAACTGAAATTTAAATTTTTGAATGAAATATCCTGTATAATTTATCATTTTTCATTCATTACATCGTTTAACGCCAAATCAATGGTCCATTAGAAACTGCAACGAGTGCGGAAGGATAAGTAGAAAACATTGGATGAAATTTGAACTGTATTTTATGCGAGAAATTTACCGTATAGGTATATATATTCGTTAACTCTAATAGGTTGTATGTGGTTATATATAACTTACTAAAGTACAAATATTCAGCTGTTTCTTATAAATGCAATGTTATTTACTTTCTTCGCTATTTGCTAAAACTATCTGTGATAATTTTACTTCATTAGATTAGACTTTTAATAACATAGCGAAAGCCGGTGAACCGTGGAATATTTTAAATTTTAGAAATCTGACACTTACTTATCATTTCTAGCCGCCCTTCTTTGAGATCACTATTAATCTTGGACAGCATTTAGATGTAAGCACGCCGCCGAGCTTTAAGTTTGAAGCTATATACCTGGTGGTCATAAATCAATTGGCTATCAGCGCCGCTATAATTAAACAGTTTTAGGTAGCAAAGTGAAATTTAGTGTAATAGTACAGTTAAAGTAGGTGTCTATTTCAGCTAGAAAAACAAATTAGTCACTTTCGGTTTAGCCGGCCATGTGACATACTTTCTATTAAAAAAAAAACTGTTGTTAATGTTCTGATAATATGCAATAAATTATCAAAATAAATTTAAAATTATTTTCAAATTTTGCATATTTAGATTTCTTGAATTCCAAAGTTTCAACAACTAGCGCAAGAAAACAGTGAAATTTAGAAAGTCAGTCATGTCACAATTCATAGACAGTATTTTGCATAGGAACTCAAAAAAATCTTATATCTACTCAATTTTAAAGAAACAAATATTCAAATAAATAAGATAATAAATAAAATAAGATCATACAAAGTAATAAAGACCAAAAAAAAACACTTGTAAAAAAATTGTTTTTATTTAAAAGACCGCCTTGAATGGAAGAAGAGATAATTTTCCAGCCTTTTTTGAAACTGTATTTCTCTAAAAGATATAGTCTTAAATAACAACTGTATATTTCCATTAATAAAAATATGCCTTAAGATGTACCGTTTAGAAAATTGTGGTTAATCTTAAGTGTAAATATTCACTTTATAGATATCGATATCTCGGAAACTTCAAATTCAATATTAAAATTTTACATAAGATGTATAACTATCATAATGCATGATGCATTGCTTTAAATGTTTAGTAAATATGAAATATTTTAGTTAACCTCGATATCAGAGAGTTGATTATATTTATTTTAGTTCTAAAAGAAAAGCTTGACGCCCAACCATTGAAAACAGCCACACATATATAGAGAGAGATCAAGGACTTCATAAAAATGTTTATATGAAAAGTCTCTGAAATTTTCTACAGCATAAAAAAGAGCGTGTCATGTTTTCGATGAAACCAGAAGTGACTGTCAGTATAGATATTATGAAGTATAAGATATTTTAAAACTATTCGGCATATTACCAAGCAACTAACTATCTATAATTAAACAAGCTGAAAGTCACTCTCCAAATGAACGGACTTTACCAGACCACAAAGACCAATGAATTTTTGTCATCCGGTCCTAAACACAGAGATCAAGGAATAGACATTCAATCAACTAAACTATATCCAGAAATATAAACAGTCTATCCACGGCCGCCTATTCAATCGGCCGCCCAGGTGCGTTGTATACTTCGCACACATTGTGTGGCGGTCCTAGCCGAGACATAATACCGAAAATAAACGATTCTGTTTGTCTTCTTTAAACAGTTCCCCATGCAATATAATGTGTTTTATTGATTTTTGGTTTATAATCTTTAATTTAATAACGAGGGGCTTCCTACGAAGGCCCTTGTTTATTGTTTATTTATTATGGGATCACTTCGGTGTCTGTCCGTCCATCTGTCACACCCGATTTTTCCCGAAACTATTTGACATAGAAAGTTGAAAAATATAATAACTAATGTGTACCATAGTTTTGAAAAATAAATTTTGACTTAGCGGATTAGTCTTGGGGATGAAATCGAAAGTTAAAAATAAAATTTTACCAGGTCATCAAGTGGAGTGTCAAATGAAAGCTTATGAAAATACAAGTTCAAAAATATATATGATTTATACTTTCGTGTGTTATTTTTAAGAAAATAGCAAAAATCTGTGTCCTCCCTTATCTCGAAAAGTATTGTTCAAGAAATTTAGAAAAAATTCTAGAGTATTTTCCATAAAGTGTAGATTGAGCAATAATTATCACGGGTGGCATAAAAAAAAAACTATGAAAACTATGTTTCTTGACGTACACCGGAGGTAACTGGAACCAAGTACCGAGATATAATTTTATTTTTAAGCAAGTCCGACTTGCACTTAGCCGGTTTTATTTATTGACATGCATTTTGTTTACTACTAATAGCAGAATATCCTTTTCAAGTTTTTCTTGTGATTATTACTAGCAACTTAACTAAATTTCTACACTAAAGCAATCAGACCGTTTTGCTTTATTTATTGGCTTTTAGATATTGTTGCAAGGCTGCATAGTATTAAAATAATAATATTTATGAATTTAGGTTAAACAGGAAATGTTTAGCGAATGTTCTTTAATTCCCCTAATTGACATATGTAATAAAAAACTCAACGGTTTCTTTAGATACTACCGCTTGCCCAATAAATTGTATTTTTTTAATTGTGCTATATAATTAATAAAATGTGCTCTCATGGGCTACACGGTTTGCAGCATGGAGTAATAAAAGACATAAAAAAAGCATCAAAACTCGTATCTATTGCTTTGCTTCTAGAGCCCTTACCACATAAGTGTAAATGCAGTGCCATTTAATTCGCCGTGTATATATTTTTACTCTTGGTATTAGTTTTGCCATTTGTTTCTCATCTTCAAGATGTTCTCTTCCATTCAAAAGGAAAACGTTTGTGAGAACCAATTTGTGTATTTAATAAGCAATAATTTTCATACGTTTCGTGAAATTTAATTAACAGTGTTACATTTTATAATTACAATAACATATTAAACTTTCTGACATATTTATGATATATATACATTCATACCTCTATATAATATATGTATATATATCCATATATATATATATATATATATATATATATATATATATATATATATATATATATATATATATATATATATATATATATATATATATCCATATATATATATATATATATATATATATATATATATATATATATATATATATATATATATATATGCGTACAAAATGGCGACTTCTAGGGGCCCTGTGTGGATCTGATCATAAATTTTTAGTTTTACACATTTCGTGTAAAACTAAAAGCTGCGAGTGGCTGTCGGAATTTACCGCATATTACCGATAGGATATCACTGAGTAATGTATTGGAAGATAGCATTAGAAATATAGTCACCAAAGCCATAGATGAGCAGTGCAGTGTTATGAGGGATACTGTTGAGAAAGCTATAGAAAATACACAATAATTGCCCTTAAATAAAACGCGTAAACCATTATTAAGTGAGCACAGACTGAATATTATTAATAAACGAAGAAGAATGGCTAATCAAGGCTTAAATACACCAGAAAAGATTTCCATCTATAAATAGTTTCGGAAAAAATCGGGTGTGACAGACGGACAGACAGACGGACAGACACCGAAGTGATCTTATAAGTGTAATTGACATACGTAATAAAAAACTCAACGGTCTCTTTAGATACTACCGCTTGCCCAATAAATTGTATTTTTTTAATTGTGCTATATAATTAATAAAATGTGCTCTCATGGGCTACACGGTTTGCAGCATGGAGTAATAAAAGACATAAAAAAAGCATCATAACTCGTATCTATTGCTTTGCTTCTAGAGCCCTTACCACATAAATGTAAATGCAGTGCCATTTAATTCGCCGTGTATATATTTTTACTCTTGGTATTAG
Organism: Pachyrhynchus sulphureomaculatus; assembly: GCA_019049505.1. Lineage (NCBI taxonomy): Eukaryota > Metazoa > Arthropoda > Insecta > Coleoptera > Curculionidae > Pachyrhynchus > Pachyrhynchus sulphureomaculatus. The sequence continues at coordinate 97,952,825 of CM032446.1, read as the reverse complement.
TTTTGCCATTTGTTTCTCATCTTCAAGATGTTCTCTTCCATTCAAAAGAAAAACGTTTGTGAGAACCAGCAATTTGTGTATTTAATAAGCAATAATTTTCATACGTTTCGTGAAATTTAATTAACAGTATTACATTTTATAATTACAATAACATATTAAACTTTCTGACATATTTATGATATATATACATTCATACCTCTATATAATATATGTATATATATCCATATATATATATATATATATATATATATATATATATATATATATATATATATATATATCCATATATATATATATATATATATATATATATATATATATATATATATATATATATATATATATATGCGTACAAAATGGCGACTTCTAGGGGCCGTGTGTGGATCTGATCATAAATTTTTAGTTTTACACATTTCGTGTAAAACTAAAAGCTGCGAGTGGCTGTCGGAATTTACCACATATTACCGATAGGATATCACTGAGTAATGTATTGGAAGATAGCATTAGAAATATAGTCACCAAAGCCATAGATGAGCAGTGCAGTGTTATGAGGGATACTGTTGTGAAAGCTATAGAAAATACACAATAATTGCCCTTAAATAAAACGCGTAAACCATTATTAAGTGAGCACAGATTGAATATTATTAATAAACGAAGAAGAATGGCTAATCAAGGCTTAAATACACCAGAAAAGATTTCCATCTATAAATAGTTTCGGAAAAAATCGGGTGTGACAGACGGACAGACACCGAAGTGATCTTATAAGTGTTGCGCACGGAACACTAAAAATTACCAACTGAAATACAGTTAAACCGTCGTCGAGACAGAAATCGCTACTACAATGACATGTTGCACTGAAATTCAAAGACATGCTAACACCTTAAATACTCATGAAGTCTTTCAAAAAGTTAAAACTATAACCAGACAATTTAAAGCTAAGACTTGGGCTGTAATAGATCAAGACAACGAACTGGTCACTGAGCTTGATGAAGTTCTTGAGAGATGGCATAGATATTGTGCAGAGCTGTATACCGGCAATAATGACATTTATGCGTTTCCTGATGAACACCTAGAGGAACCAGATATTCTGGTGGATGAAGTTAAATGTGCTCTCCGTAGATTAGCCAACAATAAGGTACCTGGGGTTGACTGGATAACTGCAGAAGTAATAAACTCTTCCTGAAAGTTATCTAATGAATATTCACGGTATATACACACACTTATGGAGGACACCGAAATGGCCAAGAGACTGGATAACATCCATCATTACCACTCTTCATAAAAAAGGTTCAACGTCTAACTGCAATAACTCTGGACTGCTTGCTCTTGTATCGCACGTTAACAAAATTATGCTGTACATTATACACTCACGACTATAGCCCTTTATATCATGCGAGTTGTCGCCTGAGCAGGCTGGTTTTCATCGAAAAAGAAAGAAAAAGAGAATATTATGTACCACTATTCCTCTGCTTCGTAAACTACTGTAAAGCTTTCGATAACGTTAAATGGGCTAAATTATGGTACATAATGTCACAGATGGGCATACCCACACACTTAATCAACATTATTGAAAATATGTATGAAGCCAGTACTGCTATGGTGAAAACAGATAACAATTGTTCGTCTAGATGTCGAATAATGAAAGGCTGCATACTCTCCACCATCCTTTTCAACAGTTATAGTGAATTTATAATGAGACACGTATTAGATCGATGGGAAGGAGGAATTAATATATGTGGTCGTCGGCTAAGCAACCTTCGATGTGCAGATGATACACTATTGCTTGCAACAAGTCAGGAAGAGCTTTTTACCTTAATTGAAAGACTTCAGAATATCAGTAAAGATACAGTCTATAAATAAATAATAGCAAGATGAAAATTCTGATAGTCGATAGGGAAACCAGCAACTTTCCAAATGTACAGCAGATTAATGAATATGAGGTGGTTAGAAGCTTCTCATACTTGGGAACTTTGATCAATAACACTGCCAACTGTGAAGATGAAATTCATCAAAGAATACAAATGGGTCGCACAGCTATGACTTAACTCACCACCATCAAGCTTTGGAGATCTAGGGACATCAGTCTCAATACGAAAATAAATCTAGTAGAAACCCTTGTATTCTCCATATTCAGGTATGCATCTGAAATCTGGACTATACGCACCGCTGATCCACGCCGTATAGACGCGTTTGAAATGTGGTGCTGACGAAGGATGGTAAGAATTCCGTGAACAGCCCGGCAAACAAATGTTTCAGTTCACTAATGAGGTCAGACCGAAACAGAAACTTTCCACAACAGCCTACGCTAGTCCTAAAATATTTTGGTCACATTACATGTGCTGATAATATAGAAAAATTTGTCGTGCAGGACAAACCAAATGGAAGGAGACGACGCGGAAGATCACCAAGCCCCTGGGTGGATACGATTGAGATGCTGCTGGGTACCGACATGGAGCAAGCTACAAGAGAAATAGCTAACAGAGAACGTTGGCGTGCCACTATTAGAAACATCTCCAATAGACTGGATAGGACAAGATATTTAGGCGAGAGGAGGAGGATATATATATATATACATATATATATATATATATATATATATATATATATATATATATATATATATATATATATATATATATATATGTCTCTGTCTGCTGATTTGGTGATTAGTCGGTAGCTAAGATGCTATAATTATTATATACTATTGACTAAGGAAACACATGAAAATTGGATCTTAAGATGTCAGGGACCTAATTAATTTAGCCTAGGTAAGGACTTTATTTTATTTTAAAACCAATCACGGTACGGAACACCAATTGCCCAAGTCCAACTAGCACTTACCGGTTTTTATTCTATTATGAAGAGTATAAGCAGATCTAAGTTAATTTTTTTTTTAATAAAATTTAATAATAATTTAATATTAGCTATACTCGTCGGGTACCAAACTTATTCATTTTCAAATCTTTTAGCATTATTATGGCATATAATACTTAATTCTTTATAAACTTAACCTAAACAATAAGTTGTAGACGCGATGTCGTTTGAAAAACAACATTCGAGGTACCGCTTTCTTTTCGCAATTTAATTTATTTCTGTAAAAAGAGGCTGAGGCAAGAAAAATGATTTCTTGGGCCCTATGTTACTGACTGTATCGTACAGTATATGTAAGCAGTACTTCCAGCTGTTTTGAGATGACAAATTTTAGTTTCATAATGATGAAAAAGACTAAAACACAAGAAGTTGGAGCAAATCTGTACTAAACTTAACTAGATCTTTCACATTCACTTTGAGTGACCTTCCCGGTTATCCAGAATTATAGAAGCTCAGTAAACTCTTCATTTTCAAGCAGACGATGCTTTTGTTCTTGGAACTCTCATCTTTCGTTTCAGGTTCAAGAAAAAACACTTTTTAGATAAAATCGTTATTAAAAGCGGATACGAATGACAATTCTAAGAGCCAAAAATCATAAGTCTATCCAATCTATTCCTTTTGCCAAAGCCGTCCTTACTAAGTGGAAGTGTCAAAAGATAGTAGTGCCTGAAATGCGGCTTTTGGAACGACATAATACCCACAGCCGATTTTTTAGGTTAGTTCAGGTTAGTTTGGGTTCAGTAGAATCAAGTATTAATTTTTTTTCAAATCTAAAAGATTTCAAATTAAATAGGTTCTGCAGGATATTTTTGCCCTAGAGATGAACAAAGTTATATTTTTAGAAAGTTCTTAACATGAGTGTGAAAAACTACTTAACAAATATTGTTAATGCAAGGAGGTTGATGGACTGTATTCTATACATAAAAGTTTTTTAACTTTTATAACCGTTTCTTTTAAAACTAATGGACTTGAGAGGGAGGAGCAAATAGTTCAAAACGTCAGGGATCGAAAATTTTTTTGTTTAATAAATTTGTCTCGATGTTAGTAGACAATTTTGATTATAATAAGAAAAATATTTTATCGAAATTTACAACAGTATTACAGAGTGTCACAAGTGAGCAATGTTGACTATCACTAAAAATCGCGTTAAGTAACACTTGAGTGTGAGCATAGATTTGGTCAACCAAATCCCAGTCATTTATTAAGTATATTAAACTATGTTAATTGTTAGCAAATCCTTATGCTTTTTATCATGTCAAAAATATAATAAATATCATAATTTAATTGGCGATAGATTTTCTTTTTTTACTCTTGGTAAATAGAATGTTCTTTCTAAGTTCTTATTTATAAATCGATTAATTAGCTAATTATATTAGTAAAGGACCGAAACATATTGAAACCAACGATTTCTGATTGTTTTTGCTTTTAGTTATTGGCCTGGTTAGCATTACATATCGCTTAAAGCAACATAATATTCAAGTAATAGTAATTATGAATTGAGATTACATTTGTTGGCATATATTCTTTATACCAATTTACTATTTACTAAATATCAGGGCTCAACTAATAGTTGGTTGAACATCCAGAAGTTATAAATAGAACAGGAATATCAAAATGCTGTTTTTTAAGCTACAAAATTATTTACTGAAAAAGAAATTTTTTAAAAATTTAATATCTGATTAGTACTGCAGTTTAAATTCAATATCGATGGCTACTACGAGCGATATCACTAAACCGAAACAACACATTTTGCATTTTTTTTTGTTCCAACCTAGAAGCTGTCATGTGCTATTGATTAGATCTCGATTCTTCTCAGATTCGATATCGAGAATTTTTCTCTGCGCATAAGATCTTTTTTTCGAAAAACTATCTACAATGGAATGAAAATCCTACCAAAATCCATCTATATATCATACATACATGTATATATATATATATATATATATATATATATATATATATATATATATATATATATGTGTGTGTGTATATATATATATATATATATATATATATATATATATATATATATATATATATATATATATATATATATATATCATATATATGAGGTGAAAAGTAACGGGATAGCGGTCTATGTAGTAAAATTTTTCTTTTGTTGTTTAAAACTCTATATTTTGCCAATCCATCTCGGCTTCATTAGCAATATTACTAAAATTAAAACCCTCATGCACACATAGGTTGCTAAAAACAAACAACATAAACTTACCAACTGGCTCTTCTAGTAATACTCCTGATGAAACCCAGAAGGGTTAGCGAAATATAGAGTTTTAAACAACAAAAGAATAATTTTATTACATAGACCGCTATTCCGATACATTTCATCTCATAATCTTTATTACGGTCGAGAAAAAAGAAACACAGTATAAATATATAAATAATAAATATATAAATATATATAATATATATATATATATATAATATATATATATATATATATATATTTTTTATAAAATATATATATATATATATATATATATATATATATATATATATATATATATATATATATATATATATATATTTCGTATATATGTATATATATGTATATATGTATATATATATATATATATATGTATATATATATATATATATATATATATATATATATATATATATATATATATATATATATATATATATATATATATATATGTATATATGTATATATATGTATATATGTATATATATATATATATATATATATATATATATATATATATATATATATATATATGTATATATATATATATATATATATATATATATATATATATATATATATATATACGAGGCTGGTTTGAAAAGTCCGTGCAAAAATAAAAACTACTTATGTGTTTGGGGTAAACCTTTTTTATTTTTCGACATAGTCTCCTTTTAGGCTTATACACTTCGTCCAACGATGTTCTAGTTTGTTGATCCCTTCCGAATAATAGGATTTGTCCAAGTCTGCAAAATATCCATTAGTGTCTGCAATCACCTCCTCGTTTGAATAAAATCTTTGTCCCGCCAGCCATTTCTTCAAATTGGGGAACAAATAGTAGTCCGAGGGAGCCAAGTCTGGAGAATAGGGGGATGTGAAACGAGTTGGAATCCTATTTCCATTAATTTTGCGACCACAACTGCTGAGGTGTGTGCTGGTGCGTTGTCGTGATGGAAAAGGACTTCCTTGTGGGCCAATCGCGGGCGTTTTTCTTGCAGCTCGGTTTTCAAACGGTCCAATAACGATGAATAATATTCACTTGTAATAGTTTTACTCTTTTCCAGATAGTCGATGAGGATTATCCCTTGCGAATCCCAAAAGACAGTCGCCATAACCTTTCCGGCCGAAGGAACGGTCTTCGCCTTTTTTGGAGCAGATTCCCCCTTGGTAACCCATTGTTTAGATTGTTGTTTGGTCTCAGGAGTATAGTAATGTATCCATGTTTCATCCACAGTGACGAAACGACGCTTAAAGTCCTCCGGATTCTTCTGGAACAGCTGCAAACCATCCTTGCAACACTTCACACGATTCCGTTTTTGGTCAAGCGTGAGCAATCGCGGCACCCATCTTGCAGTTAGCTTTCTCAGGTCCAAATGTTTATGCAAAATATTATGTACCCGTTCAGTCGAGATGCCCACAGCACTAGCAATCTCACGCACCTTAACTATTCTGTCATCCATCACCATATCATGGATTTGATCAATGATTTCTGGAGTCGTAACTTCCACAGGTCGTCCAGAACGTTCAGCGTCACTTGTGCCCATATGGCCAGTCCGAAAATTTTGAAATCACTTATAAACTGTTCGAATCGAAGGTGCAGAGTCACCATAATATTTATCAAGTATCTTTAGTCTCCTGAGGCGTTTTGCCTTTCATAAAGTAATGTTTAATCACCACACGAAATTCTTTTTCGTCCATTTCTTGAAAATCACTCGACTTCCTTGATTCACACGAATGCCAAACACAAAGAAATAGACCAATATGGCTCAAACTTGGTGTGCGTTCATTCAAGAGATGCTACTAACTAAACATGACCTCGATACGCGCCGGTGGTGCCATCTCTCGGACTTTGCACGGACTTTTCAAACCAGCCTCGTAAATATATATATATATATATATATATATATATATATATATATATATATATATATATATATATATATATATATATATATGTATATATATGGTTCAATTGATGAGTGAAAAAGCTGTTGTTTCTAAACATTTTGTTTATCGACAATGGCGCGAAAATCCTAACATCATAAATCGTAACATCTTCGTTCGTACTTGGAACAGATGCAAAGAAATTATTGACGAAACCAAGGAAATACACGATAAAAGAATTAAAAGCAAACTTCTTGCCTGCCCCAACAATTTCAGATTCTTTTGGTCGGTCGCTAAAAACATCAGCTAGATATGTTAATACCATTGTAGCAACACCTATTAAGGAAGCAAACTTGTTAGCTGAACTTTTTGGTCCATATCTTACTCTCCATCTCCAAGGAAAAAAATAAGCACCCAACATTTCCAATGTGCAATCAAGGATATTGTGTTCAGACAGCGTATCATAAGATGTATTTTAGTGAAGCTAGACACCAAAGAGCTTTTGGCGCTGATGAAATACTTGCCATTATAATGTTCCTTATTGTCCTTCGATATATGTGTACTGTCTGTTAATACTTTATGATTAGTAGTGATGCTAGACCACAGCGTTTTTCATTAGTAATAGAAAATAATGAAAGCGTTTCATTACATGAAGAACATTTTAAATTTTCTCCAAATACTCGCATGTCAACAATTCGACGACCAATGTCACAGAGGTTAGGAGACCCACTTGATTTTCTGTTCCGTTTACCAACACTTTGTTCGCTTAATCTTTAATAGTATACAGCCTCAGTAACGCGTTTTCGCTTCCACTTAAAAATTTTTTTACTATTTTTATCAATATTTGTTGATTTTTTATTATTATCCATTTTTTTTTACTTGTTTACAACAGCTGTTCACAATAACCACAAAATTAAAGATATCTATATATAAGCATATAGTAAAAATTACGTTACAGCGTTGCCGCTCCGAGACACCGGAATTTTAAGATTTTTAATCATCATTTTTTATTAATTACCTATTTTTTTAACTATTATTTTTTTTTTTATTCTTTTATTTTTTTCATATTATTTGCTTTGATAATTTTTTAAAAATTATAAAATATAATTAATTTTTATTTTCCATATTTTTTTTTTTATAAGTTCGGACAAAACATCTAAAAGTTAATCCATTCATGTTAAATTATTTAATAAAATTAAATAAACAATATATAAGAGTTAAAATCTTTCGATAATGAATTTATTATCATAATAATAACTATCGTTAGTGTTATAAAAATTTTTAATTATTTAATACAAAGCATTTTTAAATGACAACATTCAAAACTTTTGGTTGAGACTATTGCACCTCAACCTTGTTAAGAAACTACGATTAAAAACTAAGGTGTTGTAGGGTTTAGTGCCCCACTCCCAGCATATGTTCTAGTTTCATTCGTTTCTTACATATATACAAATTTTTTTGGCAAAGTCTAAAATACAAAATTAATTTAATTTTCAGGTATGTCATCAGTCTATTGAAAAAACCATGTTAATTGCATTCTAAAGGTAAGGTAGTTTTAAGTACTTACCACTATTAGGCCCGCTGCTTATTTTCTGTGGGAGCCCCCATCCCCATCCTATTTCAATAATTGCGAATTGTCTCGCAATAAATATAATGACATTGATAAGACACTGTTGTCATATCATAACATTTGTCGGAGGTCTGAACCAGGTGTTTCTTATGTCTTTTAACAATATAAATATAAGCTAAACGCTCAATCTCAACAATAAAATAATGATGTTTTTCTTTCTTAATAAACAACAGAACGGGCATAAAACTTTCACAAAAGGTTATTCAAATCAAAATTTTTGAAGCATAATTTTCAATAACAAAATTTCCGAATGGATAATTTTTCAAAAAACGAAATTTACAAAAATAAAACCGCAACAGAAACAAAATGGTTTAGTTCCAACCAAGCATGCTATTTCTTATTAACACATTTAAATTTAGAATGATTTTTGATTTGAAAAGACGTTTATCGTAAAGAACCATATGGATTTAAATCAGAAAATAAGAGATTAAAACCTATCTCCATTACTTGTGATATTTGCAATGGACAAAAGTGTGGGTGGGGCAGGGGATTCCCCCGGGCCCTGTGTTTCTAGATGCCCCCACTTTTCTAAAGAGGCCTGAAATCCGTTGTCTATTTCTTAGGCGTTAATTTTTTGGAATTGTTTTGGAAAAGTATCCAAATTTTTAAAGTAGTACTCTAAAGATCTTTGGACATTAATACATTGACCGCGACAGCAACTTTTTCATAACTCTGCACACCAACAAATACAATACAACAATATTGATTTTGTGATTGCAACAAATTGTACCTTTAAGATTTTGTAGGTAAAAAATTACACTTAGGAACAGTGCATACCAATAAAATACTAAAAAAATAATGCGCTATTAAATGTTATTAAATGTATCAAACTTATCGATCGAGAGGTTGTGTTTATGTTCCAAGACCATAAAAATGGGATTTTGGTTTGGGTCATTGAGGGTTTGTGATTTTGTTAGGACGAGTTGTTAAAGTTCCATTGCATGAGAAGATTTTTTGGAAAAGTCCCTGTTCGACAATCATTTTTCTATTTTTAATTTGAGAGTCCTTCATCACTAACTTTTTTATAGGTTTGAAAAGGTCCAAGTTTCTAAGATTCCGCTAAAAGAAAGTTTTTTTATTTGTCCTCACACCACACCGGTTATCTGTTAGTACCTTGTGAGATGTTTAAACTTTTAAAGTTCCACTATTTGAAAGAGTCTTTTCGATAAGAACTCCTCCATTAATTTCCACGGATTTGGGCTCGAAAATTGACCCTCTTTGGCCCGGTTTTTCTACCCATGACTCGGGATATACTTTTCATGCCTAAATAAAAGTTGATGGGTTTGCAACAATATTGGCTTGATAAATCTCCTTCATTTAACAAGTGAGATATAATCTCAGCTTATACACCGATAAAAACTAAAAAGCTCATGTAATTTTTTACGTTGTTAGCACCGTTGCATTCATTAGGTTTCTCTACCTGGATATACTGACATAGAACTTTAACGAAATTGGTTTGTGCTAAAGTCCTGTCTTCTTCTTTCAATTGTTTGTTAAAAACAATAGTTGGTACTGATTTAAAGGGTTTTTGGAGAGCGTTGGTTAAGGTCCCGTAGTTGGCTAACTGATTAGATCCTATAATACCAGGTATTATATAGAAAAGTTTGATTTAATCTTGTAAAATATCTTTTCTTATGGAGATTGTTTCTTAAAAATAACGTCATTGAAACGTTCCCGGCACTCTTCTAAGCGAGCAGTGAAAGTTTTGATCACAGCTCGGCTAGTCGTTTTCGCGATGGCCGTCATTTCCTACCGGATATTTTCCTCTAGACCTTTTATGACCGAAAATTGTTACTGTCAATCTTAGGTTTTTGATATTTCCACAAGAAAAAATCCATCAGCACCAACTTTGACTACGTGGAGGTCAACTCTTTTGGAAATCAATTTATACGGAAAAATTTGGCGAATGATTGGCAAACCATAAAAATCTTTTTGAAAAAAAAAATAAAACTCATAACTAAGACAAATCAATTTTTGCGAAAACTAAACATACATTTTAAAAAAATAAATAAAATTAGAAATCCACCATAGCTTTCAGCATCAGAATTACATCTTCATCTACCTACGTCACTGATATAGGTATATCTGTTTTTGAGAAAATAATTAAATAAAAAATAATAATAATCAAGAAGGAAGTTCGCTTTCAAGAGCGAAATTATTTAGTTTTTAAAACTGAGCTAGCTATCTGTTTTATTGACAGATGCAACAGGACTTTGTATTTTTGTTCAGTTGAGCGTATATACTATCAATCAACATCTTCTAAAATATATAGAAGGATTCAATATTATTAACGATCATCCATATGCTTTCCCAAGTGAAGATCAACAGGAGATCTTCTAGCTTATGTCACACATGTTTAAAACTATGCAAGTGAACATTATGGAGAATTTTGAGCGGTTGCACTTGCTATATCCAAGACATTTGAGCGTGTTTGGCATCACGAATTATCGACTAAGCTACGCTCCTATGGTATATCTGAAAGGTTTTCTTTAGGGCTCTCGTGTTTTATTTGTTTGTGCCTCCCTTGTGTCGTCAAATAGCGTTCTGATGGGTTTCTTGCCCTTACTATCAGCGCTGGTGTGCTCATATTATATTTCTCGTTTATATGAACCCTCTACTGGAAAGGACCAGGAATCCAATCTACAGCTTTGCAGAATACATTATGCCTTTTTTCTTCATTTACTTTGAACGCTTGAACATCAGCTACTCTACTACAAAACTATTTTTGTGAAAACTTAACATACATTTTAAAAAAATAAATAAAATTGGAAATCCACCGTAGCTTCCAGCACAAGAATTCTACCTACACCACTGATTTAGACATATCTATTTTTGAGAAAATAATTAAATTAAAAATAACACTGATAAAGAAGGAAGATCGTATTCACAAGCGAAATTATTTAGTTGTTAAAATCGAGCCAGCTATCTAGTTTATTGACAGATGTAACAGGACTTTGTATTCTCATTCAGTTGAGTGTATATCCTATAAATAGAATATTTATATTACTTTTAAATATGTTTCTCAGTTTATGAGTGTCTTGACATTTAAGGTCTCGGTCAATTTTATTATCAACAATTGAAACATTGTATTTGTTTTAAAAATAAATTGTTTAGATATAATGTTTCATAAGAAATTATATTCGTATATTTACATGTCTTTATACTACGGTCAATTATATTTTAACTTAGGCTTTTTATCTTTTTCGATTAGCTTTTTATAAAATACATATTGATATAAATAAGAATATAAAAATATACAGAACATTCCCTGAGCAACTTTTTTTTCTGCCTCCTCAGGACATTACTTGATACCTAATTGTTCCTTGCAATTGGAAAAGTAACGCTTTAAAATTCTGTTAGATAATTTCGATAATTACCTATGAAAATAAGTCTTTTTTTTTCAGCACTAAATTGACTTTAAAATAGAAATAAATATGAGAAATAATTTTTTGAACTTGTATAAATCAAACGAATAAACAAAATTTAATATTTAGTTATTTAATTTTCATTATTCACATATTTCCTCAATATTATTTATCACAGTTATTTATTTAATTTACCGAAGTTATTCGTAAAACTTAATAACAATACATGGTCTATCCGGAAAATAATGTCACCAAGTCGATTAAAAAAAAATATTGACCAGATCGGTATAATACATTAAAATCCTTCAAAATAGTATCCGTCTGCGTGATTTCCAAGCTGCGAAGGCATCCCTGGCCTGTTCAGGAATTGTTTTTAAAGTCGTTGTGAAAGCTGGTTTCACGTCGTTAATTGTTCCGAAATGATGTCCTTTCAGGATTTCAAGCAGGGAAACAAAAAGAAGTCTGGGGGAGCCACGTCGGGACTGTAGGGTGACTAGGGCAGTTCCTGACAAATTTACACTCGGCGAAATTTTTGGTCGACGGTCAAAATTCTAGGGACTAACTTCGCGGACACTTTTCTCATGTGTAAATCGTTGGACACAATCTCATGGACGATAGTTTTTGCAATATTTAACCTATTGGCCACTAAACGAACTCTCATTCGTCGGTCTGTTTGCAAAAGTTATTTCACACGAGTCACATTTTCTTCGTTTCGGGCGTCCAGCGCGGGCTTCATCGTTGACCGCTTCACGGCCTTCTAAAAAGGCCTTGTGCCATCTTGCATCTAAACCATTGGAAAAGTTTCCACGTGTATCTTTGTTTCAGTGAGCGATGTATTGCGACTTATACAAGAGACGAAACACGAAAGGATGCATAATACGCTATATATGAAGTAACCTCTCTAACCCGCTCTCCCACTTCATATACCTCTTATATATTTCACCATAAATATTTGAAAATAACTTTGGAGAAAATAACATAATTTCCAAATTTCTAGATCCCAAGAATCCTGAAATATGATTTTCAAATTTCTCGATTCTAAAAATATTAAAAAAGACACACAACGCGATATATAAGAACTATCTCCTCTAATCCCCTCCACAATATTCTAAATTCTTATATGTATGGCTATAAATAACCGAAAATAATTTTTAGAAAAATTTAGGTTTTTTAACTCCAACAAACCTGAAAAGGACGTATAACACGATATATATGAAGCAACCCCTTCTTCGCCTCGTTAACTCCATATATATATATATATATATATATATATATATATATATATATATATATATATATATATATATATTATATATATATTTATATATATATATATATATATATATATATATATATATATATATATATATATATATATATATATATATATATATATATATATATATATATATATATATATATATATATATATATATATATATATATATATATATATATATATATATATATATATATATATATATATATATATATATATATATATATATATATATACTATATGTAATTAAAATATTGAAAAAATTTACAATTTTCAGATTTCTCGACTTCAAGAATTTTTAAGATGACATATAACATAATATATACGAGGCAGCCGATTTAACTCATCACTCACAAACTGTAGGTAATTCCTATTTCGAGTATTATACGTGTACCAAATTTGAAATCGATATCTCATTTTATTTTAAATTTATCGTGACAAAGGACTGAAAATAAAGGAAGAAATATGCTTTGTGTGATCTAGGGATCCTAAAACGTAAAGCAATGCAAAACTCTCAGAACGTGATGTTTTTGCAAATACAATACTTCCCTCTAGAAAAAAAGTAAATTTGAATTAACTTATATCATAAATTGTAAATTTTGCTTCAAATATAAGATAATTTTTAAGATTTGGAAAGAAAAATATTTCCAATCAGCAACTTTTAGTTTCAAGAGAGTATTAGTGTCATGAAGTTATCGACTGAAAATCTTATTTTAAGGTCAGATTTTAGCACTAATATAGGAATTGATGGCCGCTTCAGAGACGTGTAGTTTTGAAAGTTATATATTGACTTAAGGAGTTAGTTTTGGGGGGGTGAAATCGAAAGTGAAAAAAAAACTTACCAGGTAATCGAGTGGGATGTGAAATGAAAGCTTGTAAAAACACGAGTTTCTTTGTTTTTCAGCTAAAATCGCTGTCCCCCCCCTTATCTCGAAAAATACTGATCAAAGAATTTTAAAAAAATTCTGGCATATTCTCCACAAGTTGAACGAAAATTATCACACCTTGGATAATTTAACTGGTATGTCCAAAAAAATTCAAGGTCATCAGTTTTCAACAAATATCGGAAACAAACTTTCTTGAAAACTCATTTGGAATGTTGAAACCCTAACATATATCATCATGTTTAAAAGCATTGGTAGTAGTAAAACTAAAAAAAAATAACGAATCTCTCAATAATGTTAATTACGAACATGTTTTATGTGACATTAACAGAAGGTTGTGTCCTCAAACTAGATATTTGCGTGCGTCACGAAGACCTGTCGCAAATTACAAAGATTTAACCCGCTAGCTCTAATTAAGAGATATTCAATTTTTATGTCTGATTTCAAAAGTATGTCGAACGACAGGTAATTATATAATTTAAAAAATTATGTATTTAAACCACATCTTCTTTCCCTTTTTTCAATTTACAACAGAAAAATACGGGAGGCATCAATTTAAGAATATATAGGGTTTCCTTTCTCTGACTAAAGGAAAGTATTCATGGATAACTCACTTTCTGAGATTTTTGTTTTTATTAGAAGATTGGTTCGAATATATCGTAATTTACGTCGTTTTTAGAGTTGCTGGAGTCGAAGAATTTAGAAATTCTATTATTTCTTCATTATTTTCAATTATTTATGATCAAACGTGTAAGGGATTAACTACGTGAGAGGAAGGATTAGAGGGGGTAAATTGTATTTTACGTCTGCTCTACAGTTCTTGTAACCTCGTAATCCAAAAATTGTGTTCTTCTTCATTATAATCGGTTATTTGTGGTCACATACATGGATTATATTATTAATCTTTTTCAGTGTTCTCGAGTCGAGAAATCTGAAATTTGCATTATTGTTACATTATTTTTAATTTTAACGGAAATAATACGTAGAGAAAAGTACTAGGTTTTAGTTGTAGATATTTCTGAAATCTTTTCTGTGTTTGTATTTTTTCATGATTAATATCTTAACACATACTATCTATCGTTTAACTTTAAAGTTTAGACTTGACACGGATTAGCTTGAGTAAGTAAAATTCAGCATCTACTTTAGTACATAAGGGAATGTGATTATAAAGCTCTCACAAAAATATTGCCTTTACAACTTATAGCCTCAAGAAAAGTTCTGACATAACTGTTTAATTTTTATTTTCTTATATCTTTGTATCTGCTTCAGAAGATGTTTTTGTAACTTGCACTAAAATTTTACATTTGGCGACTTATGTGTCCATAATTAAACATGGTGAATTCAGTATCGAAAAATGCAACAACGTAAAATCATTTTTTGAAAACACTTTATTATGCCATTACTTCAATAATGTAGTCAAAATATTTTGAAACAATTCGGAAATTTTTATTTGTATTTTTCCAGAATTTAGTTTTCATAAAAGGTTGGTTTATTACGAAAAAACCTTTTTGTACTTGCAATAACATTTCAAAAAATTAACCAGAGGATGCATGGAATAAACGATATGAGTTCTGACAAAATAAAAAACATCTGAAATTAGCATTTTCGAAACAGCATAATTAAAGGCCATATAGTAAATAAAGAAGTTTAATTTTATTTTAGTTGCAGTTACTGACATACTTGAATTAAAAACAAAAATGTTGTCATTTTTGTCCATTTTTAAATTTAACCTATTCAAAAAGTACAGGTTTTGCTTGTATATGCACGGTCATTTTTTGTATATCGCATCTCTTGTATCTTTTCAGGAATTTTTTCAGGTCAAAAATGTTATGTTTTTTTAATGATAACTGTAAATATTTTAAATAAGTGAATTTATTTTGTAGTATAAAATGACTATCTCTCTAATTATCCTCAATTAATTAAGTACCGGGATGACTTGCGGGTAGGTGGAAAATAAAATATCACTCGCGGACCAACAAGTGGGACAGAAGGGATTTCTAAGCTGTAGAGAAAGTAACCCTTTAGAAAAAGGCACACTGATCAAAAAAACCTAGTCAAGAGCCTCGCAATCGATGGAACCAGATAGGACGAACTAAGTAACGGAAAAATATAAAGAATATTGACCCATAGAACATACAGGGCATTTCTACAAAACTAAATAGATACCGAAAAGAAGGGAAAAGGATGAGAGAACCGTGGCCACTTCGTTCATTTGTTACAGTGGGTAACTAGAAAAAAAACGAGCACAACAAGGAGTCTCTATTCTAATAAGAAGGAACCTTCGAAAAAATATTACCTCATGGGAATCAATTATCGAACGCTTAATCAAGATTAACGTAAACCTACATGGTCATAATAGGTGCATGATATATGCTATTAACAATGATATCTACGTCCTCAAAAAGGAAGTTTTTTTGAACAACTGAATTATGAAATCTTGAAGGTTGGCAGCACAAGACAATTACTTGATATTGGGGACATGAATGGTATAATACGGAGGAAAATACAGGACAAGATAGTAAGACCATACGGAGAGAACATAGTTAACGATAATTGCGATAGACTGATTACAGTATGTGAGCCAAACCTTTTACGCATCACAAATGGATTCTATCAACACCGTGATATACACAAATATACCGGGACACAAGTAACAAGACAGTTGAACTCAATAATAGACTATTTAATGGTACGGCAAACACAAAGTTTAAGATCTACAATATAAGAGTGTACCGCGGCGCAACTTGCCGACGTGATCGCCACGGGGTCAGATCCAAAATACTGTTTTCAGGAGGATGCCAAAGGAAGGAAGTAGAACAGGAACAGCAAAGGAAAAAATATAAAACCGACTTAACCTAGAGCGGGAAAGCGTTAAGATATTTTATCAAATACGTCTCGATGAAGAATTACAGGAAAAACAATTTAATAACAACGAGGAACATTATAACTAATTAAGGAATACCTTTATACTGCTGCAAAGGAGGCTTTAGTATATCAAAACATGAAACATCAGAAAACATCATACTGGTTGGATGAAGACATAAAATCGAAAATTAAAGATAAAGGGGAAATATATGAACGATACTTATTAACAAAAGATACGACAGCTTGGATAAGCCATACAAGCAATCAAAGTATAGTTAGGAGAATGATATCTCAAAAGAAAAATGAATCCTGGGAAAAATGCCAAATAAAGGAGTACAGAGAGCTGGAAACTTTTAAAGTCTTTGAGAACAATTAGGAAAAAAGATTTCATCTCTCTAGTTACTTCCGAAATATGAGATAAGTACTTCTCCAACCTCCTAGAGGAGGATAGAATAGAATTTTTGACCTAGGAACATAATCATAAGGTGCGTGTCGACGCCTTCCCTTTTGGAATAACGCGAAAAGAAGTAGAGCAAATATACCAATCATTAATAAGTAAAAACGCACCTGGACCAGGTAATATTTTGGGGAAACTAATCAAGTATGGGACTCAAGATCTACACAAACACCTTAGGATACTATTTCAAAACTGTCTCTGGGGAAGGGAGATACCTACTGAGTTTAGAACATCTGTCCCTTTTACTACTCACAAAAAAGGAGATAAGAGCGAATGTGACAACTATAAAGGTAATGCGATCCCCAGCACAATTAATAGAACCTACGGAAAGTTATTAAAGAACAAAATCGAAAATGAGCCGAGAAACAGGCTGGCTTCAGAGCCGAAGATCTTCAGTGGACCATCTTTTTGGCGTCACTCAAGTTATCACGAAAAAATTCTCCGCAACCCGTCTGCTATACGTTGACCTTAAAAAAGGAAATGATAATTTCCTACTGAGTAAACTATGGAAAGCCCTCCAACAGACAAATATAAACTCGAACTTAATTTCCACAGTTAAAGGTTTATACAAAAACGCAAAAACCAAAGTTAAGGTAGAAAACTTAACACCTAAAAGTTTCCACGTTAGCAAGAGCCTTAAACAGGGTATGTTGCTTGTCATCTACCCTATTTGAAATATATTTAGAGATGGTACTAAAACGATGTATACGACATTGTAGTAATATGGGGATACCATTAGAGAACAGCAACTTCCGGACATTATGCTTTGCGGACGACCAGATAGTAACTACTCG
Source organism: Pachyrhynchus sulphureomaculatus (assembly GCA_019049505.1). NCBI lineage: Eukaryota > Metazoa > Arthropoda > Insecta > Coleoptera > Curculionidae > Pachyrhynchus > Pachyrhynchus sulphureomaculatus. The sequence goes on along the minus strand of CM032446.1, from coordinate 97,934,572 downwards.
AAAACTCATCGAGGAAATTGAATGACGCTATTAAGTATAGAAACACTCAGGGACGAAGAGCTACTACGGAACTGAATAGTGTACTGTGGAACCGAAGCATACAAAAAGCAAACAAACATCGCATATATAACACGATTATTAAAAGCATTGTAACGTACGGTAGGGATGTACGGCAGTGGAAGACATCAACCGAAAGGACACTGGAGGCGACAGAAATGGACTACTAGAGGAGAGCAGCCGGAAAGTCAAGTCTTGAGCATGTAACTAATAACAAAATCAGAGAGATAATGAAAGTTTCCCATAGTATAACAGAAGACATAAAAATAAAACACCTTTAATGGTACGAACACATGCACCAAATGCCAGAGGAGCGACTGCCAAAACGGATAATAAATTGAATATCACAGGGTAGACGACGAAGAGGACGACCACGGCGTGGAGAGAGGGAAAAGACAGAGAAATCTGAGAAAAGGAATTAGATGAACATCTCTGGATGGACAGAGAGGCCTAGAGAATAGGCATCGCAAGACGTTGAGGACTTGTTACACGATTCGTATATATATATATATATATATATATATATATATATATATATATATATATATATATATATATATATATATATATATACGAATATATTATTGTTTTTATTGTTTAAATTACAGATTATGCAATTATACTTTGCTCTGAACATTTCTTATAAAACAGTTTTTCTCTTTCGAGTATGAGAATAAGAAAAAACATAAAAATAGCAATCACTTTACTAATAAGTTGAAAATTACAACATGAAAATTTTATCTGACGTGTGAACATACTGATAGTATACATACGGTCAGTATTATGTTCAGTTTAAAAAGAGTAATAAATTTCTTAAATTCTTAATAAATCCAAGCTAACATGTAGGCTGAAAAGTTTTTGGTCTGACACATATATGTATATCGCCCTATTCAAAAAATCCATATGATTTTTAGGAAGTACCAACCTTCTAACGATACGTGTCAAAATTTCATGACATTTCGACCATTAGTTTACAAGTTACAGTGGTTTTAGTTATGCTACCGTTGATATTCAATGGAAAAAATCGAATTTCGTGCGGTAAATAAACACTGTTTTTTGATAGTAAAAAATACCGTTCAAGCAAAGCAATGGCGTGATAAGTGTTATTGGGTCTCTGCCCCTGGAAAATAACTCATCATTTACTAGTATGCTGAATTTAAATGCGGTCGTACAGATACAAATGATGCTGGTCGCCCAAATGAGGTGGTTACACCGGAAAATATCAAAAAAATTCACAAAATTTTCTGAATGACCGTAAAGTGAAGTTGTGTGAGATAGCTGACACCCTAAAGTTATCAAAATAATGTGGTGGCCGTATTTTGCATGAACATTTGGGCATGAGGACGCTCTATTCGAAATGGGTACCGCGTTTGCTCGTTGTGGACCAAAAACAACAACGTATTGAGCGCTGTTTGGACCTGTTTAAGCGCAACAAAAAGGATTTTTTCATGTAATATGTGACAACGGATGAAACATAGATCCACCACTACACACCGGAATCAAATCGGCAGTCAGCTGAATGGACAGCAGCCGTTGAAAACCGGCAAGAGTCGGTTGGGAAGGTTTTGACCTGTGTATTTTGGGATGCGCATGGAATAATTTTCATCGACTATGCTGAGAAGGGAAAAACCATCAATATTGCAATGAGACAGCCTCAAATGAACAAGAAAAAAGTACTCTTTTATCAAGACAATGCACCGTGTTACAAGTCAATGGTTACGATGGCAAAATTGCATGAATTGAAGTTCGAATTGCTTCCTCATCCACCGTATTCTCCAAATTTGGCCCCCAGCGACTATTAACTATTCGCAAACCTCAAAAAAAATGCCCACGGGAAAGATATTCGGATCCAGTGACGAAGTTATCACCGAAACTAATAGCTATTTTGAAGGCAAAGACAAATCCTTTTACAAGAAAGGTATAGGAATGTTAGAAAAGCATTGGACTGATTGCATCGCTCTTGAAGGAGACTATGAATAAAGACGAATTTTGGAAAAAGATGTGTTTTAAGTAGCTAGACCAAAAACTTTTCAGCCTACGTGTTATAATATTATCCTTCTTGAGGGACTATGAGCATATTATTTACCAAAAATCTCACGATCTTCCGATTTATTTTACGGTATAAATTATTGTACATCTCCCGCCGCGGCGTATATTTACTGCATGGTCAACTGGCAGTTCTTAAATTTTATTATTTGAAAACGCTCATAAAAGCCATATTATAATATACTAACAGGTTATACATAAAATTTTCACAGATTAATTAACACAATTTCTTTACTTTACACTACTGACTATTTATGTTATTTTAAATAAAAGTTGACCACCCATTTCAAAAAGTCAAGAACATTAATTAAATACGTCGTCGAGTCCCTTGCATTACCCAATAGTTTAAATGCAGATTACATTTTTGTTCATTTAGAAAACAACACTATAATAGACTCCGACATCCGTAATTTGTTTAGTATGCAATCGTTGAACTGAATGAATAATAAAAATGATAATATCAATTAAAATATTTCCTTAGAATTTCAATTGCGCCACTATTTACACTTATGAGGCGTCCGAATAATAAATATTATTCGGACGCCTCATAAGTGTAAATACTAAAATTGCATAATATTATTTTTCGATATGGCCTCTTTGCTTTTGAATACATTGTCGCTATCGTTCAGGACGCTCCCGAGAAAAAAATAAATCTCAAACAACCTTGACGACTTCTTCTTTAGAAAGAAACTTTTTTGTAATGGTCTAAAGACGTGAAAATCTTAGAGAGCACGGTTCGAATTATAGGCTAGATAAGAAAGAACGGTCTACTTCAATTTTTGGATGATAGCCATCATACGAGCAGTAACATGAAGACAAGCGTTAGCCTATGAAAAACAGATATCTGGCTTTTATACTCTTTTCTTCGTATGGTAGTTTTCACTCTAACCCGTCTAACAAATCTAAGTAATACTCTGCATTTATCGTACGTTGTCAGAAAATATATGTAGTAGAACTGCTTTCGTATACCAAATGACTATAGCCATAATTGCCCCTGTTGAAACAATAGACTTTCCTTAGTTTTGAAGACTCAGAATGTCACCACTGCACCGACGCTTTTTTGGGTTCTGGAGTAAAATAGTGTGCCCAGATTCCATCAGTTGTAACAGAAAGGACCTCCATCTTCTTAATATCTTGTCAGTAGTAAATGTGCCATGTTCAAGCGAGTCTCTTTGGGCTGATTCGTTAATAGTTTCAGAAATATGCATGCGCACGCTTTTTGACAATTATGGTATCCTTTATTAATATTATCTGCACTGCTCATACAATTTATTGTAGAGGCAATATTCCCCACTATATTTCTACAATTATCTTGATTAGGCACATTAACTCTGCCGGTAATCTGTTCTGTAGTTGAAAATACAGTTCTTCTTAACAGATTTTTCTGGCATTTTCAAACGCATCACACCATTTATAGACGTTTATATTTGATAACTCTTCGTCAGCAAAATATATTTTAAGTATGTCACAAATATCTGATGCTTTTATGCCTTCGCAAAAGGAATTTCTTGTGCCTAGATCAGGTAAAACACAATTTTCAATTTCCGTCCGTGCCTCGAAAATATGGATTTCTGATTTGGTGAATTTTTGGTCGAATTATTTGTAGTCAAATATACGAGACGGATTTTTTAAAGTTATCTATCTAGCTATGAAAATAATGTTACACAAAAAAAACTACTTTGTCAAATCGTTGTAAGTTAGATCTGTTTTTTTTATTTATTCCAAGTCAAAGTCAATTTTTTTGGGGACTGTATTCCTAGCCTATTAAAATCCCTAAAATTTTATATAGGTACACATTAAAATTTGATTATATCAGTCATTATTATTATCTCAAAACTATTATTTCATCAAAAAACCGCTTTAAAATAGCATAGATTTAAAAAGTATAGAAGATGTAATAAAAGAAAATTATATTGTAAATTTAAGATAAGAAAATAACAGACCATATTTTTAGTGTTCCGTACGGAACACTTATAAGATGACTTCGGTGTCTGTCTGTCTGTCCGTCTGTCTATCACACCCGATTTTCTCCGAAACTATTTGTCATAGAAAGTTGAAATTTGGTAATAATATAGGAATTGATAGCCTCATCAAAGTTTTGAAAGTCAAATTTTGACTTAAGGGGATAGTTTTGGGGGGTGAAATCGGAAGTGAAAAAAAAATTTTTTTAGTAGGTCATCGAGTGTGGTGTCAAATACAAGCTTGTGAAAACACGAGTAAAAAATATATATAAAATGTAATACTTGCTCACACTTTTCTTTGTATTATTTTTTAAAAATCGGGAAAAATCGCTGTCCCACCACCTTATCTCGAAAAGTACTGATCAAAATATTTTGAAAAATTCTGGAATATTCTCCAGGGGGTGTAGATTGAACGAAAATTATCACGAGTGCATTACCTTTAATAATTTATTTGGTATATAAAAAAAACAAAAATTTCAAGGTCATCAATTTTCAGTAAAGATTGGAAACAAACTTTGTTCGAAACTCATTTGGGGTGTCTTTTGTGAAGTCACTGATCATTTTATACCACCGTAACAACATTTTTTATTTTAACTGTGCAAGTTCAACTTGCACTTGACCGGTTATTTGAAGGTAAAAGTTAAGTCAAAAGCAAAATCATTATTAATTCAAACTAAATGTATTCTGTAAGTAAAAACTTAAAGAGTCTTTGAAATCTGCTTTACCGCGAAAATGTAAGTAAAATATAGAATTTTAAGGAAATTAAGGTCCTGATTATTAATTATTGGTTATTTTTATTCCTGGTTTTTTTCTATTTTTTTTTATCTGATATAATCTTCTAGATAATTTAATTTTCCTAATATTCAAAATAGTTCCATGTTCACGCTTGTTGACAATTTTCTGCTGTTACATCCACGACTGAAAACGACAGTGCCTGCCCTACAGAAGCAGGGGTATTCGAAACCACAGTATTCAAGACTGTTCACGAAGGTTCGGGGATAAAAAAGTTTTCAGTATAGATACCCCTTAGACCATAGTGAAAATTTCTCAAGAATATTTGGTCGCTTTGCAGAATGATGAGAGATGTTTTCCGCGAATTGTCGCTCCGAAACTTTGAGATTTCCTATTAGCATTCTTCTATGAAGCAAGAGTAGACGCAATTGATTCATAAGAGCTCTACAGCTCCAAAAAAAAAAATGAAAAACTCCGTCTTCTAGAAAGTTGATCGAGACCGTTTTTTGGGACTGTGAATCAATTTTGGTTATTGGTATATATAACAAAAAGAGTTTTTTTTAATGCCCTGCAACTACTTTTTGTTTAAATACTTGCAGGAGTACCTCAGCGACCGAAAACTTTCCTTAGATGATGAGTTAAAAATATAGAAAAAAAATATTTTTTTATGTTATGAAAAAACTCGGCAAACGCTGGACTAAAGGTATTAGTGTAGACCTTAGTTCTGTATATTTTTTAATTAATTCACCCTAATAAGGAATTTTGATTTCAGTCATTATTTTCAACCTTAATAGAAATGGCATGTAGAAAAGATTAATATGGTGACCACGAAGATTTGACAAAAATAAATTAAGAGCATTATATGACTTTTCGTTTGGCTACGTCGTTGTCATTATTACACTACAAGGGTTATACGGATTTGAATGTAGATGAAAGTGTCCCCAATATATCACATTATGTGTATCAGTATGCTTGAAGACGAGAAAATTATATCGAAACAGGTAATAGAGGAACTAGGAGGGGGAAACAAGTTATTTTTCTTCACTTGTGTAAAAGGGGAGGAAATTAAAATATTGTTTAGATTATATCTTTTATTACCACAATTTCAATTGATCCCAGAAATATAGTAGTTTAAATTAAACGATTATTACACGGTAGATTAATTATTATTATTTTTTTAATATCCTATGCTATACAAATATTTTACAGAACTCAAACTCACCGATCTTCTAGGTCTGTCATATCAAATTTGTGCGTCCTAAAAGACTGAAGTACAAGATATTTTATATTTTGGTATATCTGTATATTGGTACGACACCTCTCGAACAAGGGGTATAGATTTAAAATTTGATACACATATTGTGTCTGAAATAGAATAGAAACTTCTAGTTTTTCAGCGATGTCGCTTCAAAAGTCGGGGTGAATGTGACGGCAGCCCTTAAATATTTTATGGTTTTAATAATATGAATTTTTTTTCGTTTTGTGGTACGTTTGTATTCATAATTATTTGCAATTAAACATATAAAAACAGGGATAGGGTTAGAGGAATTGCCTTATGTATGTATTTATATATATATATATATATATATATATATATATATATATATATATATATATATATATATATATATATATATATATATATATATATATATATATATATATGTATATATATGTATATATATGTATATATATATATATATATATATATATATATATATATATATATATATATATATATATATATATATATATATATATATCGTGTTTCTGCTCGTTTTCAAGATTATTGGAGTCAAGGAGTCTGAAAGTTATGCTCACTAATTTCATTTTTTTTTCAGAAATAGTATGTAGGGATATCTGAGAAAGTCAACTTCAACGTTTATCGTAGAATTGTGAGTTTACTAGGAAAATACTGTATCTATACAGAAATACTTTAAATATATTGTTTTCAGTTATTTATAATGCATAGCTTTAAGAAATATTTTTAACTATGTGAAAAATAAAATAACAATTGTGAAGCTCTTTAATATTGTTACAATTATTACAAATACTGAGTTATAATGCTTAGTTTGAGTTGTCACTTAATCTAAAAAGGACTAATTCATTATTTACATTATAGCTTATATTTGGAGAGAAGATATGGTAAATAGCTTTAACCTTTTCCTTTTTTATAAGGTTCAAGGTATTTGTAAATGTTTGATTGATATTTATCGATTAGTATTTGTAACGTTTCATACTGGACAAAAAGCACAAAATGCTTTTAAAGTGATTCTATTATCATAAGGTGGCAAGAAATGATGAATGTTACGAGACTGCAAATAAATAATTTGGCGCCCCCCCTTTTAATAAGCTTGGCAGACACAAAATCTATTATACTACTGTACAAGACGTGTTTCACGGGGCAATAATTGCCACAAAACCTACTTGCTGCAAGCAGCTAAAAAATGATTACACACTCATTAACTAACGGCAAATTGTAACATACAGTTAAATGCCTGTGTTTTACGATAATTAATGTTTCAATTAGGGGAATGATGTATGAAACTTAAATTAATATGTTACGCTGACATTCGATTTGCGTAAATTATACAAAATTAACGTAAGTTTACGTAAAATTTATTAATTCGTTTTAATTCCAACAAAAAATTCAACAGAAACTTAAAAAAAAACTATTGGCTGTATTATTTCATCTTCCAGTTCTGACTAAGGAAGAAATTGGAAATAAAACGACTAGTTTAAAAGAAATTCAAGTGAACACAGGAGGGGGCAGTAGGTGCAAGACAATGGCTCATAATCAAACGGACATTCATGCGATGGATGATGGGGCTTAGGTGACGTCAGAGGAGTGGTATATGGTCCAGTTACTCACGACAGGTAGAAAGGCGAATCATTGGAGGCAGGTAGCGACGCAATGAATGGCTTGATCATAATACCTTACTACGATTGGTATCTTCTTTTTAACTATGCAAGGAATTTTCTTTTGGTAACATCAGATCCGGCAAAATTTATCGGCGGTTGTGACGATCCTGTGGTCAATGCAGCGCCACTCAACGATGTTTGGCACCACCATTGCTGCCCATGGTAAACGAGTAGTGACTGTTAAAGGCGTACGTAGATTTCCGCGACAGATAGGTCTTAGCGGCTTATTACGGGTCGGTAACTGGTGGTTGGCAGGCGGCCGTAGTGGTTCTATTCAAAGCTCTTTTGGACTGGCAGTAGATGGTGTTCGGTTTAAAACTTAATCTAATAGTTAAATAGACTATAGGCTCGATGCACGTTGCGTCTAGTTAAGTAGGGTACCTGATAAGCTTCTAGTATGACAAGGAGGGAAGGTACTGTCTGTTCTTCAGAACCTTGTTCTGTTTGAGTAATTCGGGGTTTGCATATTTATCACAAGGAGAAGGATTCTGGTAGCATGGATATAGGTACAAGTTGGACAGAGACAGGCTGCTAGTCTCGCGGGTCCACAGCTAATCAACCCGATCTGCCGAAAAAAGAGGGGCTACACAAAAAGCATCCTAATCGCACAGATCTCCAGTATATCTCTAGGTACGAGTTAAACAAAGACGAGCTCATGAGTGTGCAAGGGTGTGGAGTAACATATATGGTAGTAGTAGTAACAAGTATCAGACCACAGAAAGAACGAGGCTACGTACACGAATCCGTAGTACCTCTAAGTGCATGTCAGGTAGTGACGGGCTGCTGACATCACGGGTGTGCCAGGAAATCTGGGACGCAGAAAAAAGCAAACTGGTCTCACTGGTCCGCAGTATACCTCTATGTGTGCGTCAGACAGAGACCGGCTGCTGTTCTCAAGTGTCCGTAGCTAGTTTGCCCTATCTTCGAGGGAATAGTACAGCAAAAAGAGATGAACTGCTCTCCCCAATCCGCAGTATACCTCAGCATTAGGCGGTCAGTTTGTCATATGCATATACCTCTAATAAAAGTATATCAACAAGGATACAATGGCCGGCAACCTTGGATTGGATGGCTGCTTGACTGCGGCTGTTCGTGGCTGCTTACCTCTCAGGCTGCTGGTCTGTTTCTAGTCCGTGGATAGTGACTGGTCAAACTCACCTACTGGCGCGGCCGGTAACGTTTCATACTGGACAAAAGCACAAAATGCTTTTAAAGTGATTCTATTATCATAAGGTGGCAAGAAATGATGAATGTTACGAGACTGCAAATAAATAATTTGGCGCCCCCTTTTAATAAGCTTGGCAGACACAAAATCTATTATACTACTGTACAAGACGTGTTTCACGGGGCAATAATTGCCACAAAACCTACTTGCTGCAAGCAGCTAAAAAATGATTACACACTCATTAACTAACGGCAAATTGTAACATACAGTTAAATGCCTGTGTTTTACGATAATTAATGTTTCAATTAGGGGAATGATGTATGAAACTTAAATTAATATGTTACGCTGACATTCGATTTGCGTAAATTATACAAAATTAACGTAAGTTTACGTAAAATTTATTAATTCGTTTTAATTCCAACAAAAAATTCAACAGAAACTTAAAAAAAAAAAACTATTGGCTGTATTATTTCATCTTCCAGTTCTGACTAAGGAAGAAATTGGAAATAAAACGACTAGTTTAAAAGAAATTCAAGTGAACACAGGAGGGGGCAGTAGGTGCAAGACAATGGCTCATAATCAAACGGACATTCATGCGATGGATGATGGGGCTTAGGTGACGTCAGAGGAGTGGTATATGGTCCAGTTACTCACGACAGGTAGAAAGGCGAATCATTGGAGGCAGGTAGCGACGCAATGAATGGCTTGATCATAATACCTTACTACGATTGGTATCTTCTTTTTAACTATGCAAGGAATTTTCTTTTGGTAACATCAGATCCGGCAAAATTTATCGGCGGTTGTGACGATCCTGTGGTCAATGCAGCGCCACTCAACGATGTTTGGCACCACCATTGCTGCCCATGGTAAACGAGTAGTGACTGTTAAAGGCGTACGTAGATTTCCGCGACAGATAGGTCTTAGCGGCTTATTACGGGTCGGTAACTGGTGGTTGGCAGGCGGCCGTAGTGGTTCTATTCAAAGCTCTTTTGGACTGGCAGTAGATGGTGTTCGGTTTAAACTTAATCTAATAGTTAAATAGACTATAGGCTCGATGCACGTTGCGTCTAGTTAAGTAGGGTACCTGATAAGCTTCTAGTATGACAAGGAGGGAAGGTACTGTCTGTTCTTCAGAACCTTGTTCTGTTTGAGTAATTCGGGGTTTGCATATTTATCACAAGGAGAAGGATTCTGGTAGCATGGATATAGGTACAAGTTGGACAGAGACAGGCTGCTAGTCTCGCGGGTCCACAGCTAATCAACCCGATCTGCCGAAAAATGAGGGGCTACACAAAAAGCATCCTAATCGCACAGATCTCCAGTATATCTCTAGGTACGAGTTAAACAAAGACGAGCTCATGAGTGTGCAAGGGTGTGGAGTAACATATATGGTAGTAGTAGTAACAAGTATCAGACCACAGAAAGAACGAGGCTACGTACACGAATCCGTAGTACCTCTAAGTGCATGTCAGGTAGTGACGGGCTGCTGACATCACGGGTGTGCCAGGAAATCTGGGACGCAGAAAAAAGCAAACTGGTCTCACTGGTCCGCAGTATACCTCTATGTGTGCGTCAGACAGAGACCGGCTGCTGTTCTCAAGTGTCCGTAGCTAGTTTGCCCTATCTTCGAGGGAATAGTACAGCAAAAAGAGATGAACTGCTCTCCCCAATCCGCAGTATACCTCAGCATTAGGCGGTCAGTTTGTCATATGCATATACCTCTAATAAAAGTATATCAACAAGGATACAATGGCCGGCAACCTTGGATTGGATGGCTGCTTGACTGCGGCTGTTCGTGGCTGCTTACCTCTCAGGCTGCTGGTCTGTTTCTAGTCCGTGGATAGTGACTGGTCAAACTCACCTACTGGCGCGGCCCGACTGTAATGCGCGAACCGAAAAATCGACATGCGACCTATTAGCAGCGGCTTGGTGCGATGCCAAGTCTTTTTGAAACTTGAAACTTGGGAATGATAGCCACTCGAGATACGGCTAGAAATCGAAAAAACCTATTTTCCATGCCTCTAGCCACAGATTGATTGAATGAATTAAAATCCATAGATCCATAGTCCCTTATTAAAGCAAAAATGAGCCTTCTCTGATGTGTAGTACCAAAGACAGACTCAACACGAACCCCAGGAAAATTATGTAACTTCGTTCCAAGACGGTACTGTTATTTTTATTATTTCAGGTGTATATATTTTAATAATTTCTTTATTACTTATTATAAAAGTTTCCAACATTAATTTATTGTTAAATAAAATAGATACTCCATTTTCTATAGGTCGCTCCAGGTATTTGTTTAAAAAATAGTAACTACTGCAAATCTTTGTTTAATATTTCATCAATATTTAAATTTTGATGAATGCATACACACACACATATATATATATAACATATATACACAGTGTGTCCGCGGATGGAGTGCACAAGAGGGAAAAAATCTTTATTATTCATTTTACGACAAAAAGTCGTTCTAAAGTTCTGCTTGTTGAGAAAAATATCAAATTAGGAAAACATGAAAATTCTTGAAGAGAGCAGTACCATTATTTATTACATTTAACAAAAATTTTATAAAACAAAGTTGTTTATAAACTAACATAGAGTCTAAATGCAAATTTTGAAATGAAAATTCGAATATTTAAAAATATAATAATAATTGTGGTTTCATGTAATTATTTGCATTTAACAAAAAAATTAAGATAGTCGATTTTGTAAACGTCCATGTCACGTCAACATCTTATTTACATCTGTCAGTATTCTGATTTCGTGAGGCATTTTCAAAAAAGTTCTGCAGAGAAGAGCGTATTTATTTATTACAATGTTACGGAAATGTGTCTTATCAATTGAGCATTGCGAAAATTATTAATAAAATTCAATGAAACTGGGTCGGTGATGAATGTGAAGAAATCTAAGAAAACATAAGACGAAAATGACGCAGCTATGTACGTTATTAGCAATACGGTCAGTTTTAGATAACCCGAAATTTTCGTTAAGGAAGCATGCACAAATAGTGGATTTAAGCAAAAGTGAATTACACACAATTTTTAAGAAAAACAACAAACCTTTTAAGCCAAAGCTGCGGCATGCACTTGAACCTGGAGATGAAGAGAGACGTTTAGAGTTTAGTTTATGGATAGGTGAAAACTACCTTGAAAATCCAAGATTTCACAGATTTATTTTTTATACCGATAAATCTACATTTTGCACAAACGGGCACGTATCTTCTCAAAATAGTCGTCATTGGGCTTTCGAGAATCCTAATTGTGTAATCAACAAACGAAGTCAACGTTACAAAAAATTAATGTATGGTGTGGAATATTTTTTTAATCGGATCATTGGCCCATATTTTATAGAAAGAAATTTAAACCAGCACGTGTATTTAAACATTTTGGAAACATTTGTCTTACCATTTCTTAATACTTTAGAACTAGAGGTAATAACATGTTCTGGCAACAAGACGGCTGTCCTGCTCATTGCACAGCTTTGGTCAGACAATGAAAACATAATCATTTTTTCGCAAGGTGGATAAGGAGGTTTGGCCCAATCCATTATCCAGCTAGGTCGCCTGATCTTTCATTACTAGACTTCTTTTTGTAAGGTGCCTTTAAATAAAAGGTTTTCACATAACTTGCCACATGTTAGGGAAATATTAAAAGGGCGCATACAAGAAGCAATAGATGAACTGAATGTGCTGAGAATTATTCGTAAAGTGTACGGTAAATTTATTAAGTTAGCTGAAAAGTGTGTCGAGGTGGGAGGTAGTTATGTTAAATAATTTTAAATATTCCGATTTTCATTTCAAACGTTGCATTTAGACTTTATGTAAGTTTATAAACAACTTTGTTTTATAAAATTTTTGTTAAAAGTAATAAATAATGGTACGTCTCCCTTCAAGCATTTTCATGTTTTCCTAATTTATTGATCTTGTATATCTGATCTAAAATTTTTCTATTGTGAATTCATTTTCTCAATAAGCATAACTTTTTACAAAGAATTACTTTTTGTTGTAAAATGAATAATAAAGATTTTTTCCCTCTTGTGCACCCCGTCCGCGGACACACTGTATATATATATATATATATATATATATATATATATATATATATATATATATATATATATACATATGTGTATATATATAAATGTATATGTTAAATTAAGAATTTTATATAATGTTAAAGATTATTTGAATCAACATTTGAAACTGTAGATTCTATTATTTTAAGTGGACTAAATTACTGTGATCTTATCTACCATGGACGAATAAAAACTGCAAATTCTACATAATTGTGTGTTCTACATAATAATGCGATCATATATCACCATCATTTAATCGATAAAACTGACGACATAGACGAGAAATTCATCTACCTTGTATTAAACGTATGGTAATTTCAACACAGAAACCTGACTATTTACTTAATACAGTTCAGTTTAGAAATAACATTCATAATCGCTAACATAAGAAATCAAAATAATTTACATATACTCATGCATCAGATATATTAATCTTCATTTAAATATATTTATGGAATAATTTACAATCGTATATTATTACATCTAAATAATTTTAGCTATAATGCTTTTAAAAATAACTTTAAAAATTAACTACGTGGGATCGGATTCTATGAATCTTTTATCAAAATCCCATCCATTTGTGTCAACTAGTACTTTAGGCCCATTTTCTTATAAATATGATTTAATTGTTATTATTGTGACTCTTATGCTATAATTATATAATATATGTATAATATATTAGCTTTTTAGTTTATTTATTATTGTTATTGTATTAAAACATTGTTTACTATTAGTATGCTACTATTACGATTTAGCCCTACCATCTTCACACTTCTTCTACGAGAAACACTGACATATACCAAATATAATAACGACAAAGTATTAATAGGGCCCTTCCATGTTATCGGGTCCTATTCGACGAAGCGCGTTTTTTACAAATTTACGAACGCGGTTCTAAGTAGCATTGCTTTCTAAGCGGTACTTGAACGTTTAATGTTCTGTATAAAACATATTGGTATCATACCTTTTGTTATTTATTTTCCATTGTCTTTATATTTCTACTTCCCAATGCATGTATTTAGCAATCTTCTAATTATATTTCTCCTGTAGCTTGTTATTAATTGGCATGGTAATATCGACTAACCTTGCGTATCTTAAAGTTTTATCCACTAATACAATGTTTGGTCTATTTTGAGCAGCTATTTGGTCCGCTAACTAAACTAAAACTTATAGTTGATATTTTCAAGGATTGGCTCCGGAGCGTGTTTGAAATATGGCATCTTGTAACAACTTCAGTTTCTCTGCTCATTTTTGGTGGAGTATCTTAGTACCTGCATCATGTATTTCCTTATACTCTGATGTAAATGCATCACTAGCTCCATTACATGTTGTATTGTGTCCCATGTTTGACACCCATACTTACATCTGTTATTCCTCTACAGAGGTGTTGCGAATTAAGAAGTTAGGAAGAGACCTTGTGCACACATCCGTTTCAGTGTCAGCCAGTAGTTCGATGCAACTTTGTCGAGATTTTTCTGATTAAATTCCGTGAAGTCCGTAAAGAGACTTACCGCTTACCAACTTGCAGCTTCTATTGGCTTATTTAGTTGTGATAGTGCTCTTCACATTCCTTTAATCGTTGTGCTGTTGAATTATCTGTATCTGTAGTAATGAATATTCAGCGAGCTTTGAAGAATATATGGATAGTTTTTTATTTATAGTTCCAATTGCTATTTAGTACTCCTCTGCCTCCGTGATGTTTAGAAAGTGTTATTCTTTTAGTGCTACTCTGAGGATGGTATTTCTATGCTTCGGTGAGGAGTAATCGATGCCGTCATTAAATCAGAAATTTCTACAGTATATCCTACAGCGAGAAATAGTAAAAAAAAACGGACGTCGAAATATTTCTGATAATGTCCATTCAGAATTGGAACAATAGTGGTATGTTCCAATGCTGATACCTTTGATTCAATATTTTTACTTACTATTCGAAGTAACCGTTTTTTTGAGACTTTAATTCCCCCAATTTATTTTTGCGACATCACTATTGACACCTAAAAATAGCAGAATCATTATCGAACTGTTTTATATATATTTTTTTATTATATGCCAATTTTGTAAATATTTTAAAAAATATTAACACATAACAACAATTTTCCAGACAAAAAAGCATATAGATCCTCTACAATCACAATCTTTCAGCGAGGCATATTTCGATTAAAACTCACGGTTGACACTTCCTAACACACCAATTATTTCATAAGGTTTGCATACAGCGAGCCAATTAGTTAATTTCATTCCCAGCGTTAAAACGACAATCGTTGGTAACTGAACAGATTCAAATCAATTTTAAATCGTAATCTTTATTTACAGAGTAGTTTCCCAAAAGAAATGAAGATTAAATGAACAAAACAACCAAAATTTAAAGGCACTGCAGCTCCATAATAATTTTGATAACTATAGTAAATTCTTTTCTTTTAAGACAAGTACTCAAAAAGTCTAAAAAAGGCCTACCAGAAATTTGTTTTCTGAATAAGTAAAAAATATTTGATTTGGCTTTGAATGCTATGGAGGATTACATAAAATAAATGCGTATACTGCAGTATATTAGCATTTTTTTTTATTAACTTACTGATTTAAGTGTATATTTAAATGATTTCGGCAATCTTTGAATTACAATGAATTTAACACTTTATTATATATATATATATATATATATATATATATATATATATATATATATATATATATATATATATATATATGTAGTAGAGAATATCTGTAATCTATAATATATATTTAATGTAATGTCTCTCTGTCTGTCTATCTGTCCATTAGTGTGTTTATCACGCGTGAATCACTTATTCGATTTACATGTCTTCTTTTAAATTAATACACATATTCTTTGCCAGGTTATATAATAATAATCTATATGTATAATATACATAAAATGCAACGTCTTTGTCTGTCTGTCTGTCCGTTAGTGCGTTACGTGCTTTTTTTTTTAAAACATACATATGTTCTCTGGCGAGGTTATAGGATATATTTTATTGCGACAGGTAACATAAAGAATAAGTAGTGACGATAATAGTGAATCAAGTCGGAAAAAAGGTTACCGTTAGCGCCTTCTCTTGCAATGCACTGCCTAAACCATTAAATATGGAACAATATCATGTTGCAATGAATATAGTATATATAAAATGCAATGTCTCTCTGTCTGTCTCTTCGTTAGTGAGCTTATCATTTGAGAACCACTTATCCGATTTACGTGTTTTTATAAATTTATACATATGTTCTATATAATTCGATATAAGCCTAGATAATGGGAGATAAGGTGAGATAATGGGAGATAAGGAGAAATAATGGGAGACGAGCAGAGATAAGCCTAGACAATGGAAATTATATAGAGATAATGGGAGATAAGAAGAAATAATGGGAGATAAAGGGAAATAATGGGAGATATTTTATTACGTTGGGTAACATAAGGAATAAGCGATGACGATAGTAGTGAATCAAGTCCACGCGAGCGAAGCCGCGGGCCCGGCTAGTAACATATAAAACTTACTCAAAAAGGTGTCAACCCTTTAATTTAAAATCAGCATCACCACCATCTGACTGACTATAAATTGGAGAATTACTTACCGATACTCATTTCAGCAATCCAACGATCTGACTGATACTTTATTGTTTGTGACAAAATAAGTAATAAGCAAAGCATTTCTCCTCTAAAAATTTCATTGTAAAAAATTTATTAAACACATCAAATAGAGGTTGACAACTAGCAACATAGAAAATATTACTACATTTGTTTAAGTGAACAAAACATATTAAACTAAACTTCAGCACAACATCAATAAAAGACTTAAAATACTTGAAATCACCAATGAGCAATATTTTCTAGAAAAACTTTTTGGTTCCATTACAACAGCAAAGCTTATTATCTTTGACAGTTGACTTGACCGGTGTGGCATCTCTCTTCATCTCACCTAAATGGCATCCTTCGTATCATTAATGTGTTTCAGTGTTGATCCTAGTTGATAGCTCGCAATACATTTTTTATTTACATATAATAGTCGATTTGTGTTTCCATTTTTACTGTCTCATGAGGATATCGAGACATGCTGCAAATTGCATTTGTATTTGCCGTTACTTTTAAGGCAAAACGATAGTGCGACCACTGACTCTATTTTATATATATATATATATATATATATATATATATATATATATATATATATATATATATATATATATATATATATATATATATATATATATATATATATATATATATATATATATATATATATATATATATATATATATATATATATATATATATATATATACAGTACTGTCAGAAAGTATTTGCTCACCTAGTTATTTCAGTCACAAGAAAACAAATACCCAGATAATATATACATTTTTTTGAATTTTAATGAATTATTATTTATATTACACTCTAGAAAATCAGAAAAATATTCATGATTTTCCAGGATTTTTCTCATTTGCGTGATCTCCTTTGTTTTTAATTACCGCTTTACAGAGTTTCGGCATTCTGTCCAGTAGTTTCTTCGGAGTTTCCTCGGTTATTTTTCTCCATTCTGTTTGTAAAAGTTCCCCCAAGTGATTTTCTGATGTTGGATTGAGTTTTCGAACACACCTGTCCAAATGGTATCACAGTAATTCGATGGGGTTCAAGTCGGGTGATTGTGGAGGCCAAGCCATCACTTCCAGGACGTCAGCAGATTTCCATTGGTCCAAAAGTTCTCTAATTTATTTAGCAGAATGTTTAGGGTCGTTGTCATGCTGAAAAATAAATTTCCCCTGAAAAATATCTCTTCCAGAAGGAAGCATTTGAGTTAGCAAAATTTCTTGATACTGTTTTCGTATGATTCCTTATATCCTAAAGAATTTTCCAACTTTAGCGTTGCTAAAACAACCCCAAAGCATTATTGAGCCTCCACCATATTTTACTGTAGGCAACTGACAGGCTTCCAACATTCTCTCTCCAGCTGACCGCCGCACGTAAACTCGTCGATTTGAACCGAAAATTTCGAATTTGATTCGTCGCTCCAAAGGACGGAATTCCATGTCCAATTTGCATGTTCTCGGGCCCATTCTAATCGTTTACGTTTATGCACTTGCCTGAGAAGTGGTTTCCTCACTGCAACTCTCCCTTGTAGTCCACCATCTGCTAACCTGTTCTTCACGGTTGTCACGCTGATGGGGATGGATCTCTCCAGGTTTACTTGAGCCGAAATTTCTGGTGCCGTTAGGCGGCGATTACGTTTGCTGGACATTGTTATAGCTCTGTCTTCAGCGGGAGTCGTTTTTCGGAGCCTTCCTGAATGTTTTTGTTGGAATTCCATGTTCCACAGAAATTTTTTTTTTACGATGTAGTCCACCGTTCTCCTTGGCATCCTCATATCAGTCGCCATTTGTCAACTCGAGTGACCATTTCGATATCTCGCAATTATCAGAGCCCGATTTTTAAAGGAAACTTCTTTCATTTTTGACATTTTCACAAAACAATTGAACCTGTATCAATGACAAAGTACTGTTTGTGAATAGTTAATTTCCAAAAGGGCAATGTATTTATAGCATAATTTTTATCATAAAACGTCACTAGGAATTTTCATAATCCCTAGAAACTTGAAATGAGTTCTTACTTGAACTGAAATTCTCAGAAATCGCCTCCGAACGATTATCATGCAAAACTTGGAAATTTGTTCTAATTGGTTTTTAATTTGGGATTTCACCAAAAAGGCTTATCTAAATAATTTTATGATGGACACTTATTAAGAACAATTAAATTTACCTAATATAATAAAAGGGTTTAATTAGGTATTAACTTCTGGCAGTGAAATTGAAATTTCTAGGTGGACAAATACTTTCTGACGGTAGTATATATATATATATATATATATATATATATATATATATATATATATATATATATATATATATATATATATATATATATATATATATACATATATATATATATATATATATATATATATATATATATATATATATATATGTATATATATATGTATATATATGTATATATATATATGGTTTGAAAAGTCCGTGCAAAGTCCGAGAGATGGCACCACCGGCGCGTATCGAGGTCATGTTTAGTTAGTAGCATCTATTGAATGAACGCACACCAAGTTTCAGCCATATTGGTCTATTTCTTTGTGTTTGGCATTCGTGTGAATCAAGGAAGTCGAGTGATTTTCAAGAAATGGACGAAAAAGAATTTCGTGTGGTGATTAAACATTACTTTATGAAAGGCAAAACGCCTCAGGAGACTAAAGAGAAGCTTGATAAACATTATGGTGACTCTGCACCTTCGATTAGAACAGTTTATAAGTGGTTTCAAAATTTTCGGACTGGCCATATGGGCACAAGTGACGCTGAACGTTCTGGACGGCCTGTGGAGGTTACGACTCCAGAAATCATTGATCAAATCCATGATATGGTGATGGATGACAGAAGAGTTAAGGTGCGTGAGATTGCTAGTGCTGTGGGCATCTCAACTGAACGGGTACATAATATTTGGACCTGAGAAAGCTATCCGCAAGATGGGTGCCGCGATTGCTCACGCTTGACCAAAAACGGAATCGTGTGAAGTGTTGCAAGGATGGTTTGCAGCTGTTCCAGAAGAATCCGGAGGACTTTAAGCGTCGTTTCGTCACTGTGGATGAAACATGGATACATTACTATGCTCCTGAGACCAAACAACAATCTAAACAATGCGTTACCAAGGGGGAATCTGCACCAAAAAAGGCGAAGACCGTTCCTTCGGCTGGAAAGGTTATGGCGACTGTCTTTTGGGATTCGCAAGGGATAATCCTCATCGACTATCTGGAAAAGGGTTAAAACTATTACAGGTGAATATTATTCATCGTTATTGGACCGTTTGAAAACCGAGCTGCAAGAAAAACGCCCGCGATTGGCCCACAAGAAAGTCCTTTTCCATCACGACAACGCACCAGCACACACCTCAGCAGTTGTGGTCGCAAAATTAATGGAAATAGGATTCCAACTCGTTTCACATCCCCCCTATTCTCCAGACTTGGCTCCCTCGGACTACTATTTGTTCCCCAATTTGAAGAAATGGCTGGCGGGACAAAGATTTTATTCAAACGAGGAGGTGATTGCAGACACTAATGGATATTTTGCAGACTTGGACAAATCCTATTATTCGGAAGGGATCAACAAACTAGAACATCGTTGGACGAAGTGTATAAGCCTAAAAGGAGACTATGTCGAAAAATAAAAAAGGTTTACCCCAAACACATAAGTAGTTTTTATTTTTGCACGGCCTTTTCAAAAGAGCCTCGTATATATATATATATATATATATATATATATATATATATATATATATATATATATATATATATATATATACATATACATATATATATATATATATATA
Organism: Pachyrhynchus sulphureomaculatus; assembly: GCA_019049505.1. Lineage (NCBI taxonomy): Eukaryota > Metazoa > Arthropoda > Insecta > Coleoptera > Curculionidae > Pachyrhynchus > Pachyrhynchus sulphureomaculatus. The sequence goes on along the minus strand of CM032446.1, from coordinate 97,914,219 downwards.
TATATATATATATATATATATATATATATATATATATATATATACATATATATATATATATATATATATATATATATATATATATATATATATATACATATATATATATATATATATATATATATATATATATATATATATATATATATATATATATATATATATATATATATATATATATATATATATATATATATATATATATATATATATATATATATATATATATATATATATATATATATATATATATATATATATATATATATATATATCTTTCTACTGTAATGTTGAAATGTTTAATTTTTACTCTAATAATCAGCAGCATTTTTAAAAGAAACACAGCTTGTTGCAGTATCGTTTCATGTTCTGAACTAGGAGAAGTATACCAAATCTCATCGCAATTCATGAAAGCTCAACAGGGAAACTATTTATACCAGGTTAAAGAAAAAGAAGTTTTGAGGAAAACCTCAGAATAAATTTTGTAAATAATTTTCGTGACTAAAATACACTATATTTTATATTTTCTGCCTCCATCTCTGTTTTCTCCTCAGCTGCTAGAAGAGGTGGAGCCAGAAGAAAAAAGTAATAAAAAAAACGAATTTTCGGAAGTATTAAACTCAAGTATATCCCATAACAGTATGATGAGACAACATTCGCATTGATGCCAGACTGGGCAAATTTTAACAGCCAAATGACAACTACAAGTATAACAGACTAGGTAAATTTTTATAAGATCGAGGACAGCATAAGCGCATGCGCAAAAAAATACGTACTTGATTAGAATGAAGAGCGCTTTGCAGGTAGAAAACTTGATGATTAGACTAGAGTTTTCGAGAAAGTGTAAGTTTCTCACGACCTAAATAACTACATACATGTTACATTAAATTTTTGCCTCACATTAGCTAATATAATGGTCATATATAATAAAATTATGTAAAAAATTGTATTTAAAGATCCATTATGGTATTATCTGTAAATAATATTGTCTAGAAATAAATCCTAAAAGTCGAATTTTGATGGACACACATAATATTTTATTCCTAAAGTAAGCCGTAAAGAATAAGCCTAAAAAATTTATGTCATAAAATACAAAAGGAAATGGATTTTAATTTTCTGGTACACTCGCTTCATGTCGTGAAATTGCAGATGTCGCTAAATCTTTGCAAATGTTCAAAAGAACCCCTAATTTATGTTCCTGAAATACGCTTCATACAAAGCTCTCGAATAGAATTCAAGGGAGGGTTTATTAAATATATCACTTAAACAGCCGTGTTTTAGTCCTGAGGGAAACCTTTTGAATTGGCAGTAAACAGCCGTGAGGAAGGTGATAAGGGCCTTTTGTATAACGAATACCCAGTTAGGATAGCATGTAATATTTATTATTCTTAGGAGCATTAATTAATTTTTATTCATTAAGTTCATTTGTCTGTTGGTTTTAGGTGGATTAATGAAGAATATTAGTATTATTTTCTATTCTCTTTACATTAAAGAGAGTACACAGTGCAACAATTAATTTTCCGTACTGGTGCTATATGTTTACTAACTAAAGGGGCCAGTCATCTATAAATTTATTATAAAGTTGTGTTCTTTTCCTATTTTCGTTTCAAATTTTAGCCCGAAATAATATGATACGATATTTTATTTAACAATCAAGCAGAAATTGTAACATGGAACAAAGAACTGTAATTGACGTTACGTAAAACTTAGCACAAATGTCTAACTAGTATAAACGTTTCTCAGATGGAAAGGAATAACTTAAAAGCGACGAACACACAGAAAAACTAATATCAATTTGACCACCAAAAGTAATTCTTAGAGTTCATGAAATTGTGGTTGATATAAAATTGCAATGCATCACTGAAAATGATGGAAGAAGCGCTGAATAATTTTAAAAGAACATCTATATTGAGAGTGTAATATTTAAAGGAAATGAAACGAACTTCTAGAAGCAATCCAAATAAACAGAAATGAATCATTACTAGTACCGAGACATGGTATTTTCAATATGATCCCCAAACAAAGCTGTAAGGTGCGAAATCGAAGCAAAATCATCACCGCAAGTACAAAAAAAAACCGAAAAGTTCCATAAAAAATATATATAATGTTGATTGTTTCTACGAGGGTAATTATAATATACGTCACAAACTTGTATCAACCATTCAGACTATCAATGGCAATTATTATTTGAAAGTATTTAAACGTTTGATGAGTAAAATTCGTCATATTTCACCAAAATATCGTAGTCGAGACAGAGATTATTACTCGCCAATCTTTGGCCCAAAATCGAGTCCGTATAATGAATTCTTTACCGTATTCACGTAATTTAGTATCTTATGATTTCACTATTCTCAAAAGTGATGTCGAATCTCTCTGCTTTTTTCGAGGCTAGAAAGGCGATTCTACAAATTCAGTCAGAAATAATATTTGAAACCCTATTAAATCGTTGTAAAAATACATTAAACTGGGGAAAAATATAATAAACAAAAAAAGAAAACAAACTGTTTCATTTAGTTTTTACAGCTAGTCCGAGAAATTAATTGTTGCATTGTATATACTACTGAAAGCTTATTACAAATAAAAAAAGAGTTGTTTCAATATGTTACGATTTCTATATACATATGATAAAATAGTTCGGGAATTCCCATGATAATTCTAAACAATATTTACGTAACATTTGAATTTATTATTCACTTCTGGCATTAACCTTTTGCCGAGAAAATTTTTGAAACAATATTTTTTCTGTAGAAATGTAACGAATAAAATTAAAAGAGATTTATATTGATTTTAGAAGTAAAGAATGGACTAACATCTTCAGCTATTTAGATAAGTTTTATTATTTACTTCAAAGACCTAGTTTCAACATTTCGACAATTGTTATATTTAAATATTTAAAAATTGTTTTAAGATTTTTAATTGCTTTTGGATCAGTATTACTACTGAAAATATCATCTTCCGAGATTTTTGCATTTTTTCAAGTTTTAGCGTCCCTAGATCATGCAAAATGTAGATTTCTGTTCCCGTCGGTCAGTATGTATGTCGGTTTGATACACCTATAATACTTAAAGTAGGAATGGAGCCTATACCATAGTTTTTGGGCGACATCGCTTCAAGACACGGGGCGATAGGAGTGAAGAGAACTATCTTATTTTTCATTATTTCCGACCTTAACACAAAAATTGTGTAAAAATACATGAGGTTTACAACTTTTATACAGATGTAACGTTACCATTTTTTTTTTCAAATGACAGAAAATATATGGGAATCAAAGACAAAATACCTCGGTCTAGCTTTATATTCTTTTATTTTCGCTCTGCTTATATAATATCATAACGTATTAGTCTCGAGAACTAACTGCTTCCATCCTAAAAATCTTAATCATCGCTAAGTGTAATCTATTTCTCTTTTTTTTGATGGCGTAACTAATTTGGGTACGTGAGCTCCGCCCTCAATGCGAACTAATATCTATACTCAATTTTTATTCAACCATCATAAAAAGGTGGTCTGTCCTCAAATCTTAACATAACTAACTTATGTAAAAATCAACGATTAAAAATAAAACTTATCTTAATATAATACTCGGCCATCCTAAAACTGGTGAATTTCACCTTAGAGTGACTTTCGCTCAAACATAACTACTTTAGCTTACTTATTTACCATACATAACTAACTTATGTAAAAATCAACGATTAAAAATAAAACTTATCTTAATATAATACTCGGCCAACCTAAAACTGGTGAATTTCACCTTAGAGTGACTTTCGCTCAAACATAACTACTTTAGCTTACTTATTTGCCAACTTTTGCCCGCGAGCAACTTCCGCTCAAAAATGGCTACGTTAGCCTACTTATTTGACAATTTTTGCCTTGCTGCGACTTTCGCTTAAAAATGGCTACTTTAGCCTACTTATTCGGCGACGTTCGCCTTGTAGTAATTTATATTCAAAAATACTTTAGCTTATTTAGTTGACAACTTTTGCCCTGGAGTAACTTTCGCAAAAAAATGGCTACGTTAGCCTACTCATTTGGTAATGTTTGCCATGGAGCTACATTTGCTTAAAAATGGCCACGTTAGTCTATTTATTGGCAACTTTTGCTCTGGAACAACTTTCGCTCAAAAATACTTACAATAATTTACTTGTTTGGCGACGTTTGCCTTGAAATCATCAAATTTTGCCTGAATATTTCTTAGAGCGTCTACTACAACTACAGTTTGTTTCCTTTTACAACCTTACTTACCTATACTTATTGTTTTTTTTTTTTTCATTCACCTCCCCGCCTAAGTAGGGATTTTACCCTTTTTTATATGCTGGGGATATCGTAAAACCCGTCCACGTTGTCCAAGTGCCGAAATATACATTTTTGTATTTCATTGCATTTCTGCAAACAATTACTACCTATGTACGGGGCTAGACCATATATACTTGAATAAACGTATACCGACCTGCCGGGATTGGAACCCGAGACCTTCTGCACCGAAAACCACTACTACGCTACGGAGGTACGGGCCGCCACTCTGTATGTATATTTTAGAGCTTTACATAGTACTTTATCACAAATTTCTTTTTCCTTCTGTTAACCTCTCTGTTTAAGATCTGCAATGCATGCCAATTAAGGCCTTCATAGGGGTTGAATTGAAACCTTCCTTAAAACCTGTATTTAGGGGGTGGACTTGTTGAACATTGTTAACCCATTTTCGTTCATCTTTTTCTGCTATAATCGCAGGTAAGGCACTGACAATTTTATTATAACTTTCGCACTGACCGTTCGCTTTGCGAGTTGCAACTGCATTTAGAATATACTTTATTGCATAGGTACCACAGAATATTTGAAATAATTGGCAGGCAAAAACTGTTCTCTCTTTCTCACTTATGATTTTCGTTGGTACTCCAAATAAGTATATTAAGTTCGTAAGTGCTTTCATTACGTATTTTATCTTTTGATTACAGATTGGTTCTATGATAACAAATTTTGTAAATCCATCAACAGCACAAACAAAAATTTATGTATGAAGTGGTATTTGAAGTTTTTCTATGGAGTTTAATTTACACTAGGGTTTTGTAAAATTATATTTGTAATACACACAATTTAAACCAACAGTTTGTTCGAATGCTTTCTAAAGTCTTTTGAATTCCGAGATCTTTGCTGCATCGTGGCAGGGATGCAAATCAACGAACGGCTCATGGTACAACCCATGCTAGAGTACCATTGTTCAATTTTTTATATAACTTGTTTCCTTTTAGCTCATAGCCTTTAAAATATTGTTTCGTGTAGCTATTTTTTACCTTTTTCAACAAACTATCTTTAATTCTAATAATCTGTTTATCATGTGTAACTGCGTTGCCATTATCTGTCAAGTCTACTAATAAAATTTCAAGTTCTACCTGTTCGTTCTTTAACGGATTTCTGCATAGAGCGTCTAAATGTTTCATTCTAGTAGTAGATCTGTATTGAATTTCAAAATTATATTCTTGTATCTCCAAGAAACATCGTCCAATGCGAAGTTTGCAATTCTTTTTTGATAAAATTATTTTAGAGTTCTTCAATAAGTAATAACCTTGAAGTCGATTTTCAGCAGTCGATTTTCAGCAGTCGATTTCTACTTAACAATTTGAAGCAATTTCGTTTATTTCTTTCAGAAATATCACTAAAATGTTACGATTGCTTGCTAAAATCATTATCATAAACCCCTACCAAATTGACTTCATATTCTTTAAGAGAAAGCCAATGATGAAAAGTTCACTTTTTTGGTTAATAAAATATCTTCCTTTCAATAAATCATATCTACGAAATTCTTCTGAAATAGCTATTGTAATAGCTGACACTGATACTTTTTGTTTACTAACGAATATCTGAAAAGAAGATCTGCTATTTAGAACTATACGCATAAAACTGCATAACGTAACACCTTCCAATTCTATATAAGGAAGTTTAAGTACTCTAACAATTGACATAAGAGTAATTGAACTCCCAGAGTATATTAAATATTTGACTTTTTTGTCGTAAATGCGAGTTGTCTAAAGAAAGATATTATCAGGTGCCTCCATAGACGGATTAACACGCTGAATTTCTTTAGTAATAAATAGACACTTGTCTTTTAAATACTCTATTCTTTGGCATATCTAACAATCTACGCGAAGTCTCCTAGTCTAGCCTATCAATTTATGTCCGGTTAACTCACAATTAAAATTTTAAGTCACGAATCATTCTTTAATTTTTTTTAAATAAGTTACGACTATGACTTTGGTCCAACCTGAGGCAAATGACTTGAGACAAAATATTTATTTTTCTGGGCATATTTCCCATAGTATTTAAATAAGTATTAACATTAGCATGCTCTGCAGACTTTACACTATGAGTTATATTCTAGTCAGTAACACTACCAATGACTGCATCTACTAAATATGCATTAAGTATTTCTAAATTGAGTGCTCTTAATCTCAATAGTTTTTGAAAACAATAGTCACCCAGATTTTGTTCAAGTTTAGCCCCATAAATTGCATCTTCTCTAATTAACCTAGAAAATGAAACAGACTTAGGAAATTGATGAATCATGGAGGTTTTCGTTTCAAACCAACTGATATTATATTTAATGTTTTCATCATACTACTGGCGAGCATTGCTTTTCCATCTTCCCAATATCAATTATATGGTTGTATCGTCATCCCACGTATAACGTTCTGCTAAGCTTAATAGCTTAGCTTTTTACTAACCAGTTCTCAACTATTAAATCATCCCGAGATGGGTCAAAAATTGGTATTAAAAACTCATCGCCCGAACGAATACTTGTACCTTTTGCCGTTTTAGTTCCTGAAGTTCTCTTTTCGAGCATTTTCTTTGTGGTTTCGTATCACTACCAGACACAGAACTCGAATTAGTACTAGATTAACTACTGGCGCCCTTAGTACGTTTACCACCTCCGCGACGTTTGACACTTTTATGTTTAGCAAGTTTTTTAACTGTCTTTGATTTTCCCATAATGAGCAATCAACAACACAAATAGACTAAAAAAGGTTGCTGGTATGCTAGATGATATAGGGGAATAAAAGAGAAAATGCCTCGGTCTAGTTTTACATTCTTTTATTTTCCGTCTGCTCGAATAATCTCTCAACGCTCTCTCATACTAATAACTGTACTCAATATTTATTTATTTTCATCTAACCTTGTTAGTGTTCCGTACACTTATAAGATCACTACGATGTCTGTCACACCCGATTTTCTCCGAAACTATTTGACATAGAAAGTTGTAATTTGGTATTAATATCGGAATTGATGGCCTCATCAGAGCCGTGTAGTTCTTGAACGTCAAATTTTGATTTAAGGGATTAGTTAGAGATTATTAGGAGTGCATTACCTTTAATAATTTATCTGGTATTTAAGAAAAACAAAAATTTCAAGATTATCAGTTTTCAGTCAAGATCGGAAACAAACTTTGTTGAAAATTTATTTGGGGTGTGTTTTGTGAAGTCACCGATCATTTTATATCTCCGTAATAAAAATTTTTATTGTAAAAGCAATCAACGTACAGAACACTAATTGCGCAAGTTCATCTGGCACTTGACCGGTTTTTTTTAACTAATATGCATAAATCAATAATTTTCGAAAGATAGTCAGTATAACACAAATTTAATAACATTGTCCAATCCTGTGATTTCTGTATAGCTCTGATAAAGAGGCTGTATTGAAGCCTACGCTCGTGCCTTTGATAATGAGGAATGTTCTAAGATCTTTCATTTGTTCAATTGTTTTAACGAGAACTGAATAATTAAAAAATCATTTTTAAAACAAAATATATTATAAACAAAAATGATTCATGAAGCCAGAACATTACACGTTTCTAGGTGCCGTGCAATCTGTTTTTCAGCCTGCAAATTTTGTTTAGTTTTGCAACCTACATAGAATAGACGGTTTCAAATGAATTATGACTAATAAACCACAAAATAAGTCATCTATAATGAAAATAGTACTTTTATTTTTTCAGTGAATAATTATTTATGCTATTTGTGTTATTCTTTTATTATTGTACCATAATCATTTAAGAATTTCCAAACAATTGATGTTTCGTAGGTTGACTAAATTTTCTTTTGAGAACTAAAAAAGTTTACGGTTTTATTAATATTATATGACATAATGTGCTTATTGTTAGTTGCACAAATATGATTAAAAGATATTTTAATTGCTTCTGTTTTACTGAGGGCATTAACTTTAAGAGATCAGGCCCCTGCTCCATAAAGTAATATTTATCCGATTTGACATTTCATTACTCGAAATCTAAAGTAGAGGAATATCAACGTAGTAATTAGGTATAAAATTCAACAAAAGTGCTTTGAGCAATTGAGGCATCGGATTGCAGAACTGCCTCTACTGTTTCAATAGGAGGCAGGAGATTGTGAACGCATCGATCGACGGACAAAACCAATTTACAACGCAATAATCAACTCGTAATTTTTCTGTTAATAATTAACGACTCAAGTTGATTTTTTCGTAGAAACACTTTATGCTTGTGCGCTTCTAATGGATATAGCCGTTTGATATAATTGTTTGTTTAATTTGTTATTAACAATGAATAAACTTTACGCTGAAAAATTTCAATATCCACGACCAATGTCGGCTTATTTTTCATACATTTGCGATTATCATATCAAAAATTTAGGTCAGTATGTTAAAGTTTGTAACAATGATGTGGATAAACAAACAAGCTCACAAGCTCTTACCTCCCGAGCAGCTAATCGCAGTGAAAATATGTTCTGTGAATGCTTTCAGCTCCCAAAAAAAACATATTGTTTCCTTATTTGGTGATTCTAATAAAAAAATCTATTGTTTTTTTTTCATAACGTAACAGTGAAGTTGAGTATTTTTGGTAGAGAAAAACACTCAACTCAAAATACGCTCATTTAGTTAAGTGTTTCTTGGAGTGTTTTTTTGGGTGTTTTTATTTAAGGGTATGTAGATATAAAAATTTTCAAGAAAAATTATAAAAAGATATATGGTTTTACAATTTGTGGCTGGCTGTGGCCCGAGGGCGTAGTACTTTGCTACTGTGCAAGAAGGTCGAGGGTTCAGTCCCGCAGATCGGTATACTTATTTATTAATTTATTTAAGTATATTTGGCCTGGCCACGTACATAGGTAGTAGTTGTTGGCAGAAATGCAAATAACGTACGTGGCAGCACTACCGCGTTGTTGTGTTGTTTAAAAGATGCCGTGAAATACAAAAATATATGTTGCGGCACTTGGACAACGTCGACGGGTATTACGACCTCCTCGCCGATATCCTTGGGATATGGAAAAAGGGTAAAATCCATGCTGAGGCGGGGATGTGAGCAATAAAATAAAATTGGTTTTTAAAAGAGTTTAAAAGAATGACAAATTATTATTGTATGTTTAAAAAACAAATCTCTGCACAAAAAATTTAGAATGTTTCAATAATTTTTTTGTACACACAGAAAAAAAATCCAAAAGACAGAAAAAAGGTTTAAATCAAAACTTTTTTTTTTCTGTAAATTAGTTTTTTCCTCTATACGGAAAAAGTTTTCGTGCCAAACTTTTTTTCCATCGAGTACAGATGAAATCGAATATTGAAGAAAGTTTTATAGAAAAAATTTGATACTTTCAAAAATGGCAACGTAAACGTTGTGGAAACCTAGTGAAATAGCGCCTATTGACTATTTGGTTTGCCAATTTCGTTTTCTTAATAGTTTAACCAAACGGAAAAGTCAAATTGTAAAACCAAATAGTTTTGAAATTTTGGGTTTAAAAATTGTAAAAACAATGTTGAAGCATGAATATACCTTTTTATAATAATTTTTACTTTGAAAATTTATATCTCCACATTTATACCATTTAGTTTTCTTATTTGATTTTGCTACGACAAGTTAACAAATTAACATTAATTTAACTAATAATTTTCAAATGAAATAACAAAATAAGAAAACGAAATATCTTATTGGCAGCAGAAGCATTCAAAAAAAACAAATTTTCACTACGACTAGCTGGTGCGCGTTTGTTTATTTATCCATATGATTGCTACAAAAATTAACATACTGACCTGAATTTTTGATATAATACTCGCAAATGTATGAAAAATAAGCCGACAATTGTTCACTTTGGCCAATTTTTCAATTAATATTGAAATTTTTCAGCGTAAAGTTTATTCATTATTAATAACAAATTACACAAATAATTTTATCAAACGGCTATATCTATAAGAAGTGCACAAGACTAAAGAGTGTTTCTAAACAAAAATCAACTTCGTTCATCGTTGTATCCAGGTATGTATTTTTTTTATTATTTTAACTTATTCGTTATGAACGTTGACATGAGTTTATCGACCTTCTATCGTTAGTTTGATACTCCTTACATTAACATTAAGAGATTTTTTTACCATCCTACTGGAGTTGTTTGTTCTCAGTTCTTGACATTGTGAGCTAAGATTTCTGCATCAGGATACCGTAGGCTATTGATGGCAATGAGATTAGCTTAGGCTTTCTTCGTAAATTAGTTTCTATTTCGTCTGTATGACACGATACTGAATAATTTACACAGGTTTCTAGTTTCCATTAGTTTAAGAACTTTTCTATGAATATTGTCATAACCAGATGCTCTCTTTTCACTGAGTTTAGAAAGCGGGAGTTCTCACACTCTCGCTCGACACCGAGCAGGTCAGGTGGGTCTGTCCTGACTACCAGAGTACCGCAAGTGCAGAATATTTTCTATTGCATGTTTACAGTTTCGTTGCGAAATCCGTTGACAGTTACTATCATTTTAACTGAACAGTTTTTGAAAAGGCTAGTTAAACTGTGAAATAAGGGCAATTTAAAAGTGCACGAAACTTCTAAACAGTTTATGCACTATAATAGATTGACTAGTTCAAGAAATTAAAATATTTAAATCGGATATTTGGGAACATTAATCGGTGATAAATGATAAGAAACCAATACAACTGGTCTATTATAACCAATGCTAATTTAGATTAAAAGACGTATTTTGTAATTCTGAAGATTTCGTGTGGTGAATTTTGAAAATGAATAAATTTATTGGGCAAGAAGTTTGCATTCAATTTCATCTGAAAAACGAAATATCTTGTATCGATGCGTGAAGAATGTTAAAAAAGTGTTACAGTGATAAATACTCAACAAGATGAAAGGTGTTTAAGTAGCACAAATTACCATGTTCTAGAAGACTATCTACCGCAATCACAGAAAAAAAAAAACAACAAAAAAAATCTAGAATTCTGTTTTCAGTAATGGCCATTTAGCAATGAAGACATTACTGGACTATCAATCTGATTAATACCATTTTAAAGAACGATTTGGGCTTGTCACATATGCTAATTCGCCTTGTTCATACCAAATAAATTTTCTTCAAAAACATCGTCATATTGAGGTTACTAAAGAGATGTTTTCTTTTATTAAATCCACCTTGAAAAACATCACTCGTCATTAAACTAGAACCCATTCATACGATGCAGACATAGTGCAACAATCAAGTGAATACTGAACAAAGTCATGTCAACTGTCTTCGATTACTGTAGTAATGAGAACCAGGAGTTTCTTCCAACTTTCCTAGATCATTAATCAGAAGTATTATTTAAGCATTATGAGTCGTTTATGAGCGTAAGTTTATAAAAAAAACTCTGAATTGTGTCCCAACATCGATTTTTTCACGTAACGCAGTAATTACTTGTAACTTTTTAAGTTTTAATGATACCATCACCATTCCACACATTCCACAAGCACCATATTCACCAGATGTGACACCATGGTTCCTGTCTCCAAAGCTGAAATTGCCATTTTGCGGATACCGTTTTCAATTCATAAAAAGTAAAAAAGACAATTTAGTACTCGTCTAGAAAATAATACCGATAACTGAATCTAACGGGTGCTTTCAAGATTAGAAAAAACGTTGTCATAAGTGTATTGCAGTAGTAGTACATTACTTTGAAAAGGATTAAATAGTTTCAAATGAAAAATTAATATTTTATGTTTTATTTAATCAGTTCTTTTAATTTTTGAACATAAGCTAAATTGGGAATGTGAAATCTTTGGCACAATGACATTACTCAGTATATATGACCACTACACCAAGCATTTTATTGTTGCACTCGACGCACGTTTCGCTAACCATGTTAGCTTCATCAGAAGCAATGATTAACTAAAAAAGCCATCAGTTCCGGTCAAGTAACCAGTAGAGGGGACTATAAGGAATCGGCCCTCTGTCTTTATTGAAACTACTTTTACATTTTAATTTCCATACTTTCGTATGCGTTCAACAATCTCCTATCAGATATATTTTTAATTAATCTTAGATTATTTAATATTACAATATGCTCAGCTTCAAGGGCATGTTCGGCAATGCTAGACTTTTCTGGTCTACTATATTTTAAATGTGCTAAATATTCTTTAAATTGTGTTGTAATTGACCTTTTAGTTTGCCCAACATACTTTTTGTCACAATCATTACAACTAATTTCATAAATTCCACTTTTCTCACAATTAGGAGTCTTATTTTTGGGATTTCCTAAGATATTCCTCAGATTGTCTGATGACTTATAGACTAAGGTGAGGTCTACCTTATTAAATACCTTATTGAGTCCCTTGCTATATTTTGGATTATGTGGTATGGAGACATACTTGGTGTTATTTTTTTCGCGTGTAAAAAAGGTAGAATTCTGAATATTTAACCTGCACTTATGTCTCATCGTCATAACCATTAACTCTAGTTATATTTCTAATACGATTCCTTTCGTTATTAAAGTTTTCTCTATGATGAACTAAAAATGTAACGAGGCTAATTTGTGTTGTTTGCAATGAAATGAATCATTAGGAATATATCTATTTGTTACTGTGTCTTTCCTATAGATATCAAACTCGACTCTATTATTATTTTTAATAATTAAAATATCTAGAAAAGGCAGTTGCCCTTTGTTCTCAACTTCGTAAGTGAATTTAATGGAATCATACCGACTATTTAATTTGGAAACAAGGTCATCAATATTTTCTTTTTTTGTATCAAAAATCGCAAAAATATCATCCACATACCTATACCATACCCTTGGGAAATATTCAAATTCTTGACTGGCTTCGGTTTCAAACTTACTCATGAATAAATTGGCTATGAAAGGTAATAAGCAATTACCCATGGCTGTTCCTTCTTTCTGAATATAAAATTGACTGTTATATTGGAAATAATTTTGTTACATACAAAGTTTAGATAATGTTAAGTATTCATAAATAATTCCGTCCTCGAAGTCATTCATCCTAAGTAATTCTTTGAGATATTGTAAAGTTTGTGATATTGGCACACTTGGGAACAAGGAACTGACATCAAAAGAAATTAAGATTTCACCTTCATTAAGAACTAGATTTTTTGGTTTGTTAATGAATTCTAAAGAATTCTTCACTGCGAAAGTATTTAATGGTAGATTCTCAAGTTCTTTTGATAACCATTTGGATATTAAATATGTGGGTGATCTGACCGATCAAACAATGGGTCGCTTTCCTTGCCAGGTATGTAAATTTTGGGTAAGCAATACAACTTTGGTATGGTCGGACTGCTAACATTTAATTTAAATTTTAGCGAATCAGATATAAGGTTCTTACATACATACATTAGACAAATTCTTTAAAAATAAGTTAAATTGCAAATTTAGCGCTATTTGAGAGCGGCGAAATTTCCCTAGCAAATACTGAAATAAATAAGTTTTGTTAATATTTCAACATAAAGGAATAGCAGCAGGGTTTAGTAAGGTTAATTTTGGAAAAGGTTATGTTCAGTCAAAAATCAAACAATTTAGCGGAAAACTTAAGATTTACGACTGAAACATTAGGAAAGCGTATACGTATTTGCTTGGTATAAACATTTAAGTTAAACTACATGCCACTTTTGAAAACACTATAAAACCCAACACAACATATGACAAATCATAATATTAATTTAAACAGTTTAAATTCCAAATATCTCATGTCAGTATTATTTCCTTTATTACTAACGATGCCCATAAAATTAGTACTTGCACACATATTTTATTTAGGGCTATTTGAAACAACGTTTCGTGGTTAATGGTTCCACTATTTGATATTTAGATTGACCATGCGGCATATATTTCACAAAATTACTATTTTGGTATTTACTTGGTGTCAATAACCTAAACAGTAATTTTTGAAATAATTTTAATAGTAGAGTTCATTTTATTTTACTTCGTTGGTGAAGTCAGCGTTAGAATAAAAGATGTTCTTTAAAGTGCATATTATTAACTGGTTAGTTTTATATGTACAAATAGCTAAATACACAACACCAATAAAGTTGTTTTTAACCAATCAATCACTCATGTCTAAAGTAAATAATGAATTTGACTTTCTTAGACTCTAAAAAAACATTGCTTAAGTGATTTTCCCAAAACTTCCCTTGTAAATACACAGTTCTAAAATAGCCCCTGAATTTGACTTTTTTGTACTGGAGAATAACTTAATTTAAGTATTAAAACTCGGCATTTCATACAATAAATTTGCAATGCAATCAAAGCGGATAAATTTGTTAAGGAAACAATACTTTTATTACTAATTGTCACTTGCCCAGGTCGATAACTTCTTTTGTAAACATATCCTGTCCCAGAAAAAATAACAAAACACGTAATTGCTTTGATAGATTAGTAGAATGTTTATTATGTAATATTCGATTAGTATAAAAGCTAACATGTATTTTGCTTACCTTTAATATATACACTGAAAAGACAATATCATGAAAATCGAGTCTGTCTTAAGGGCATATATCTAGTTATGGAACCGTTTTTTTAGGATTTTTTTAGCGAAAATATTCATTATATAAATCAGGTTTTTATTTTGTATAATAATACATAGCTTAAAGTACAATTTGTGAAATTTTAATTAAAAATAAAAAGGCGGCGCTGCACTCGTTTCCCTGCTACTCCTTTGTTTCAAGGAGCATTGCGGTATGCACGATTACTGGGAGTTGGAATAACTAAATTCAAAATTTGCAAAGAAATTAGTTTACTACAGGATCAATCTTTTCTTTAAACGAAGGATTAAAAAAAAATCATTCAATGGCATTGGTTTAAACAAAAAAGTGAAAAAATGAAATTATCGCTTTTTACGTTTTTACCAATTAAAAATAAAGTTCTTGATAAAATCAAAATTCCTGCGTTCAAACAAGCAATATGTATAGAGAAAATATATACCAAATTTCATCAAAATCGGTTCATTGGTTCTTAAGATATCTTGCACACCACTAAGCTTTTTTCTCGAAACTATTTAGTTTCGAGAAAAACACATTTGAAGTTTTGGATTTGAGAAATCAAGTTAAAAACAGTAATATAAAAATAAATTCTTACCCACTCCAGGGCTATATGCTGAATCTTCAGCAGCTATTTGAGTTTCTGATATACTAATTTGTTCTTATCTATGATGCATTCTAGGTGCTTTTGTACTTTGTAGCAATTGTAGCTCGGCCAGGTCAACTCGTTCTCCGTCCACTTTAGCTGCGTAGTCATATGCATTTCGGCAACAATGAACTCCCATGGCTGTCATTATATTTAACTTTAATAACTGCTACAAACTGAACTGCTACTAGTGAACTGTACAACGATACTGAACAAACTCCCAGTTTCAAATATCGAACGCTAGAATAGCAGATGTGAATGCCTTGTCCCTTCTAAGAAGGACAATTGAGGAATCTTTTTGGATTATATTACATGAAAGAAAAAGTTGAAAACACATTCAAATCGAGTTAAGTTCTGCGAAGGTTGACCCGAGAGCAGCCGCTCGCTACCTGCTCCGAAAACTATACGCGACAGCACTTCTTTTAAACTGCTGCAGACTACACCTTTAATTCAATCCAATATTAAAACTACAGTTTTTTTAAACGAAACTGAATACCAAAAAGATTTACTATTTAAGATACTTTAAGCGAGAAACATATTATGCATAACATGGTATATAGATATATATATATATATATATATATATATATATATATATATATATATATATATATATACATATAGATATATATGTATATATATATATATATATATATATATATATATGTATATATATATATATATATATATATATATATATATATATATATATATACATATATATATATATATATATATATATATATATATATATATATATACATATAGATATATATATGTATATATATATATATATATATATATATATATATATATATATATATATATATATATATATATATATATATATATGTATATATATATATATATATATATATATATATATATATATATATATATATATATATATGTATATATATCAAAAATTATTCCAAAAGGATGAGATTCTCCATATAAAAGACTGAACGTCATACGGATGTGAAATAATAGCGCGATGTGTGCAACATTCACCGCTCTGGGAGGAATTAAACGGGCTACATCCATTAAACACTTTCCATGAAAATACTTGTAGAATAGACTCAAGTCAATCGGTCTTCGATGTTCCAACGAATCAAGTTTGCTGCTCTTCTGAATGTATATTTGGGAGCAGAGCCCCAAACATGAGAGCAATTGTGGAGTGTAAAGCTTTCTAGTTCGAAATAATACCTCCAGTTTATGAGAACCTGTCTTTGCTATGCTTGCAACATGTTCATGCCAAGACATATTTGCTCTTAAATTAACGCCCAGCAAATTGAGTGACGATGCTAGAAGCATGGAGTGCCCCGACATAACTATGTCGGGGCACATACTGGGAATTCAGCAATGTTAACTGCCGCCTGGATTTTTGTAGCGTTAAATTTTACTTGGCTACAGTCACCCCAAGATAGAATTTCTTCCAGGTTTTTGTTAAGTTGACGGACCTTCTGTTGTCTGCGAATATTTGTATGAGTAGCCAGTGTTCGATCGTTCAAAGTGAATGCTAAGATAAGTGTACCGTCATCTGTCAAGCTGTAGATTGGATTCCTGGTCTTTTCCAGCAGATCGTTAATGTAAATGGGAAAGAGAGTAGGAAACAGTACTACTCTTTCCAATAATAACAAAAATTTTTGGAGTTCCAAAAGTTTTACTTACTAAAAATGGTTTTATTCAGTGGAACCGTTTTTACTCGCTCAGCAATGAACTGGTTGCGCGCTATTGATCCCTATAGAAATATATGCAACTGCATTTTCCTATCATTCCTTTATCGGAACTTGAACCGTCAACATCTCTGCTGCACCCGAGCTAGTCAGCTGTCTCCAAAGTCTACAGACATTGGATTGGTGTCTTTACCCGGAGACCAGGATCAGGAAAAGGAAGGTATACTTCGAAACGAGACGACTACTTCATTGTCAACAGAACTCTAAGAAATCGTCACTTGATCGGCGTTGAGGTCCAGCAGGAGCTCCGACAAGTTCGTGGTCGGGCTGTCAGTCATTGGACAGTCAGAAAAAGACTTAAGGAAGCTAACGCTAAGCTACGAAGAGACCCGCTAGCGGGCCCAGTCCATGGACAAGGGCGACTCAGATTTGCCTAAAAAGATGTCGACTGGACCTTAAAGAAATGACGCTCCGTTTTATTCTCACACGAGTCCCGAATGTCCCTACATGGCAATGATGGAAGTAGACGAGTCTATAGGAGGCTTGGGGACCGATATGCGCAGTGCTGTATTACCGAAGTGATCTACGGAGGAGGATCTGTCACGGTGTGGGAAGGCATCTCACTGGATGCGAAAACCGATTTGGTCTTCGTGATTGATAAGACTCGTAACGGTGAATTAACTGCTCACCGCTACTGCAGGAACATGTCGTTCCTTATGCTGGGTTTGTTAGCGATAGCTTCATGCTATTGCATGAAAATGTGAGGCCACATGCTGCTGCAACGGTGCGGTAATACCTGACATAAGTGGAAACACCCACATTGGACTGACCTGCGCAGAGTCCTGACCTCAGTCCAATCGAGTACATGTGGGATAAGCTCAAAAGAAGGGTTCGAGCCAGAAATTCAACCCTTGCATCGCGGAGGGACTTAAAGGTTGCGACGGCGGAAGAGTGGGGAAGAATCCCACAGACAATGGTGAAAAAGCTCACCCGCTCCATGAAAAACCGACTGGAAGCAGTAATAGGGACCAGGAAGGGTCATACAAAATATTGATTTTGATTTTTATCAATAAATTTAATTGTTAAACTTAAAATGTGTTTAATTTTTCCTTTCTCTTACCCTATTTTCAGTTCTTGTTCTCCTTTCCCCTTTCAATAATTTTATTCATTAAAAAGCTATGGAATTTGGTGTCATTAGGATAATAGAAAGGGCTTTCAAATGATACTAAAATCCGTAAAAATCCATATATATATATATATATATATATATATATATATATATATATATATATATATATATATATATATATATATATATATATATATATATGAGAAAACATTGGAAAGTTACTCTAATTTTCCTAATCCCAAAAACCTTGACCAGAGGTGTGAAGGCTTATTATTTTTAACTAAGGTGGGAATATGGAATTTTTGGCACAATGATACTACTCAGTATATATCACCACTACACCAAACACTTTATTTTTGCACTCGACGCGCGTTTCGCTAACCATGTTAGCTTCATCAGGAGCGATGATTGAGTGTAATCAGTAAATCATCACTCCTGATGAAGCTAACATGGTTAGCGAAACGCGTGTCGACTGCAAAGTGTTTGGTGTAGTGGTGATATATACTGAGTATTATTATTTTTAGTTACATCTTGGTTAAATGAAATAAACAATTGTTGTGAAATTGAACTAAATTCATTGTCTGAATATTTTTTTCAAACAGCCCGATGGAATACATTTCTGGGTTTAATTAATTTTTTTTAAAGGCGATTTAGAGATTTAATGAATTTCAGGTTATTAACCACACAGATCTATAAGAAATATTTCGTGCGCAAAAAAGGGTTAATTCAATTTTAATTTTTTTTCTGCTGACTGCGAGCGATATCCGCCTCAAATGTTTTTGTATTCCATTTTATTATATTCGAACATTGAATTATCATCTATTAAAAAAAAAAGATCGGTCCAAATCATCTGTCCAGAACTTTCCTTGTAATTACAAATAAAAAGTTAATAAATGATGGATAGCACAGTTAAAATTAATGAGTTGTTTAAAGAAAAAAGAGCAACTTTCTATTTTCTGACATGTATTAGGCATATGATAGAAAACATTATTATTACAGTTTCTTCAAAAACGCTGTGCGCGAACTAATAATGCTGCCGCCTTCCACTTCCCATGATTGTTAGGTTCATCTCCTCTATAGACTAGCCATAATTGCTATATGCCTGTAGCACCCGTCCACAGTAAAGTTGTGTTTTTAAGTTTTTTATTCCATTATGATACTGGACTGGCAAAAAAAACCACATTGTGTTATCAAATTTTGTCTTAAGCTTGATAAACCAACTACTGTGGCTTATGCAAAGTTCCAAAGGCATTATAGAAACCATTATCTTTCAGACTATAAGAATTCAAAAGGCACAAAACCTTTTAAGAAGGCCGAGAAGAAGTATATGTCAAAAATCGTGCCTACGATATCAAAAATAACCGACAGTGTGAAAAGAATAAAGACCTTTGTGATATCAAAACATCAACTGACGTTAAGATAATCAGTGCTCAGTCAAATTTGAACTAGTTATCCACCAGATTTTACTACAATCGTACGTACCAAGATAGTTCGACAAAACTCAGGACTTAACAGAAGTCCAAGCGGAGGGATGGTATCTTGATATTCTGCACCTCCTTAAGAAGAAGGATTAATCGTGGAATTTCGAGTACCTTACCGATACAACATTCCCAAAGTTGAGAATGTGGCACTGCAAATAATCCTTGAGACAATGATTATTTGCAGAAGCGAGGATGAGCAAGTTGAAAATCAAATCGATAGACATTTTCTTTTTTTTTGATAGTCAAGAGGTTCCTAGTGAGTTCTTGAACGTTACATAAAAAAGATGGTCGCCGGATCTCAGTCCCTGCGATATTTCTTTTTATACCCACATCTAAAGAACTTTGCATAATATTCAAAAATACGCTGCCGATGGACTGATTAGCTTTTCAGCAAAGGGCTTCCAGCAGTGCTATGAGCAATGAAAACATCACTCCGTTACTGTGTAGCTACCCTGGGAAATTACTTTAAAGAAGATCGCCTTGATTTACCAAAAAAGAAACTGGTTTAAAAAAAAGTTAGTCTCGTTACCTTTCTCTAACACCAGGTATATATTGTAGAGTATCTTGAATTCGACCGCCACCGGCATGTTATTTTTATTAATTACTTCTAAATATGCAGGACTAGCAATTACCATTTTATTTTATTTTTGTTATATTACACTGGTCTACATATTTTTTTTTTCGTTCACAAGGGCTACATTAACGGAATATATTTATCTTTTCCATGCTGAGTTTAAATATGTTCTCAGATTTTATCCATCAGGTAGGGTTTTTTGTGGCACGTGTTTAAAGTTTTAAAATAATTAGTACTTACAAAACACTGAATAATAAATACACGGTTAATTTTGTCTAATTAACAAGTTTTATATGATGATTTTCGGTCATATTTTGCCTTCAGGATGTCTCTTTTCATGGTCCAGCAGTAGTTGGCCAGCATATTGGGACACCATTTGCCTTGATACCTCTTTTCCATAGTAGAAATCTACTGATAAAAACGCTCACCGTGCTCATCAGAGACAGCCCCAAGATTTTCAGGGAAGAAGTCTAGGTGGGAGACCAAGAAGTGAATTTTTAAGGACACGTTGCAGCCTATTTCTTTGTATGAAATCAGAAGATCACTCACTATTTCACTATAGTTTTCTTATTATTGAAAAGAAATCCACAACAGATATTTCTGAATGATTTCCACGCTGCTTTTTCCGGTGGATGTAACAGATGTTCATCATCCGATATTAATGATCTTATTTTGGGCCTATAAAAATTCCTGCCTTCAATTTTGCATCACTTATTTTAGGAAATTTAGATTTCAAATACATAAATACAGCAGAACCTTTATTATTTTTTTACAAAATTTTTTATAAGCCCCAGTTTTATGTGCAGGGGAGGTAAATACACATTTTCAGAATCCACTAATGGGGTATTTGATATATTTTTATCCCAAGGAATAAGAGATTCATGTTGTTTCCTTATGTAGTGGGACTCCGTATCCCTGCTATTTCATTCATACAAGAAACAGCAGAATTTCGTGTATCCAAGTTGCAAAACAATAAAGCTATAACCTTCATATCACCACAGATATTCCAGCATTATATATTAGTATACTGAATTTTTTCTAAAAGCAATTTCATATTTTCATATGTCACTTTCATATCACTAGCATGCGCGACATGTATTGATGGTAATTCATTCCCATCATAGAGTAGTATAGCCTTCAAACTGACTTTCGATTAGTCTATGAACAATCGCCACACATCTGGCTGGTGCTGATGTCCAAGGGCCTCCATTACTGCACAAACATCTTTACAAAAAACTGCATGGTCTTCTTTAGAGAAGTAGTCATTGAAATCACTAAGGCGTCTACGATAAACGCATATCCTTGTATCTTTTTGGAGTAGATTCCACCTTTGAGCCTGGAAGATCATTAAGATCTTCTTGAGATACAAAGGGAGGTTTTGATGAACTACTTGCTTCAAGTGTAGGGTTACTTCTCTCGCTTTTTCCGCCTTCAGTATGAACTGGGTCAGAGTCGGAGTTATCACTTAAGGTCATGAAATCTGGAAACTTTGGTACAGGATACTCTTCACTATGTGGCACAGGTCTAATTGCAGATCCCAAATTGGGGTACTTAACTGTATATTTTGTTTTGGACGTTATTCCTTTAATGTTAGTTAAGCAGAAATAACAATCAGTTAAATGGTCCTTCTGTTCCCTGCAAATCATAAGGGCTGAAAACGGCATATGATGAGTACCATTTTTCCAACCAGTGAGAAGCCTAATCCCTAATACACAGCATAAATTTGGGGCCCAGTCTTTATCAAAATCACCAGCTTTACACCCAAAATAAAGCTCAACATATTTTCACAAGCGGCGTAAAATTTGGCCTCTGAGACTTGAAGGTCACATACGCAAAATTTCGCCTCTGAGACTTGAAGGCCACGTAGCAGAACTGTTTGGTTACACCCTTTCTTGGCATTTTGAGACGTTTATAAAAAAAAAAAACCTACAAATAAAAACAATAAGCAGTAAGGTAAGGTAACACGTGTTACTACACTCACTACAATTACAATACTGGCTACTGGCCCTCTGCTTGCTAAAAAGTGCAATATTTGTACAAGATAGGACAGGTTTGAACGTCATTAAGCCTAGACAGAATTAAAATATGTTTCAGCCTCGATAAATCTGCCTGGTGCCAAATTATTCTGAATACAAATTCCCACTTCTATATTTACAAGAATTATAACAATGAAATCGTAATATAGAGAAGTAAAAATGACTGTCATAAGAAAACTATGCCTGATAGAAGAAATCTGATAACATATTTGAATTCAGCATAGAAAACTGAACTAGGGTCTCTATTCAGTTTCCTTGTGAAAAAAAATCATGTTGACCAGTGTTATCTAAATGTGTCTTCTAAAATTACATTTTCCAGACTAATCCAGTAAAGGTTATTCTTCAAGCAATTAAAAGCTTTTGTTTAACTTGTATTTGCTATTACTATACTGCTGTACCGTCAGCATCAACAAATTCACGACATTTTATACTATTTTGTCATTTGACATACAATAATATAAAAATAATAAATATACGTGATGTCTCCTAGTTACTTAAAACATTTATTAACAAAATAAACAATTCTGATATAGAACAGAATTCTACTATATAATTGCATTGGCTGATATCTAAAACACTCTATAGATTTAATCTGGCCTAGATTTATGCCATAATAACCAAACATAAGGTATGTCCAACCTTGATGTCCATACCTTGTAAATTAGATAAATTTTATGACTAGCGTCGAAAATTGAACAGTGAATTGGAATTTATGGAATAGACCTATAAATTTGAACAAAATAATTCTGGCATAAGATACTTGAAACATGACCTTTACATTGTATCATATCTGTAATGTGCTTTTTAAATAAATATAAACAATTATTTCGTTTATTTTTTTTTTTTCACTGTATCATATTTATGTTTCTGTTGCTTGACTGGGTGGTTAAACATGATATATACGATCTTTTAAAGATAAAAATGTTTTTAATTATTTCCTCTTGTAACAGACCGTGTTAGTTTTATATTTCATTGTAATTTATATACCGCTAGATATTGTAACACAACATAATCCTACACACTGTTTGAATCCCACATTGGCGCCTCGATTCGTAAATTTAAGTTTTTACCTACTCTACACATATTTGTTTACTACGAATGAATAAATGAGTGTACTAACGTGATTATCACTTCATTCATCTCTGTTTGATTCAAATACATCCTACAAGAAGAACATTTAAAGTAATTATATAGAATTATATTTACATTGCTTGGCACTAATTATTTTATTTTCTTTAAAATAATACGTGTTTTTTTTTTTTCATAAGACTGTTTTCATCTTGACTATAGTTATCTTAAATAATTTAAAAGGAATATTTTTATTTTATAGGAGTTGTATAATTATATTTCTTAATAATACAACTGTTTGTCTTTGCATCGCGATTATTTTTGTAAGTAGTCACAGATAAAATAAATTTCTATTATGACTGATGACCAACGGATAGGTACCGAGGCAAAATAATTTTATTTTATTTGTTTATAATTCAACAAATAATTTGGTAGTCATTATTGGTTTTACACTTTTACGACAAAGATGTCCCGATTATTATATATTCTTGGTAATTCTTATATTGAAGATGAAATTGTGACTGAATTTAAACACTAATTGCGCAAGTCCTACTGCACTTGACCGATTCTTCAAATTAATATAAAGAAAAGTTTGCGTGAATATTACATCATATATATATATATATCATATCATCATATATATTTTTGAACTCGTATTTTCACAAATTTTCATTTGACATCCATGACCATTCGATAACTTTGAAATTTTCCTATTTCACTCTCCAAAATTAACTTCTTAAGTACAAATTTACCCTTCAAAACTACACGGCCCTGATTGGGCCATCAATTCCTATATTTATGACAAATTTCAAATTTTTATGTCAAACAGTTTCGGAGAAAATCGGCTATGACAGAGAGATACCGAAGTCATTCCTTAAGTGTTCCGTTTTTCAATTTTGGTATAGGGAATACTGAAAACAAACTTGTAGATTACTCTTAGACAAAATATATGTAATTACACAGTGTGTAAGTAAATTTATTTATTATTTTGCAAACAAAGAGTAACCGACACTTCGACACATCTGACCACCTATAAAAAATAATGTATATAATAAACAGTTACAGATTTGGTTAAGATAATGATAATTTTTAAAGAAAACTAAGAATTATAAGAAAAAAAAACCGGCCAAGTGCAAGTTGGACTTATACAATTATTGTCCCGTACGGTGATTGCTTTTAAAATAAAATAAAATCCTTTTCTGGGTTAAGTTACTTAGGTCCCTGACATGTATATATCTTAAGATCCAATATGTATTTTCACGTTTTTTCTTAGTCAATAATGTATAGTAGTTGTAGCATCCCAGCTGTTTAAACTCAAACTTTCGTTTGACACCCCACACGATGATCGGGTAATTTTTTTTTTTTTTCACTTCCGATTTTAAACCCAAAAACTAACCCCTTTAAGTCAAAATTTAACTTTCAAAACCACGCGGCTCTAATTCAGCCATCAATTTCTATATTTGTGCCAAATTGCAACTTTCAATATCAAATAGTTTCGGAGAAAATCGATTGTGACGGACGGGCACAGGAACATACGGACACCGAAGTGTTATAAATACAAATTGTAAAATAAATATAAAATTTGAGTTTCTTATACTACAGAATAACCATTTCTATCCAATATTTTAAGGAACGAAATGAACTTACGGTGAAACAGTAATTTAAACTCACGTACTCAACCCATAAAATCACTTATATAAATGACAAGAAACAGATATATTTAAAATTACCTATTGTTTCTAACCAAAACAATGAAAATGTGTTATTATTAATTTGTTTTTGAAAGTACCTGTAATCACGTCCCATGCTATACATGTTATTTCTTTTAAGATTAGAAATCATAAAAAAATATGCTTTTCAAGTTCCTGGACTCTAAGAATACTGAATATGATATATTTAACTTCTTTCCCTTAAAGGGATGTTACTCAAAAACTATAGGCTTCTTCTCAATTGAACTTCTTTAAATGTACCAAATTCGAAATCGATATCTCATTTCAGTTGATAATCGCGGTAACATATCGACAAACAGACTTAAATTGGAAAGTAAGTCTGTAATAATCTGCATACCCTTAATGTGTGATTTTTCACGAATATCGTTCTTCCCTTGGCGAGGGAAGTACAAAAGTTAAAAACGTTATTCATTCATACATAATATTTAACAACCCCGCCTTTTTCAACCCTTTTTCATGTTAAAGTAGAAAGTAATGAAGTTAATTTTCAGATTCTTCGACTCCAAGAAGCCTAAAAAGGCCATATAATACAATATACATTTATATATGTTTTTTTTTTTTTAAAGTTCAATACTTCTCCTGGCAAAAGAAATAATAATAAGACTCAGATTGTATAAGAAAATACTACTTTAAATATTTTGTTGTACATGTGGCATTACAGCAAAAACTAATTATGAAAAGGTCAGAAGTGGGGTTGGTCTAACTTATAGTATTATATGCTCAAAAGCAAAAAGTAATTAAGGAATCAAACAGAATAAGATCTTAAAATGAGAAAATATGTCTGTTCCGAAAGATATAATTGTTTGTCTTCAACAGAAGAAAATTACCATAAAAATTAAAATAAATTAACGACAATATACAACAAAAAAAATATCAAAACATTTCCTTCCACGTTCAAAAGACTGCATGTTATGGAATTTTAAATAATTATTGTAGGGAAAGAGTGTATGTATATGTTGATTAAAGCGATATTTTAAACAGTTTTGAAATTATCTTGGATTCGTCGGGACTTTTTATATTTGATTAAGAAGGCCTTATGAATAGCTAGGCTGAGTTAATTCTTTTTTTTTTTAATGTTAATTCAGTAAAATCACGATGGCGTGTAAACGTGACCTTTTAGGTGTTGAACAGTGTTGCATTACTGCGGGTTCAAGGACATTTGGGGATAAAAGGTAATAAAAAGCAGGCAAATTAGCAAGACTTGAAATTACAATACCATATAGGGGTCCAGAACCAACGCTTGCTATACCAAAATAGGTGGTACAAACGACAATCAACAGATAGTCATGTCGGCAATATCTAGATCGTTGACTTGCAACATCTGGCCAAAGACATGGGAGGGGCGTAATTAGCAGTTCTTCAAAGAAACTATAAACTGGCGTCCTTTGTTTAACAAGGGCTAAACCAAACTAGTGATGGGACTGATTATCGGCCACTGTCACCTAAGGAAACTTGTATAGAAAATGGGTATCCACAATGATCCCACAATATGTAGACCATGCCGTAAAGAAGAAAAAACCTACACGATCTACATCGTGGCTATAAGTTACCACATGATGAGCTTGAAAGGTAGCTAATATACCTTCCGACGCTCATGTGACCAACAAAGTGGTGGCACAATAAGTCAAGAGGCTGCGGTGCACAAAGAGGAACAATCACCTTTCCCACCTACAACCAACCAACCAAGGGATCTAATTAATTGTTAAGTAACCAATATAAATATTTCACTATCATATGTTTTATGTGTGTGTTCTTTTTTTTTCTAGTTTGTCATCAATAACAATCTTCTATTATAGTTAGGAAATTTCATCGTAGGCATCAACATTTATAAAGGGTTCCTTCATCATCTTGTTTTCATATTTTAAATCAATTTTATATATGATAGTATTAAAAGTAGATCATTATCATAAAAAATCAGATAGAATGACTGCAATAACAATAATAATATCCGTCAAGCGAACTATAAAATATATTCAGGGTTATGCTCCAACGTCATTCCACACTCAAGAAGAGGTAGAAATATTTTAGGAGGAATTATCGTCCATTATCACTTAAAATAAGAACACAGACACAATAATGATAAGACGAGAGATGAAAATTTAGGAGATTTCAGCTTCGACGAGAGAAATGAACGACGATCTGTGCTTCTTGAATAATCACTTATTTGCTATGAACTTTTCCTTTTTTTTTTTAAAAAAAAAGCAAAGAAAGTGGACCTGGGTTAGCTCAGATGGGAATACAAAAAATGTGTGATTTCCACAACAAAACATATAGTTGAAGATGTCAGTGTATTCAACTCACTTAACATATCAAGTGACCATAGACTAATAGGAGCTAAAATTAAGATAGATGGAAATATAAAACAATTAAAAAATAATAGAAAGAAAACACGGGTCTACGCAGAAAATTTAGTAAAAAGTGAGAAAGCATATAGAACCCAATTAAAGCAACTCTAAGGCAACATAGCCAAAAAAGGACCAAACAGAACAGATAAACTAGGTGTAGTAACAAGAGAAATCATAAATCAGAGGAATGAGTTATCTATGGACAATAACAGAGGAATTCAGAAATGTCTCTCAAAAAAGAAGGCTAATCAAAAGAGATATGGAGAAATACTATGATACTGAGGTGAAAAAAGTAATGCAACAAAACAAGAACCTAGAATGTCTAAGAAAAGGAGAAAGAAGAGGCAAATCTAAGTCTAAGGGACAGGGAAGGAAAAGAAACTAGAGACACAGGAAATAATAATATTAGCAAAAACATTTGATAAGGATGTATATACTTTTCAACTTGATGAAGATCCAGAATTTAAAACAACTAAAGAAAAGATAATGAACGCCGGATCTGAAGATATGCCTGAAGTCAAAATGACCTTATCAGGCATGAAAAACTATAAAGCACCTGGGAAGGATGACATAACAGTAGAGATGCTAAAAGAAGGAGGTGACAAACTCTTATGTAGGAGTACCCGATACGTGGAATAATGAATACCAATCTGTGGAGCAGGTTGCATTTAGGAAAAATTGTGATCATTTCTTTATAATGCTAATACTAATAAAGAATCAATTGAAAATAATTTGAATATCTGCTTTGCTTTTGCTGATTTCTATAAATCGTTTGAGACTATCGAATATTGTGTAATTATAAATAGTTTGATAAACGTACGAAGCGACCACAGGTATATAAAAATAATTAAGAATCCATATTAAAAGGCAACTTCAACTATTAAATTGCATAGAAACACAGAGAAGATTAAGTGCAGTGGAATTAGACAAGAGAATATTATTTCACAAAAAATTACTGAGCAGTGGAAGAGGTATTTAAACAAATTGACAAGACAATGGTATTGAAATAAACAGTAACTTGAGATTCGCTGACGGTGTTATCATCATAGCAGAAAATTCAAAAAACCGACAACATATGTTAAGGGAATTGGAAGAGAAATCAAATAAAGTGGACTTGAAAATGAATCTTAAAAGGGCCAAACTTATGTATAGCGAAGACCCTTATATAATAACTAACTTCCACATCGAAAACATCAAAAAATACATTTAATTGGGCCACCAAATACAAATAGGAAGAGGAAACCAAATGAGTGAAATATTTAGAAGAAGATGCATTGTCTGCATTTGGAGAAATGTCGTATATAATTAAATTTTGAATCTTAGATCGAGAGTGTACGACCAATGTACCAGTGCTTAGGTACGGATGCCAAACTTGGACTTTGTCAAAACAAACAACAAAAAGAATAACTGGCGCTATGGAATGGCAAATGATTGGCATAAGGACAGAAAGATCAATGGGTGGGTTTGACGAACAACAGAGTTGAAACAATCACCACTATAAAGTGAAGTTATGCAGTACATATAGCAAGATGTGGTGATTCTAGTTGGAACACCATCATATTTCAGTGAAGACCGTATACTTGGAAAAGAAAAAGATAACGCCCACCAACACGTTGGACAAATGACCTGAAACTGATTGGGACGTTGAACTGGAGGAGGAGAGCACAAGATAGAAACAGATGGGCGTACAATGAGGGAGGCGTATGTTCATAAACGAACGGTCGATAAGGGACTTTAGATTTAGATTAAAAGTAAAATAAATAAACGCGCTTAGAAGATCTCAAAAATCGTGTGGAAGTTATATATCCAGAGTAAGAACTTCCTACTATTACGTTATTTATAAAATATACAACTTAAATTAACCGGCGTCTTCTGGGTTTATAGTAGAAACTCGTCGTCAAAAAAACTAGTCGTGTAATCGTAGGCAATAAAAGCACGTACTCAATAAATGAATCCACTAAAATTGAGTCAATTTAAAAATTGTCTATTCTCCGTAGTCATCTAAAGACTACTATAGCAATTTGTGAATAATTTTTTTGGCTATTAAACTGTATATGTCAGTTGTGATGAAGAATTAAACTTTAGATTATGTAGAGCAGAAAACAGGGTCTTTCAGCATTCCTGTTTTTTTAAAAAAATGATTTCATGTATGATCTGTACTTGGTTTTATACGTTACTGTAATTCCTTGATACAAATTTCAGCTCTTGGTCTTGTTTAGCTAGTAAATATTAAATATAAATCACTTATATTAAACGGAACTAAAACTATAACAAAATATACAGCTTGAGAAACTAAAAATAATCCTTGCGGGCTTATAGCATGCGAACTCATTTTTCTGATGGTACTATCCCTTTTTGAGGCTAAAAAAGTCAAAAATTTGTAGTGATAAACATACTTGGAGATGGAGTAATGTACTGGCATTCTCTAAAATTGTTATAAAACTTTCAAAAGTATTTAAAGAACACAATAAAATCAAAGTTTAGGTTCGAACGAGAATTTAAGAATAACTAATATTTCATTAAAATGATGCCTGTTAACTTAGAATCAAAAGCTGTGAAACATTTTTAAATGGAGATATAAAGTACACAAGTTTACATTTTTTGTAGGTATGTATGTGTGACGAAAACTGTCCATACTATTTTCGAATATTACTCGAACATAGAAAATTAAGGTGGTTTTGATACACAGTTGCGAACAAAAAGAACTAAAAATCTAAGCTTTCTTGAATACTGTGCAAAAATTTCATAAATTATTATAACCTATGTAGGTAAGAAAGAAAACACAGTTCCTTTTGTTAAAACGATAACCAACCATACACGCTGCCAAATAAATGTTACAAAAAAGACAAAATAAATTGTTCTCTATGATTTGGAAAATTATTTTACACTTATTTCATGTCAAATTTTTATATTTTTAGGTATAGGTTTGATTCATTAGTAAAATAAAGTACCATACCTTTTTTATGACGGATTAATTAAAGTAAATCTACCTTTTATTTATTTTCTTTTTCTATTCTGGTAAAATGAGCTTCTTCATTAAAAAAGAATAATATAGCAGTTAAAATCCCTAAACAGACCTTGTGGAAATATGATAATAAAATAAACTTAGTGCTTAAGATCGAATGAAACTTCTTTTTTAATTAAATTTTAGTTACCTAATATCAACGATATATTAACTATGGCAATCTAATAAGTAATAAGAGTCAGATTATTATGTGTTAATAATTTAACTCTCGCATAATTTTTAGTTTTAGAATTTGTTTTATTTGTAGATATAAATTAAGTAAATTTTATTAATTGTACATCTACATTTTTAATTTGTTTGCTTGAAAACGTAATTTAATTTTTGAGTTACTAAAAATATCCTTAAATTTTTTATTAGGTACATCTAATTTCTTCGCAGGATACAAAAATTGTTTTTCACCTAGAACGTTAGAAAACTAAATAGTTCTCTTAATTTACAAATCTACAAGATATCCCACTTAAGGACTTCAAAGCTTAGAAATTTAATTGTCATGAAGCGTTTTACTGAAAAGGATCTAGGCGCAGAAGTTCAAAGAAACAGTTTCGATTTTAAATAAACCTCGGGCAGAGCGACCAAGAAATCACCAACAAGCGATACCAACGTCCAATGCATTAGACTCTTTTCTCGTTAATCTCAACTTATCGATACTCAAACGATTAAGAGCCTAAATGTATCCATGGTTTTGTAACAACGTACTTTTGATAAACTTTTATACTGTATAAATTAATTCCAGTCAATCTACTCGTAGCTTCGTTATTCAAGTGTTCGATTACTTTTGGACATTAGAAACATCTTGTTTTAAATGAAGTACACTCTTAACTGCCACGTCAACCAACAGATTTGCCATTATTGGCAGCCAAAAAAAACAAAAACTAAAGCATCAAAATTTTGTACATTTTCTTAATGACTTGGGCTACAATGTCGGCACGAGAACCAATAGACAGTTTTTCTTTAATAGTGACAGAGGCCGGACAAAAACTATTAATTCTGAGCGATATGTGGACATAGTTGAGAAACTTCTTCAGATCTATGCCAAATCTCGATG
Organism: Pachyrhynchus sulphureomaculatus; assembly: GCA_019049505.1. Lineage (NCBI taxonomy): Eukaryota > Metazoa > Arthropoda > Insecta > Coleoptera > Curculionidae > Pachyrhynchus > Pachyrhynchus sulphureomaculatus. Next base: position 97,882,714 of record CM032446.1, on the reverse strand, counting down.
TTATAACTAAAGGACATGATTTTAGTAGAAGGACGCGATATCATACACTTTTTTACCAGTTATTCGAGTAAATTTCTGGAATAAATTAATTTTCCCAAGAGGTGGTATAGGTTAATTTTCACGCTGTGACACTGATGAATTTTTTTCTTGTACAGATGTCTGAAAACTAAACTTTACAGTAAAAAACAATTCAAACATTATCCACAAGGTATTTAGTTATGATATTACGAAAACGACGTGCGGAGTAGCTATTTCAAGGCTAATTTAAAAGAATCCCGAGAACATAACGGACTGTAGTTTAATGAAGGTTTTTTTCATTTACCAATTTCTTTTTTACTATTATTTTTATATTTATTGTCATTATTATATATCATATTATATATAATATTATATTTAAAAGCTTTAAAATTACATTTATGAAAACTCAAGATTTTCGTTTTTTGTTCTTGGAAACGAGATACTTTTACAAGTAAATCATATGATTAATACAATAAACAATTAAATCCATTAATTAAAATAAGGCTACATCCTGATTTAAGACGTCAAAACTACAACTCTTATCTGTTCAAAAAGGCTGTGTTAAGCCATTTTGATACTGGCAGCGTTCCACAGACCAACAAGAGCGAAAATAGTATGAGATAAATAGCAAAATTAGCTTACGAAAAATAATTTAAATAACAAAGCAGTGCCCGATGCCAGAACGATAATCCACCAAAATTAATGAAGATATCAAAATGAACTAAACAAAAAACTATTTAGTAAAAGAAATATTGAATAAAATGGACATTGGCATGCCCTAGAAATTAAAAAAAAAACTAAATATAAAAAGAACAGTTTAATTAAAAAGATATGAAATAATCAGTACCAACAAACAAAAAAAAAAAAATGATTCAGAAGGTAAAAAAAGAACTTATGACAAAAAGAAGAATATTAGATAAAGGTACACCAGAATATATTGAACTAAACAAAGTTATAATGAAGAATTTAAAAGATGACTTACGACACTATAAAACAGAAATTATAAAATTAACAATCGAAAACAATAAAAATATAAAAATTCTTAGAACAGTTAACACCATGGACGTCTTCGGATACATCAATTAAAAGACCCACATGGCACCATCAAAGAAGATAGAGAAGATCTGATGCAATTACTGAGAAGTTCTGATAGTACGTTATACGCAGAAAGTAATACAAAACAAGTGAAAGTAGATGACGAAACCATTTTAAACGTTGGCTCAGAAGATTTTCCTGACAGTACCACACATGAACTAGAATTAGCTTTATCATAGATGAAGAATGGTAGAACACCCGGAAACGATGGTCTGACAAAAGGAATGATAAAATTTGGCGGTATCATTACTATAAAAACGCCGACGACACTTGTCAATAAATGTCTGATCGAAGGACAAATACTGGATGCATGGCGAAATGCCGAAGTAATTCTATTATACCAAAAAAAGGTGATAAATTAAAACTTGATAACTACCGGCCTATAAGTCTACTCTGCCACCCATACAATCTCCTAACCAAGATTATAACAAATAGACTCATAAACAAGTTAGATACTTAACAACCTCCAGAGTAGGCAGGATTCCGGAAACATTATAGAAAGTTAGAAAATATACAGGCCATTTGTACACTAATAGAAAAATGCAGTGCATATAACGAAACATTACATCTCGCATTCGTTGATTACAATAAGGCTTTCGATTCAGTGGAACTGTGGGTTGTTTTTAAAGCCATGAACTGTACAAGAATCGACTCTAGGTATAAAAAGCTTTTTAAAAATATATATGATCACGCGGCAATAACAGTTAACATTGCAGAAGACATTAAAACAAACAAAATTGCAATTAAAAAAGGAGTCAGACAGGGAGATACCATTTCTCCAAAGTTATTAACCCTCGCATTGGAGAATGTTTTTAAAAAATTGAATTGGGATGAAAAGGGCATCAAGATGGATAGTAGGTACCTAAGCCATCTGCGCTTTATGGACGACATTGAGCTTATTAGCCAAAACATAAAGGAACTACAAACTACGTTAAAAAAACTTTAAGAAGAATCCGCAAAAATTAGACTAACAATAAACATGAGTAAAACTAAAATTATGACAAAGTACGAAGTGGATGTACATATAGGAGAACAAGTTATTGAAAATGTTGAGGAATATACATACCTAGGTCACAATATCAAATTAGGCAAAGAAAATCAAAGTGCCAAGATAAGTAGACGTGCTCGATTAACATGGGCAGCCATAGGTAAACTGACGCATATTTTAAGAAATAAGAAAGTATTTAACACCTGTATACTACCAGTAATGACATATGGGATGGAAACCATGACGCTCACCATTAGTTCAGCCAACAAACTCAGGATAACAAAGAGCTATTGAGAGAATAATGCTAGGAATAAGTCTCAGAGATCATATCACAAATGAGAATATTAGGAATAGAACAAGGGTTGAAGATGTTATAAAACGCATTGCTCAATTAATGTTGCACTACAGGACGATTCAAGATGGACAAGGCATATTGTACAATGGAGACCTCGTCTTCATAAACGCAGTACTGGCAGACCTCAATTACGCTAGCTAGATGACATCAAAAACAATGTAGGGAATAAATGGCATCAGATAGCAAACAAATGACTATGGAAGAGCATGGGGGAGGCCTATGTCCAGAAGTGGACTATGAAGGGCAGTTAGAAGAAGAAGTAAATTATTGAAACAAAAAACATGCAGTCAGCAGTTATTTTATTTGAAATGTATATAAGGTTGTCTAGTAACAGCTTCATTTATGAGCGGGTTATTCTTTTGGCGTGTCTTGTTATTTCCTGATGTGAGAATAGCAATCATTGCTTCTATTTTTGTTCTACTGTATAGAATTTAACTTCATTTTTAAACTTTTTTTACATCTTTGTCCAACTGATAATGTTTCATGATACTGCACTCAAAAATTGTATAAAGATAACTTAAGCTATAATCGCTGCAGTCTGGTTACATTAATTTAACAGTTCACGTAAAGTTCAAAATTCTGAAGTAGCTGCTTTCACTGCTAACCGCGCCATTTAAAATATAAGACTGAGTTTTGGAATTACTCAATAAACTGAATTTTCTTGCTTAAATTTTTGGCAAAGGATCTCCCTAATGCCGTCTTTAGAAATGTAAACTTTCTCCGCGAAAAAATTGCAGAGAAATATAAAACGGAAACTGAGATGTTAAAATCAAGAAGTGGAACAGGTCATGAATATTTTAAGCAGGGGATTAAAATAAAATCTATTTTCCGCCATGATTCACGTAAAAAAAAACTGTTTTTTTTTTTCAAAAAAATAAGTTTCTGTTTTTTTTTTCGATCTGTGAATAATAAAATTACTGATTATTTCGTGTTTTAATGCATCAGCTTATATCAAAAACTTATAAACTCTCCAAACATATATATCTTCACTATCTCCTAGTCTGGAGCGTTCCACAAAAACGGAGAGTACCTTTTGTATTCTTGAGTCTAACAAGAATAGTAATTCTACGACTATCGTGCGAAATTTAGTATTCAATATAATTTACTTATCGCAATCGAAGTCTTGAGTACGTTTAGATTTAAAAAGATTGGTTCGGCTGTTATTAGACCACAGGACACCAGTAAACGATGAAAACGTGGAGTGCGTTTGAGTGTCAGTTGGCAAGAATCTCGAGCTTTCACTGCAAGTGATAAGGGGCCGTAAACGCGCCCAAGAGTTAGCTACAATGTATTTTTACTACAGATTTATATCAACACTCCTACAAGATACATTTGTTGTAGGCATTAAAACCAATTAATACTACTCTGTGGTTAAACTTCGATAATGACATGTTTGAAAGCTTTTCAATATTTACACACGCCTGAAAGCAAATAAACAAAATTACATTCCTCTAAAGGTATTACTTGCTCCGTTAACCGAAAAAAAAAAATTCACTCATTCTTCTTTTAGGAAGACAGATGTCGCACAATACACCTGCTTTACAAAATTGTGATTGTTGAATACCAGAGAAAACGGTTTCAGTATGATAACGTGATATGACATACTTGAAACAAAGTTAATCCAATTTTCCTGAATAAATTGTTTTTCAAAAAGATGACATAATTGATTGATTGTAGACTCCTTGATTTATAGCGGTGAATTAATTTGGGGATATCTGAAAACTATAGTTGACAGTAACAATTCTCGCCCCCAATTCAAAAAAATATCACGTAAACAACGTGCCGGGCAATGGTTAATAATTTCAGCCCGTGCTTAGAAAAGTGCTTTAAACAAAACGATTCACATGAGGAAGTGAATGAATAACGATTCACAGATTACATTATTTATAAGAACTAATTTGCTGTATTTTTGATATACAATGTTCCGTTCTTAGAAACTTCTTATAGTTCTAAAAAAGTTCTGATTTATACTTTTAGCATTACACGATCACAGAATTTACCCATTGATGGTAGTCAAATTTTGAGTTTTTCGTTTATTTTAAAGATAAAATGGGAAAATTAACTTTTTCAACTCTCCGGACCTACGAGCGATAAGGTCGCTTTAAGGAATACAAAGTAAACTCCTTTTTAAATATTTAGTACTTTCCATTAAGCCTTTTAACCTTGTTTTGAATGCCGGCTGTGCCATTATCTCGTTCGGTAGGGCATTTTCCATTCATATTCCCACCTGATCCTGACAAATAATTCGGTAAGTCTATCGTAGTTCCCAGAACCTTAGGGGTAATGTACCGTGTTCAGGAGAAGTCCTTAATGTAATCCTAACTCACAGCTGACTTTGTTACTTAGGACCTTATTTATAGTTATTCGCTAAAGGTGTCCATAAACCTTCAACCATTGGTATTTCAATAGCTCGCATTCATGTTAAAACTGTGTTCCTTGTTTCTAAATGTAAAACATCATGGAATCCTAGTACTTTTTTAAGTTTGGATTTTTATATATCAAAAATTCTTTCAGATTAAAACATAACTTAAGAATAACAAAAATAGAGTAATGCGTAAAAAATGATAAAAAGAAATAGAGAATCCATGTGTTAATTCAGGTTAGTTCAAGTTAGTTAGGCGATTGGTCTAATAGTTTCTGAGTTTTGATGTCACAAAGCTGAAATTTTTGATGAGTTCCGTTGAAACAAGATAAAGGTCTAACTAAATCGAAAATCCCAATTGTACCTAAATGTAATGTGTATAACCGCAATACCTAAGGTAATTTCGAACATACCAGGGCAATTAGAATGATTTTAAAAAAATCATTAAATTTTTAAAAAAAACTACAGAGGGGATTGTTTCGAGGGAATTAATCAACTCGATAACCTACATTAAATACAATGAAATGAGAAATGGAAAGTCTTCAATTTTCTGTGAAAGAATAGCAAATCTATACTTAAAATTACAGGAGATTAAAAAATTTTTTGAAAAAAAATATTTATTTACTCTTCAACACCTTATTTTTGAATTATAGGAGATTGGATTATAAATTATCCACAGTATGTTTACTTTTCTATCAAAGACTTTTAAAATTTAAAGTTTATATTTGTAGCACATTACATGCTATAAATTTGTAACATGTTACATGTGAGATGGATCTAACTGGAATATATAAATTCGTAAAGTTAGACTTCCAAAAAAAATCAATATAATTTTCTAATCGCAACTTCAGGCTCATTCATAATATTATCAATAAAAACGATTACGTATTCAAAAATTTTACTATCCAGAGGCTATCTGAACCATGTAAAGTTTTTTTTTTTGCATGTGAATATATTTTCGAAAATGAATTCAAATTTTGCCATTTCCCACTATTTCCAACAAAAATAGCGAGATTGCATAGTTCATGTTAAAAATTTTGTATTCTATGACGTAGTCAAATTGATATACGGTGTTCTCTATGTTGAGATATCTATTCTAAGAGATTTTGTCTTTTGTAAAATTTTTATATGCTTATCCACTTCTATAGGTGGTTTAATCGATATCTGTGTCGAAGGTTCTTTTTTTAATGAAAATTGCGTATCGTAGATATCCTAGCGCCTAAGTGATATTTGTGTACAATAAAATATGACGATTAAAAACCGAATTAGGGATACTGTTTGGGTGAAATTATCATGGTTTTTGGATAAGTTTCTTATATACCAATTTTGGTGAATTTATTTCTTTTAGTCAGTAATTTAAAATATTAAAAGAAATGTCTAGTTTAAATTACCCTCTATTTGTTATTAATGCAATAATAAATCATTGAAAATGATGTGATGTCATGGAATGTGACTTAAAATTGTCTTAAAATCCACGTGAAACATGAAATTTTTCGGCAATGTCTAAAATTTAGTAAAGAAAATGGCAGGTTTGTAATATACATTTTCTTACTTGTGATACATTCAGAATATTATACATACATTTTGTGACATTAAAAAATTAGAACATACGGTATGGTACAGTTACATTTAATTTATTGGTTAATTAGGAAGGTTTACTCTGTTACTATTATACATTCACTTCATTACAGAAACATAATATACATATTAGATCTTAAGATATATACATGTTAGAGACCTAACTAACTTAGCCTAGGTAAAGAGAGAACTTAAGATATTTGAACTCTCATGAACATAGACTTAAGGTTAATTTTGAAACTAATTATGGTTGACTTAACCTAATCGGGTGTTGCTCATAAATTCCCGGATTGTTGGCCACCGGAGGTCTCGGTGAAGCTGGGTGTTGCGGAAAAACCATGGGATTTCGACGATGATACGCAGTACGGTATGGTATAACTAAAATCAGATAGGAATCGGTTTTATTAACTACCAATCATATGAACTTTAAGATCACAGATTTGTTAGTGCCTGGGATCATTGAGATGCAGAGATGTATGTTTCAATACCGACTAAAAACCTCCTCTTTCACCGGCTTCTGATTTCCCGCGGAAACCGCCGTTAGGCATTACTTCGCAGGGAGAGGATCTAGCTGTTGCTCCTCCTTCTAGTAGTTGAAGTCATTGCTTCATTTCACTGGCTATTATTATATTTTGCTCTCTTTTTTTCTACGGAACGGAGATCTTGTAGGACTTTCATTGCGAAAGTACTGGTCGCGTTCCAGGCCATCTTCGATGACAGTATTGCATCGACTAATGTCTCCGGTTCGATTGTCTGTTTGAAGACGAGCTCCAGATCATTGCGCAGCGCGTTGAAACGTGGACACGCAAAGAACACGTGTTCCGCGTCTTCAGTGACTCCGGGACAGGACGGGCACTCTGGAGAATCATCACATTTGAAGCGATGAAGGTATGCTCGAAAGCATCCATGTCCTGAAAGCATCTGCGTTAGATAGTAGTTGACCTCTCCATGATTTCGGTTCAGCCAAGGATTTAACTGTGGTATAAGACGGTACGTCCACCGACCGTTCACTGCGGCTTCCCACTGCGCTTGCCATCGACGTATGCTATACTGAGGTTCTTCAGTTCTGAGTTCATCAGAACTCGACGTGGATGACCTTCGTCGGCGATGGAGGGCTTGTCGTTCTTCGACTAGCCCTCGAATAGGCAGCATTCCGGCAATAACGCACACCGCTTCCTCAGATACTGTGCGGAAGGCACTAGTCACTCTCAGAGCACTCAGTCGATATATTGAGGCGACTTTTCTCCTTGATTCTTGGACTCCGAGAGCGTCAGCCCAAATGGAAATTCCATAGGTCAGCACCGAGGTGACTACTGATGACAACAGTGACCTTCTGCTCTGTTTCGGGCCTCCAACATTAGGCATCAGACGTGATAGGCTTGCCCTCACTATAGACGCCTTGGCACTCACATGCTCCACTTGTTGCTTGAAATTGAGTCGGACATCAAGAATTACTCCCAGGTACCGAATGAACGGCTGTGATGGTATTTCGTTCTTTCCGACTCCCAACGTGATGGTTTCCGCTGCTTTCTGCTAGTAATAAGCACTGCCTCAGTTTTGTGCTGTGCTGATTGCAGTTTCACCGTGTTCATCCACTGGTTGACTCTCTCGAAAGTGATGTCAAACGCGAGATTTATCTCATCTAGATGCTTTGCGACGATAACTACTGCCACGTCATCTGCATATGCCACGAGTTTAACATTACTTGGCAGAACTAGCCTCAGCAGACCATCATACATGATATTCCACAAAAGAGGGCCTAGGACCGAACCCTGAGGTACCCCTCCAGTTATTCTATATTCCCTTGGGCCATTCTTCGTGTCGTATTTCAAGAGCCTTTTTGTGAAGTAGCTCGCTACCATCCGACGCAGGTATCCTGGCACGTTTTTTCTTTCAAGGTCCCGCATAATGCAGTCCCCATTGGCAGAATTGAAGGCGTTTTTGATGTCCAGTGTGGCCACCAAGCAGTATTTCTTTGCTCCTCTCTTCCATCTGGTGCCTACGATCGTATCCTTGGCTGTAGTGACGACAAGATTGATCGCGTCAAGCGTTGATCGCCCTTTCCGGAAGCCATACTGGTTGTCGGCCAGAAGCGGTTCCACTGCTGCTTCAATCCTTTGATGGATTATTCTTTCCAGTATCTTGCCCGCTGTATCCAACATGCAGAGCGGGCGATAGGATGATGGTTCATCTGGTGGCTTTTTCCCCTTGAGGAGTAGTACCAGTTTCTGCTGCTTCCACTTCCCAGGAAAAATACCTTCTTTGAGGCATGTGTCGTAGATTTCTAGGAACAATGTCGGTGCAGCTTTGATAGCTGTTTTCAAAGCGATGTTTGGAATTCCATTCAATCCCGGTGCTTTATTGTTCCCCACTCGATTACACGCTTCCATCAGTTCTTCTTCCGTAATGGGCGGGATTTCTTCCGGCTCACACTGCACTGACGGATAGTTGAACTCTCTTTGTTGAGGAAACAGCGCGGTAACGATCTTCTCCAAGCGTTGTGGGCATGTGGGTGCCAGCATTGGATGACTGTTCAGGCGGGTCAAAGCCACCTTATACGGCCTGCCCCACGGGTCCTTCTCTACCTCGTTGATGAGCTCTTCCCAGCATTTTCTTTTACTATCCTTGATAGCTTTATTCAGCATTCGGCGAGCCCTCTTGTATTCTGCTACTAGTTCCGCAGAATTCTGTCGTCGATAGCTTCGCTGAGAAATTCTCCTTTTTCTAAGACACTCCTTACGAAGAACGCTAATATGATCGTTCCACCAGTGCACCGATTGACGCTGGTTTATGCCGCGCTTTCGTGGCATGCTCGCATCGCAAGCTTTTGCAACTCTCACCATTAGGTCCTCGGTCTTTTCCTCAGCATTACCAGCGATATTTGAAGTGCTATCCAAGGCTACTGTGAAGGCAGCGGGGTCGAAAGATTTCACCTTCCACCCAATCGCGTTGGTTTGCGGCTTTGCTCTTCTGGGATTCTGGCCAGCTGATATTTCCGATAGTATTGCGTTATAGTCACTGGCTGTGTAGATATCCATCACCTTCCAAGAGTAGCTTTCCTTGATGAGGCTGCTGCTGACAAATGTGAGATCTACGATAGAGCTTGCGTCTCCTCTTGTGAACGTTGGTGTATCACCACTGTTGAGCAAGACTACATCTAGTGTAGCGATGGCCTCCAGTAGTGCTCTACCTCGGGCATTTGTTTCCTTGCTGCCCCAATCGATGCCCAGGAGTTGAAGTCGCCGGCTATTGCCACTGAATCAAGCTGCCTCGCCTCCTCGATCAGCCGATCCAGGAAATCATTAAATTCATCTATACTAAGACTAGGCGGCGCATAGCAGCTATAGAATCGACTTCCACCTATCCATGCTGCTACGAAGCCAGTTTCTCTGGTGTTGGCCACACTTTGAAAAGGAAGCTTGCCTGAAGACCAAATAACGGCTTTAGTGGTGCTGTCCGTTTCCCATTGTGTGTGTGTGTGTGTGTGTGTAAGTGTGTGTGTGTGTGTGTGTGTGTGTGTGTGTGAGTATGTGTGTGTGTGTGTGTGTGTGTGTGCGTATATAAGTGTTTTGATACTGGCTATAACCAGCTGGCCAGCTTTTCTATGTTTTTTTTTTATAGGAAACAAAAATTAAAGAAAATTTTTTTTTTTTCAACTATTCCCTCATTTTATACGAATACCATATATCTTATTTGTCTAATTAATTTTTTTTTTTCCTTATTTTTCCCTTTTAATTTTTTTTTCTTTTCTCTTCTTTTCTTTTTTTTATTATTTAATTTTTTTAATTTAATTTTTTGTTTCCTTTTTTTTGGTTTTCGAACTAGTTTTTGTTTCTATGAAAGAATTTAAGAGATTTTCAAGATATGTACCTATTTTATATGTTAAACAATCTATTACACTGACTATTGGAAGGGGTGTATGCTGGCTTTATGATTTTTTAATTAATGCTTCTAGTTTCGTGTATAGAGAAAATAAACTGTACAACTCGAAAATTCTTCAATCTTATGAACTCCCAAAAGTTGGACAGTGCTTGAGATCACCAAGAACACAATTCGTTTACAAACAGAGAGAGACTCTAAAATTCATCAACATTCAGTAAGTCATATCACCAATGTAAGGGAAAGCAGAATTCTTGCTTCTGTTTCTAATTTCTATAAATGGGAATTAATCGAAACCTAACCCCTAACAACATTAATAAAATTTAATACGATTTCCATCACACGTAGAAAATGATCATTACCCTGAGTCACGGTTCAGCGAATGTAGATCAGATATAGATATTTAATTTGTGCTCGTTCGAGCTTATTTAGTATTCTAACCTTGAAGAGTAAAATCTCTCTGTAGATGCTTTGTGCAATTGTAGGAAATATGTCGGAAAATTGCTCCAAATTGACACTGTCTAATACAAAGAATAACGATTTATCTTCTAATCAGGACCGTTAAAGCATCCTTTTCATGTTAGAAATTCTAATATAAAAATATGAATAAAGAAGCGATCATTTCTGCAAGCACTTTCATTTTTAATTAATAAAAGACAAATGCAGATTTACGGATTCAGTCAAAATTACTCTTCACTAGTTTTTATGACATATTTCGACAAATAATGCCTGATCCGATCATGAAACTTAAGCTAAGAGGTAAAAAATGAGAAGTAAAAACAAAATATAATCAGTGGTTGTTAGGTGTACTCTAAAATGCAACACAAAATACTCAAAAGTTGTATTTTTTGCATTTTTCAAAATTATATATTTTATAGACGTTTTCAGTCAGTGTTTCTGTGTTTCTGGAGCAAAATCAAAATTCCACCACGAAATTAAATAGCTCGTGTGCTAATAAACTAGTCTCATCTTTTTCATTTCACTCTCTGTCCCAGTGAAGTCAATGGACAATGGCATTAAACGTTTTTTATACCGTCTAAATACCGTCACCCTTGGATTGGCAAATATCAAGTCGATCGACCTATCTTAAAATAAAAAACCGGATATTCGGGAGGTGATTGATGTTGTTGTGCAGGAAGTTCACAAATCACCGTCGCGATGATTGCACGTGACATTAATATGTATGGATTTCGTTTGAAGCTCACACAGTGCTTTCGGTTAGGCTTATACAAACAAAGATTTAAATATTTATGCATTCTGTTTTTATGATATACTGAAATCACGTCAGTGCAAGGATAACCTCGATTTATTTTGATCAAAAAAGTATATGTCAATTTTTTTTGTAGTAAAATTATTGCATCATGTTTCTTTTAAAGGCCTTTGGGCATTAATGACAGTCTTCGCGATTAATCATAGCAACTAGTTGCTTTAACTCTTACTTACGTCCCCATACACATAAAAAAAAGTATACAAAGAAAATACCTTCCTATTAAAATATTCCAAATTTACCTTTAGTATTTTCTAGTTGCATATGGGTAAAAAATTGTTATAGTAACATTGCACACCTTATAACTTGAAAAAGTTACATCGATATTCTAAGACCATAAGGCATACGGGTAGAAGTTAAAAGTTTCTCGAGCTGGGGTGTTAAAATTCAAAGGAAAAACCCAAATTACAATGACATCTTTTTACATATAAATCCTTGATATCATTAAAAGACATTCTTTTTCGTTCCGCTAAAATTCCTTGTTAGAGGCCATTTTTATCCTCTCCTTATCGTTCTAAAACGTTTTACCTCTCTAAGGTCTCTTTAAAATGTTTATAAAAAAAAGTTGCATGAGACCAGGGCCAGCATTCCAATATATGATCGAATCGTATCGAAATCGATAAGATAAATACGAGATTCGAGATTCGTTTCGCACATGAAGAGAGATCACATAATGGAATTCGATCTTAAGTCTAGGCCATAGAGCAGTTCGAACTGGGTCGCATTTGTACATGAGCAGTATTCTCTTGATAGCCACTCCTCGTTTTTACTTCCCTTGTTAAGGAAAATATTATATTCATGAAAAAAACACATTCCAAGATGTTTGAAGATCCCAAAAAAAAACAGTTTCCTCCGGTCTCTCGATCTGCTTGTCTGTCGATTGGTCTGTTTGTCTATCGGTCTGTCTGTCTATTCAAATTAAATTGATTTAAAATTTATTACCTATGTAATACTTAGAATATTCTGCTACTGGAGGAGGATGTGAAAAGGATGGCAGTCGTTAAATTTTGCAATTTTTATTGTATTACAGGAATGTTTTATGGTTTTTTTGGTTTATGTTATGAAGACTAATCAATATTATTTCTAATCAAACATACTGTAAGTTAGAGAGATTATTTCGATTATATGATTATATTTCCTTTTTGGGGCTCTGAGAGTTGAGGAATCCAAAAATTATGTTATTTTTTTCATTATTTTCATTCTTAACAAAAATAGTATGTAAAAGGTTGTGATTAGGTGTGACCTTAAAAATTGGGACTTGTATTTGCAAGTGCTGAGTAAATAACTTTACCAATTTTTTTGTTTATAATGTTTCATGTTGTTCTCTATCTCAGAGCAGGACAAGTGAAATAATAAGCCTCAGAGTTTAGTGAGTTCTTAAAACATAATGCCAATTTTCATCGATTTGTTTCAATATTGGTCGGCTGCCATGATAACTTCTAAACTAAATAAGATATTGGCTTTCAATGTGGTACACATCTAGCACTAGTGATGATATAGAAACCTACAGTGACATCATTCAAGGGAAATAGGTTGTGTTATTAGCATCGTTTAGCTTTATCGTTATTGTTCGTCTATAAATTTACTAATTTTAAGTACAATTATTCAAATCTAAGGTATTAAGGTATATAGGAGATAAGGGGTGGAGTGGACTGGGTTAACGTCGAATTTATTTTATCGTGTGGCGGTTTCAGCTTTTCGGTTTGAGAAATAGGAAAGTTATTCTAATTTTTCCTAATTTCTAGTTTAACTTAAGTTGAAAATGTATTTATTGGTTACTGATTGCCAGTTTGGGAAATAAGACGAACGTACTTGATTCAATTCATTTTCTAGTAAGTATTGGCCCCATTTGATTTTTTTTTTTTCGTTTCTTTGCTCAATTTATTTTGCACTGTTTGCTTGCACTATTTGATTTTCTTCGTTTTTTCTTCATAAACAAATTAATTTCAAGTATACTTTGCCATCACCGTACCTATGTTGTAGAAATAAGGAAGGTACGGTGACTGACGCTGCTGAATACTGAAAAGATTGTCACCTTCTCATCTAAACTGAACAGCACTTTATTGTGCTAAGTAAATAATTTTCTCAGTTTTTCTTAATTCTTCTTACACTTTATATTGTTTAGAAGGTTTCTGAGTAAAAAAAAAAATTATAGTTTTTTTGAAACAGCAGACACTAACATGTCTTTAACTGAATAAATATATTTGAAAATAATTATTGGCTATCACAGTTTCTTTATATATAATTTTACTGCTGTCTTCACTGCTGATACTTTTCGAGACGCACGTTTCATCGTCTCATGACTCAACCAAGCTCTCATTATCAGTCATTGTTGTTTCTTGTTTTATTTTACTAGTAGGTATGGCAGTATAATAATTATTTCACTTCACATTATTCGGGTGGTCAAAGTAGAAACTTTCTGTTATTCGTAATTAAACAAGGTAATTCTGTCCCTAGGAAACAAACAAGACATATTGATACTTTTAATGGCTATGACTATTAATAACAAATTATTTCTTTAAAATTGTCTTAGATTTCATTTCTTATTCAGATTTTAAAAAACGAGGTACAATTTTTTTTCTAATGTCGTCGTTACTCCTCCGGGTCCGATGTCAGATTATGTCAGTAAATTTATTCGATGATTTACTACCATTCAATTTTCGAACATTTTTTTTATAGAAAATAATATTTTATAAAAAAAAATGTTTTAGGATATTTCTTTTCGGTTAACTTACCAAATTGAAAATTTAATGGAAATCCATAATCATAAACCCTACCTATATATATATATATATATATATATATATATATATATATATATATATATATATATATATATATATATATATATATATATACGTATGTGTATGCGCGAATTTTAACTCGGCCTCGCCCGATTTGGCGTATCAATAAATTTCTTTCACTACTAAACTTAGTTATCTTTGAGGAAGCAAAATATGAAAACAAAAAATTTATCACTTGTCAAATTTGACAGGTTACAAAGCCACCTAAGATTTTTTTAAACGGCACCTTCTACATATGGCGTCACCATTAAATTACAGTTTTCAGTCCTTTTACAAATATTTTTATTTATTTTTAGTGGTTATCATTATACAGGACATTCAAGTTATTGAACCGAATCGCAACTTTTAAGTGGCTCACCCGATTTACTATTTTCCTATTTAGCATATCTAAAAATGTCTTTCACTTCCAAACTTAGTTTTTTTCTGAGAAAGCCAAACATGATAACAAAAAAAATTGTCACTTGTCTAATTTGATAGATTACAACACAGTCAACTAAATTTTTTCAAACAGCTTTCTCCACATATGATTTGAAAAGTGACAATTTTTTTGCTATCATATTTGGCTTTCTCATAAACAACTAAGTTCAAGAGTTATATATTTCTATAAACTGATTACTACTGAAACTACTTAATGATGTTCTCATATGTAGAAAGTGCCATTTTAAAAAGTTTCCTTTATGATCTGTTAAATTTGACAAGTGACAACTTTTTTATTATCATATTGGGCTTTCTCATTAAAAACTAAAATCATTGGTAAAATAATTTTTTTGTTACCCCAAGTACGAAAATAGTAAATCGGGTGAGTTACTCAAAAGATACAATTCAGTTCAATAACTTGAATGCTCTGTATATAGGTAACGACTGAAAATAACTAATCGAGCGTTATATATTTTTATAAATGGACTGAAAAATGCTATGTACTCGTATGTAAATGGCGACATTTAAAAAGATCCTAATTGGCTTTGTAAACTGTCAGATTTAACACGCGACAAAGCTTGGCTTCCTCACAAAAACTAAGCTTACTAGGAAAAAATTTTTTTTGATACTTCAAATACGAAAAGAATAAATTGAGTGAGTCACTTAAAAGTTAAATTCAGTTTAATAACTTGAATGCCCTGTATATCTGTAACGACTGACTCATCAAGTGTTATATATTTTTGTAAACGCACTGAAAAATGCTATTTAATGGCTCGCTCATATGTAAAGAGAACTGTAAAAATACCTTTGGCTTTATAATCTGTCAAATTTGACAAATGAGTACATTTTTTTTTATCATATTTGACTTCTTCATAAAAAATTAGGTTTAGTACCGAAATAACTTTGTTGGTATGTAGAATGGAAAAATAGTGAATTATGTAAGACTTTTAAAAAATGTACGTGTAATAATGGTTGCGTTATATATTAAGTCAGCTTTTTATGTCTATAGAGATACTTTCTATATTATGTGATACCAAAATAAATATTTTTGGTATTCATCGATTTACTATAAAGGAGCAATTACTGAATTATTCTTAACAACGTTTATTTAAAAAAATCCCTAACAGAAAAATCGTACATTGTGCGCATGTGCACGCGTGGCACAATTTACATCATACATGACTTCGGAAAAGCTATCGATGCTTATATTTTAAGCAGTTTACTAGCCTTCTTTCTCTTTAATCCTAAAACATCCCTATTAAAGATAAGGATATGCATCTAAATTATTAAAAATATATAAGGCATGGCTGAAATGAAACGTAATTTGTTCGTACTCTCGACTGAACTTTCTAAACGCGTTCAGGCGCATATTTGTGACTTTATCATGAAAGGTTTTAGTATGCTTCCAAATTCCAACACAATGGTTGAGGTTCGTGGTCACTTCCGCTTGAACAATTTTGTAGGTATCCTATCGCTTTCATTTTTCAATGAAGTCAAAGAAAAGAAAAAAGTCCTCATGAATGGTACAACTGTTAAGCACAGATGATTGTGTAAATTCATCTATAATCCATCCTGCGGACAACTTCAGTTTGTCATTAACGAAATGTTATACTTTCAACTTCGCTTTGTCGCATTTTTTTACACAGCCTTTAATCGCGTTATGACAGCTTTGAAATCGCTTAAATCACTCGTATAATTAAACACTGGATAACTATTCATCACCGAATAATTTTTGAAGCACCTAATTCGTTTTAGTAACCATGTTTAACATGCTCGTAAAATCGATCGAAACAAATTATTTTCTGACCGCTCTTTAAAAAAATATCAATCCACTTTAACGAGGGGTGCAGTTCATACCAGTTGCTTTCAGAAGGGTGATTTTTACAAAAGCTGCTAATATCGTTAGGAATCGGCTTCCCTTCCTTCCGGTATGTTCAGTACTTACCTATTACAAAAAAAATCCTCTCATGTAAGTTATTTTTTATTTTATTATATTTATATATATATATATGTATATATATATATATATATATATATATATATATATATATGTATATATATATATATATATATATATATATATATATATATATATATATATATATATATATATACTGGTGAGCCAAAAAAATCGACTCAAACGATTTTTCTCTATTTAACACCGATCCTTGAATTTAATTTTCAAACAGTGGTATTATTTTTGGTATCATTAGAATGCTGATTTTCTACTCCAATAATACCAAAAACATTTGGATTTCCAAAATGTTTTATTGCGCGTTATTCATCCCTATAAAACACATGCAACTGCGTTTTCCATTCATCATTCTTTTATCGGAACTTGAACCGTAAAATCTCTGCTATACCTGCTTACTAATTACGTCATCGGAAAATGGATACCACCCCGGAAGAAACGGCACAGGTCATTGCTCAATTACAAGAAGGGCTTAGCCAACGTGTAGTCGCTGCGAAACTGCACCCGAGCTAGTCAGCTGTCTCCAAAGTCTACAGACATTACCAAGAGATTAGTGTCTTTACCCGGAGATCAGGATCAGGAAAAGGAAGGTGTACTTCGAAGCGAGACGACCACTTCATTGTCAACACAACTCTAAGGTATCGTCACTTAACCTGCGTTGAGGTCCAGCAAGAGGTCGGGCTGTCAGTCATTGGACAGTCAGAAGAAGACTCAAAGAAGCTAACTTAACTTCGAAGAGGCCAGCTAACGGACCCAAATGGACACCAGCCCATCGAAAAACGCGACTCAGATTTACAGTCGACTGGACAGACCTTAGAGCAATGAAACTTCGTTTTATTCTCCGACGAGTCCCGAATGTGCCTACATGGCAATGATGGAAGAAGACGAGTCTATAGGAGGCCTGGGGAGCGCTATGCGTAGTGTTGCATTAATCAAACGGTCGCCTACGGAGGAGGTTCTATCATGGTGTGGGGAAGCATCTCACTGGATGGAAAAACCGATTTGATTTTCGTGACTAATGAGACTTCTAGCTGTAGATTAACTGCTCACCGGTACATCGAGGAGATCCTGTAATAACACGTCGTTTCTTCCGCTGAGTTTGTTGGTGATAGCTTCGTGCTAATGCACGACAATGCTAGCCGACATGCTTCTGCATCGGTGCGGTAATACCTTGCGGAAGTGGGAATACTCACATTAGATGAGCTCAAAAGAAGGGTTCGAGCCAGAAATGGCGGAAGAGTGGGGAAGAATCCCTTAGACAGTGGTAAAAATGCTCATCCGCTCCATGGAAAACCGGATAGAAGCAGTGTTAAGGGTAATAAATTTAATTGTTAATTTGTTTAATTTTTCCTTTCTCTTACCCCTATTTTCAATCTTTGTTCTCCTTGTTTTCCCTTTCAATCATTTTATCAGTAAAATGCATGAGGTATGCTATGGAATTTGGTATCATTCGATATAGAATAGAATGGGCTTTCAAATGATGAAATCCGTAAAATTCTGGGATCCCTGTTAAATAAATCCAAATAGTTTGAGTCGATTATTTTGCTTGCCAGTATATATATATATATATATATATATATATATATATATATATATATATATATATATATATATATATATATATATATATATATATATATATATATATATATATATTTCTATATATATATATATATATATATATATATATATATATATATATAGACAATAATTAAGAATAAACAGTGGCGTTTTAATTATGTGTCATTGCAGTATAGTCAAAAGAGCATTTTCGAGTTGTTTATTGATTTATGGGTGACTAAACGTAACAAATATAGCAGTGGAAAAATATTTATTTATTACTAAATATTGCATTTAGCAAAACTTATAGTAAAAGTGGCCTGTATTCGTTGTTACGATAACGTATTTCATTACCGTCAAAATAATCTATGAAAGGCTCACTGCATGTGTGGATTATTTTCACAAACAGACATCAGTGTCCAAATACATATTTTTTTAAGTAGGATATATCCCCAGTCTTATAAATTTGATCAAAATCCATAAAATAAATGATATATAGTTGCATTAAATTGGAATGCTGCTTATGTAAAAAAAATACATCTGCTATGTAAATTTGAAAAGAAAATCGATTTATCAATAAAGGATACATGAAATTATAATTTTAACGCTTATTAATGTCAAGAAACTTACTTTTACAAATTTGATATATACGGTTGATCAGAATCGGAGATGTAGATTAGAATCGGTCCCTCAATAAAGTATATAGATGGCGTTTTACGTTTCAGTATTATCATTTTTTAAAAATTATTTTACATTTACCATTCAAATGTGATCGAACTAAATCCAAAAATAAAGGAAAATAAGTGTTTCTATTTTCTCTACTATCAATGTTAAAAAAGTAAACTCCTACATATTTATGGTTTTATTCAGATTTTGCAGACCGTCTAAGGGTGATTGAAGAACAAAATCACAAGCAAACAAAATATTGTCCATATTCAGATTTATATAAGTATGAATCACAATGTAGAGACAGGGAACTATTATGAATTACAACGAACTTCGCATTTTTATTAGAAATAATTATTCTTGGCCAAAAAACGCAAAAAAATTGTTATATACCAACGGGATGTATACATTTTAAGACTTTTTTAAAATAATATATATATATAATTTATATAGTTGTATATAATTAAGTGGTGCTAAACATTGAATTTATTTTTATCTACATATGGTAAAACGGATAAGTATTATAAAATATAATATATAAGAAAGTGATTTAAGTAAACCTTTTTATGTACGACAATTCTTATTTACAGTGGACAACCCACTAGACCACTAGACTTTAAAGTTGCCGCCTCTTAAAATTTCTACTCTGCGCACTCAAGACTCATGTCAACTGATTGGTTCCTTATTGTTTTTAAACCTCTACTGAAGCTACTATTAGTACGTGACTCCAATTTAAGAAATACTAAGTTTTCAGCTCCGCTATCACATTTTCATTAGACGGTATATTACCGGCAAATTTGCATTGCAACCAACTCTCGATAACAGTTCATACATATATCTGATCAAGTTGGTAAACTTTTCGTTAAAAAATTCATTTAATTTACAAATGGTAAAGCTCCATTATTATTACGTAAACTGGGTTCTTAATAGAATGAAAAAAATGTATTTCTCGTATAATTTGTTAGTTCTCAGGTTAATTTTTATTAAAAAGTGAAGAGTATAGGGTCAAAATAGAGTGACAATTTCAAATATTTAAATTGAACGCATAGAAATTTTATATTTCGAAGGCATTATAAATAGTTGCTACCAATAGAGTTTCAAATTAAAATGAATTTTTAATTGGTGAGTTTCTGTATTTATATATAGCAGCGCAGCACAGTCTTGCGGGTAAAGCTCCAGGTAGTTATCATACGATTGATTCAACTGTCATGCATTTATTACACCTTGGGCATAGCGTAGTATAGTCCAGGCATACAGAATATATAGTAGTTAGTTATAAGACGTATTAATGACGTCAAGAATGCAAAAACTACACTAACATTTTATTCCCACCTTATTTGAAAGATAAACTATATTTTGCCCTCATTTTGCAAATAGACCATTAACGAAGAATTATATATATATATATATATATATATATATATATATATATATATATATATATATATATATATATATATTTATTAAGTGTAAATTTTGAAAAAAATCTATTATGCGATAGCTTAGTTTTGTCCCACTTCACATTTTGTGATACAGTGTATGGTCCCTGTCTCCTGGAATGGGATGCTCGGCGTATTCAGCACATTCAGAATTACTGTGTCAGGCTGATTGGTGGTATAAGAAAATATGATAGGGGTGTGACTGCAAAGATGAAAGAAGTTGGGTGGCGCTCCATGAAAGAAAGGAGACTTCTTCATAGTTTAGTAATATTTAATAAAATAATTTGTAAAATGCGCCCAAATTACTTGTATCAAAAAATTAAATTTAGACATGATGCTCATAACCTAGACTTAAGGCATAAACAACAAATATCACCACCCTTGCATAGAACAGCACAATATCAAAGATCATTCAGTTACCAGGTCTACAGTATTTATAGTAAAGTTCCAGATAATTTAAAAAGTCTTAAAGGCTTGAAATTTAAAAATGAAATTGGCAAAATTATATCATTATTTTTATAAATTGTTTTCTTATATTTACATGATACATCCGAAATATGTTTGCAACAGTACATGTATGCCCCATAATTATATATGATACATAAGTAATATAATAATTTTTAGGTTAGGATAGGTTAAGATAGGAAGCTAAGCTTCAACTTCGCCTCTTGTGTATTATATAATAAAGTCATCATTATTATTATTATATATATATATATATATATATATATATATATATATATATATATATATATATATATATATATATTATATAGTCGAAAAACTATGGAAATTTTATGAAACAAGAAGTTTTAACTTGTCCAAAATCAAATAATAATTTAAGGGATATATATATATATATATATATATATATATATATATATATATATATATATATATTATTATTTGATTTTGGACAAGTTAAAACTTCTTGTTTCATAAAATTTCCATAGTTTCGACTTTTATTTCAGATTCATTAAAGCTGTTTCTAATGTGAAAGGTTCTTTCTTTTTAGAACTAAATAAAACATATGTTAGTTGTAAGTCGACAAAATCTTTTTCCCTACAGGTAGCCTTAATAAAGACTTAGAGTAGAAACGATGACGATTTTATAAAACAAATCATCTACTCACAGCTCAGAAGTCACAATTACAACTCAACTTTTGTAATTAAATTATGGTTTAACTACGTTATGATTACATTCGTTACACTTGAACAAAATTTGAGAAAATTCAATTATGATAATAAGATTACTGGTTCTATTCGGCAGCAAGACAATATGAGGGGAAACCCAAAAGTAACGGGAATTTATTTTTAAAAAAAGTTTTATTAAATTTTTCTACAAACAACTATTAGTGTCCTTCAAAATACTCTCCATCGGAGCTAATTCACTTATCCAATCTTTTATTCCATTATTTAAGCATTTTTTAAATTGGTCTGATCCAATGTCCTTCAGAGCCTGTTTCACCTCTTCTATGTTAGCAAAACGTCTTCATTTTAGGTTACTTTTCATCCTGGGAAACAAAAAGAAGTCATATTTAGTCCAATCCGGCGAGTAGGGTGTTATGCCGTTTTTGTTAAAAATTGGCCCACATTAAGATCTGTGTGGGCTGACGCGTTGTCGTGGTGAAAGAAGCGACTGCCACAAATCAGAGCGTTTCCTTCACAGACTGTTACACAACCTTTTTAACACTTCAAGGTAGAATGCTTGGTGCAGTGTCTGACTTGGTGAAACAAATTCTGAGTGAACAATCCCTTTCATATCAATAAAACGAATGAGCATTGTTTTGATATTTAATTTCATCCAACGAGCTTTTTTTGGACAAAGATAATTCACGGTTTTTCTTCCACTGACTGAACTGTTGTCTTGTCTCAGGATCGTAACTGTAGCACCATGATTCATCTCTTGTGATAATTTTGGAAAAAAAATCGGGATCAGTTTCGAACTGCTTCTTCAGTTCACGACCGGCCTCCAGGTGACGTTCTTAAAAAACGACGAGTACACAAATCAACTTTTATAAAAAATAAATTCAGGAGCCTCTCACAACTTTCTATACCTATGCCGCTTGGCAGACTGATTTGAGAGGAGTGTAACTACATCACCTTACAGGGCGAGCCGTGTACTACAAGGATTAACCTAACCATAAGACAATTCCCGTTACTTTTGGGTCTTCCCACGTACGTATTGCAAATAAACGTAACACTAATATTATAATGCGACATAAAACAAATTTTCGTCTTTTTTCTTCAAATAGTTATTTAATATACTCATTTATTTCTCAACATAAAACTAGAAGTAATAAAATTGGATAGATTAGATAAATGTCGCACAAGTGACATGTAACTTTCCAGGACGTGATAAGTACCTATTGAGTTTTGTTTCACTTAACTTTAAAAATCAATAGAACATAGTCTATTCTATTTCGTCTTTGATGGTTTTGCCATTTTTTTTTTTTATTTTCTGTGTATTATTGTATTATCTAACTGTCACAACTAAGTTCTAGTTTTTAATATCTTTAATAGCGAAAATGGCATATGCAATAATCTTTTTATACCATTTGCTTAAAAAGACACCGATTTTACTACCCCAAATGTTGTACGTTTTTGTCATCGAGAGGCGCAGCCGTCACATTGTTAGATGTGCTCTTAAATGGCATTTGTTTTATTATATATTGTAAATATATCATTAACGAGGGTTTGTAATTATATATTAAATTATAATAAGCTATCAATAACTAGCCGGTTACGGGATATAACTTTTTATTTTATATAATTGGCATATTTTTTTTTATTGTTCACCTCTCCACCTGAGTAGGATTTTTACCCTTTTTTATATCCTATAGGATATCGGTGAGGATGTCGTAATAGCCGTCAACTTTGTCCAAGTTCCGAAACATACATTTTTGTATTTTACAGCACCTTTTAGACAACCCGGTAGTGCTACCACAGACGTTATTGCATTTCTGCAAACTACTTCTACCTATGTACGTGGCCAGACCAAATATACTTAAATTAATTAATAAATAAAGTATACCAGTCCCCGGGATTGGAACCTGAGACCTTCTGCACCGCAAGCAAGTTATTACGCCAAAGAGTCACGGGCCGCTAAATTTGCGATTTATGGTTAAAAGTTTTTGTTAGCCTACAACTAAATAAAATATCTGTTAGTTGTAAGTCAACGGAACTTTCTTTACTTTAAATAGGCTTGAAAAAGACTTAGAGATGGTGATATACAAAACAAAAGGTTTGACTTTTTCCTAAACCTACTACTGATAGCTTAATACTGATTGTTAGGGCACAACGATCTGTAATTAAATTATTATTTGAGAATATTCAAATCAAATATCCTTTTAAATTAGAAAATTGTTTAAAAAAAATAAAATTATTGGTTCTATTCCATTTTATGATAACACACATTATATTATAAATATAAATACTGATATGTTATGACAAAATAAAATGTCATTTTTATTTCTAAATAATTCTCTAATTTACCATATCTTATTTTCCAGCGTGCAAGTTATAATTTCTTGTATATTTGTAGTATCTGTCACAATTAAACTTTACTTGTCAATATCTTTATTAAGGTCAGTATAGTTTTAATTACATGCCTATGGCCAAGAGTAATTAGTCACATATTCTTACTTGAATTATGAAATGCTGCTTGTATGCTACGTATACTAAATGCTAGGGGTAATATCATAAATGTTAAAATTGCATATTGATGTTGCCATAAAACTTGTATAAATGGTTATACAGGCGACGTTATTATCACATTTTTTTTGTCTTAATTATTTCCAACTATTTTAATTTATCTTCTAATGTATTAAAGGTAAGTAGTAGATGGCTCACCATAATTCATTTTAAGAGTAAAATTACTTTTTATTCTATCCATAATATTGAATTCTTACTATTTCTACTATTTCTCTTAAAGTAACTTCTGTAGATAAAAACTGTTTTGTCAGTAAGACTTTCAAAATAATTTACTATAACCTACAAAGGTTGCTAATAGCTTTAGGTACCATCTTCAAATTGATGTAGTAGCTTCTATAAGAGGTATAATAGCCACTGGGATAGTTCACTCAGGTACTATCAACTAACGTCTTAAACTAAAAATTTATTGGAAATCCATCATCACAAAGCTTTAATTCTCAGTAACAATTTATTCCTATATTTGATGAAATTGGCTTATTTTTCGGTAAGAAGTCCATTTAGTTTATTAAAACTGAAGGTAAAATATTATTATTTCAATTAGATCTTTAATGGAATGAAAAATAACATTTTCATTGCTTATCAAGGCAGTTTCTTACTAAAACATAATGTAGATAGAATCGAAATACAAATAGAAATTATAGAAATTAATTGGACTTATGTGTTAACTAGAAAAAGTTAAATATGATCCATTAGATTACCAGAGGGAAAACTGATAAAATCTATTAATTTCCCGTTGAGAAGAATGCATAGGTAGTAATCCTTTATTTCACGGAAGGGAAGATGTTTGTACCAACTGGAATTTTCGAACAGAGACAATCTCGCGAAATTCGACTCACTATAGACATCTTCTCTTGACTTTTCGTTCACGGTATCGTACAATGGTGGTCCCCCTTAATTATAATCGCGAATAGTGTGGAAGTTTCTTCTCATTTACAATTAAATAAAATATTCACTTTTACCTTAAACTCATTTTATTTAGGTCATAGAAGTTTCAGTTGTTTCACAATTAGTCATGTGAATTAAATCGAATAACAGGACATTTCAACAGAAGAACCATATGTTAGTAGAAAGTCGACAGAATTTATTTTATTTTAAATTATTTTTCCTCCTTACCCCACTACTAATAGCTTAGTACTTATAATTAGGACACAACTTTCTGTAATAAAATTGCTTTAAGTCTTGTAAACAAAGTAGTTATTGTTTGTTGTTGTTGTTGTTTAAAATATAAAAAAAATATTTAAGAAAGTAATATTATTATAATATTCCATTGTATGGCTAAACACATTACAAATGAAACGTTAATATTTTTGTTGTGATCTAAAATAATTTTTCTAAATAATTCTTTACTCATCTGTTTCCTAGTTTAATAAAAAAGAAAATTGGATAAATTAGATAAATGATCATAACACAAGTAACTATGGCTTTGTTTCACTTAAATTTAAGAACCAATAAAATTAAGTTTATTGTCTTTCATCTTTACTAGGTTTATGACTTTTCCTGTAGATTTGTATTATCTGACTACCACAATTAAACTTCACTCTGCAATATCTCTGTTAGTGGCTATATATCTATGCTATGGAATAATTCTATTTATTTTTATTTAAAAAGTTAAATGATAAGTATATTAGGAGCAACGTCAATAATTCGAAAATTACGTCATTAATCAGGCATTATTTGATATTTATTGATATATTTGAGGTCATTGTGTACTATGGAGTATCAGACGTTTTTATCAATGCATATACATATAAAGATTTACACTCATAAGTTTAAACTATAAAAGTTGTACTATATAAGGTATAATACATGGAGTAGTAAAAGTTAGGAACATCGACAATATATCAACAAATGTCAAAAGCTTTCTATAAGGCATATTTTATGGGTAGCGATTTATCTACTGTTATATATATATATATATATATATATATATATATATATATATATATATATATATATATATATATATTAATTTGTTTTCCTTATTTGAACCTTGTTATTTTTATTAAATACGTGATTTTTTTATTATTGGGTTTTTAGATTCGGTATTGAAACGATTATTTATTTTATTTTTTTTTCTTTTTTTTGGTGGACGTTTTTATATATATATATATATATATATATATATATATATATATATATATATATATATATATATATATATAAAAAAAAAAAAGTTGAATATATTAACATGTACTGCAATAAAAATGTATATTGAATATATGAAAATTTTCTTCAAAGCCATTCTCCGAATCTGGTTACAATTTATTAAACCCTTCTTCTTCTTAAGATTCCGTCTTCCTTGCGAAGATTGACGTTCATCAAGGTTATTTCAATTTTCTATATAGCTGTTCTAAACAGTTGATGGAATCTGCCGTGAAACCAAGTTGTCAAGTTTCTCAGCTACGAGTGGCATTTTCGACCTACGTTTTTAGTGTTCCGTATGAAAAACACTATCTGTATTTAAAGTATTTCCAAACAAAGCGGCAAGCTCGGGAAGGTGCGCTTCTGCAATTAAGTGTCAGCCTTGCTGGCCGCTTTATTTGGAAAGACTTTAAATAAGTCACCGAGAGAGTGCAGTATAAGCATCTATTTTGTCATTGTTTTCCGTTAGTACCTGGATAAGGACTGAAATTGTGTTCTTTGTATTTGCTGAACCTAGCCCAACTGATGAGCCGTAATACGGCTAAACGCGTCTTGGGATGGTGTGGCAAATACAAAGAACACTTTGGGAACTCCTGAAGTGCGGATCTTTTGATTCGCTTTTGGTTGCTTCACCAACGCCATCTATGCCTTCGGGCGGCAAGCTCGGGAAGGTGTGCTTCCAGATTAATTAAACTGACTAAAGTTGTTACTAATATTTATTTAAAAATGATCAATTTGACATATTTATAAAGAACCCATAAAATCTTTAGCTGTCCAATATTATTTTCTTCTAAATCAAAATGTAGCAAAAAAAGTAAAATTTTATAAATACTTTTTACAACATAATACTAAAGATAATATTAGATAATAGAAAGTATGTACATTATAAAAACCAGCTATTAATTGAATATTAATAACTTTAAATATGTCTTTAATTCTTAATATTGACGGAATAGCCGAGTACTTTAACGATTTGAAGGTATTATTACCTTTGGTTTTCTGCTGGAAAACATCATCATCATCATTATTATCCCACATGGATTGGCGTTTGTATATTCTTACAGTTATCTGGTTCTGGTGACTAGATAATCGAATCCTCAGTGCAGTTATCTTCTTTATTTAATGCATAGCCATCACTGTCGTCTTCTAGTGGTTTCACACTATCCCAAAGATCATCCTTTTTTTTCCCTTGGATTGAAGGGCGGGAAGAGTAGAATTATCTTCTTCTAACGTTTCCATACCATCCAGAAGATCATCCTCTTCTTGTTCTGTGGATTGGGGGATGGGGATAGTAATATCACTAGTACCCCTTCATCTTCATTATTCCTGTCATCTTCATTTTGATTGTTGGTGTTTGTTAGTCTTACAATAACAATTTTCATATTTCTGCCGGTGAACGTAACTTATCGAGTTGAGTTCATTTTTTATCTTAGAGACGGGGAGTTTGTAGCAAACTTAAGAGACGCATTGAATAAAATTAGACCAAACTCTGTCATTACTGCTAGGTGACCAAATACTAAGATTTATATTTAAGCAAACTTGTCATAGCTCTTCAATTAGGGGGCTAGGAGTGATAGTACAAGATAGCTGTACTGATTAAGAAGACGTCTTCGTAGTGCAGAAATTATGCATTTTACCTAAATGAGAACCAACAGCCTCAAAAACCTTCGCCCACCCACGCCACTCCTCTCTGAGCTTAAAACAAAATCCTAATAGAAATAATAGGAGGTCATTGAACTAAATCTGTTTTATTCAAGGTTGGAAACAGTCAGTGTCGTTATTTATTTAGATAAGGTGAAATTGCTCCACCTAACCGACTGATTTTTAGCATTATTACATGTTTATATAACTAGAAAGAAGTCATTCTTCTTTATCAATGTTCAATTCGAAATACGCGTGTGACCGTTTTTTTTCTCCGGTAATTATGGATTTTAGTAATTCTAATTTTTCCCGTCAATAAGTCGAGAACGTTTGTGATAGTAGTCAAAATGTGAATATAGTACAAAATTCCACTATTAATGAAAATGACGAGATATAGTCTCAAAATTCGAGAGCCTTTAAGGAGATGGTGAGTCAAACGATAAAAAAAAACTCGGAAAAAAATTTGCTTGTTCTACTAATATTTTTGCGGAGAATGACATCGAAAAAAATGTTAGCAATAGGATAAGGGAAGATAACATTTGCACTCAAAAACCAATTGATTGTAATTCAGACGACTCTTTTTCGAACTTAACAAGTACACGACAAATTTGTCTATAAACTTTTCAGTTTGACGAAGAAATATTAAACCAAGTATGTGATAACAATCATTTTGGCTTGTTACCTTCTCAACATCAGGTTAGTACCGTGTCATAATTATTTCATAATGCAAGAAATATTACTTTAAATTTTGATTTGGTAACTGAAAGTAATAATGAGATTAACAAAATTCATTTACAAAATTTTTATGAAAACAATAACGTATCCAAAATCTAGGTATAATTGACGAAGACAATAATTTAGTAAAAATCAGAAACTACGTCCAGTTGGAAATAATCTAGACATGAATAAACTCCTGTCCCAAAATTTTAAGAAAAATAATATCTCGAATCAAAATTTCGAAAAAATTGGAGATAGTTTTGACGGGTAGTTAATAGATAATAATCCTCGCGGTCAAATTAGACAATTATTTTCTCTACTATATTCAAATTTCGATTTGGTATCGGAAGATATTTCTGATCCTACATTTCCTCATTCCCCTGAGATTGAACTTACTCTTACTTTTGAAGTACATTTTCAAAATTCAGTTTCGACCAAAACATTAAATAATTATGACCGTAAAGAAACCCAACCTGATAAAAATTTACGTCTGCAAAAACACTCCTTCATTGTAAAAGAAAAAATTAAAAACAGACGAAACCAAAAACCTTTTTCAAAATTAAAAAATTTGAGGTTTGTATTAGACTCCCTTATAATATTCAAATTAGTGAGACAGAATTAACCAAATCGTCGACGAGTTAGCGGATTTTCTTCTCTAATTTTAAAACTAATGTCTTCCTCTTCCCTCCATTTCACTAATCCATTAAAGAATAGTTTATTTAAATTCAATTCATTTTGAACTTAATACAAAGCAGCTTCACAAGAAGAGATAATTAAGAGACAAAATGATACCCTTTTAACATATGCCAAAAAGTTTTACCAGAAAAGACAATTTAATCTCTCATTGTAAAAAAGCATGTAATCCAAAAAAGTGTAAAATGCTGTTAAATACTTTTCAAGAATTGAATGGAACAGCATCCATTAAGCAACGAGGTAAGACTTGAACGTAGTAATATATTACTCAATAACAAAAACAACGAAGATTCAGCTCAATCGCTAATTTTTATTTTTTGTTAGTTCCAGAAGCAGAAAAATATTGTGATGATTGCAAAAAACTATCTAAAAAAAATTATGGCCTAGCCACATACAATCAGACATATACAGAAATATTGTAGCCATTAACACAATAGACAATAGAATTGAAAAAATAAAATCTGATTTTCAACAACAAATAATTTTATATAGAATTGAACCTGATGGTTTTCACATAAACATCAGGAGCGTGTTTGAAGAAATTGTGCAAAAAATTAATTGCTTATTGGAAAAAGAAACGCAGAAGCACACAAGTAAAGAAAGTAATTATGAATTTTTTAGCTTATATTTGAATCCTGATAATGGTATTTATAGTGTTAAACCATTTAACACACAATATAAAATAATTTACAACAGTTCTGATATTTCCGATATGAGGAATAATAGATAGACCTTACCGAAAGTGTTTCAGGTAATTTAATTTTTATATTCCATATTATATTTAATTTTAATTTAGCAATAAAAGTTAAAAGAAAATTAGATATGCAGCTTGGAAAAAGAAGGAACCCTACAAGAAAAAATCGTGTTGGAAATAGAATGTCACACAAACTAAAAAGGGAACTAGAACTGCATGAAAGCCAATAAGAAATAGTAGTATTTCTAAAGCAAGAGTAATTCCATTTCCTAAGACTGGAGGGTTTCTACCAGTGTTACTTTTATTTGGTGGCTTGTCGGCTTTGGACACTCTTGGAGGAGGAGCGGCGGGCATGGCAATAGCTCTCAACGGTCCAAAATCAGCAAAAGAAAAATTAACAGAAACAAAAAAATATAATGAAATGATGAAATCAATGGAAGAAATAGGAAGTGGCCTTTATCTAAAACCATATAAAACAGGATGTAGTCTATATTTAACATCATATTCCAAAACTGCTAAAAAATATTCCTTAAAAATCACTCACGAATTTTAAGATAGTTAATTATGTCACGTTTTTACGAGTTTCCAATTTTCGAGGTGTATTTATGAGGGATAAATTACTCAAAAGCATTGTGAAACATGAAAGCGGTATTGTTAATCTAAGTAATTATAATGGAGATGGTACCTATTAGACAGCTTATATAAAAAAAGATGAAAATATACTATACTTTGATAGTTATGGTAATTTACGATCTCTATCTGAGTTAAATACATATTTTTATAGTGATAAAAATAGAAACGTGATAAAATATAATTATGACAATCATCAAACTTTTAATAAAACAAATTGCTGTCAACTATGTGGAAAATTTCTTTATAATAATGTATCATAACTAAGCTTTCTTCAGTCTTCACAAGAATATTATGGTATTATGTTATAGAGTTTTCTTATCAGTAGTAATTCTGCAACTTTAACAAGAGAATTTTACCCTCCAATATTTCTGAACGAATATACTGATTATGTTATTCGAAATTTTGTGGCCTTTAACGCAATCCCCAATACTGATGAGAGCAACAAGAATGATTCATGATGAAAATATTATAACGTTTATACCAGCAGGTAGCTACAAATTAGAACATAAATAAATATTTACAAAATCATTACTTTAAAAATGGTATTAATTTTAGTATTTTTGCAAATAAACCTAAATCATCAGTGTCGATAACCTTTCAGGATGGAACTATCGGTAAACTATTAGGGTTTAAAAATAAATGATTAGAACCGAATGTAGAACATATATTAGATTACTCTGCAGAAATTATTAAAGTTAATTCAGTAAATATTAATTGCAGTCTCGCTGGGATCATATCTTTATGGGAAACCAATTAATATAATACATTAATTTTTTTCCAGTTTTAAAATAATAGAATCACCACAAAATCTTTTATATTTTCCTGTGACTCCTAAGATAATAGATAAAATAATATAATAATAAACTAAATTTTATGGGAGAAGTTACAATGATAAAACTTCATTTTAAAAAACTAGATTAGTATAAAAAAGATTAAAAATAAAGAGAACAAACGGATTTTATTTAGTATAAAACAAACTTACAAAAGTTAGTATCAACAAATCGACAATTTCTTCTATATTTGAGTTTTAAATTTAATTAACAATGGAATATTTGAACGTTAAAGAAAATAATCTTTTGGATAAATCAGTTTTAAGCTATAAAACACTTTCTTTCAATTCCTATTCTACAAAACTAGGACCCAATGACGAAATAAGAATTTCACTGCAAAAAATGTAACCTTCTGAGTAAAAGTGACATTCGTTTAGAATTACAAGTAACTAAAGAAGACAATACTCCATTAAAAACACCATATTAAGCAGCAATGCACCAGCATTCTTATTTAAGGAATTAGGTTATGTTGTAATTGGTGTTACTATCGATTCTGTTCAAGATATTGGAACAACTTCTACACTTAAGGGCTACACAGCTGATAATCAAAACGAAAGTTTAAAGTTCGGAAATGGAGTATAATATCCAAAAGCAAAATCAAGAGAAAATATTATAACCAATGATAAAGAAAATAATTCTTTATTATTTAATATGTATTCAGGATTTTTTCAAGATTACAACAAAATAACTTTGACTTCCCAGGAACCAATTCTCATAAGAAGTAAAGTAATGCCCTAATATCCACTGTTAAAAATTAGAAATTTAAAATTACAATAACCAAACATTGCTGAAAAGTTCCTGATCTTACTATAGCCGTCCTTTACTATACTTATTGATACAAATAGCGTCATTAGTTGAATATCCTAAATTATTTAAATTATTAGAAACTACAAGACACAACTGGACTATAAAAACATCTGCAAAATTTGACACTCCGCGTCATGTATTAATTCCTTTCTAAAATAATAAACGTGGTAATGTAAAAGCTGATATGAGCAAATTTGGTCACTGTGAACTAAGAGATATGAATGTATTTTTAAATTTTGAAAGATACCCTTACAACGATCTCCAATTTAATTTTAAAAATAATAAATTGGCTACACTATTTGAAAGCTTTTCGGATTTCCGTCAAGTATATTATAATTTCCCAATATAACCCATATTTAATCCAATACACACATCAACGAGATTTGTTACAGAGTGGTGCAGTAATAATGAGGATTGAAGTCGAAACGAAAGAAAAAATTCTAGCTAAAACAATAGCACGTTGCCTAATAATAAATTATAAAATATTTAGCGATAATCCTTTGACGAAAAGAGAAAAATAACCGGTCAAGTGCAAATTGAACTTGCGCAATTAGTGTTCCGTACGTTGATTGCTTTTCATATAAAAAAATTTGTTACAGAGGTATAAAATGATCAGTGACTTCACAAAACACGCCCCAAATGAGTTTCCAACAAAGTTTGTTTCCAATCTTTACTAAAATCTGATGACCTTGAAATTTTTTTTTTTTTTATATAGCAGATAAATTATTAAAGGTAATGCACTCGTGATAATTTTCGTTCAATCTACACCCCGTGGAGAATATTCCAGAATTTTTTCAAAATTTTTTGATAAGTACTTTTCGAGATAAGGCGGGTGGACAGCGATTCTTCGCGATTTTTTAAAAATAATACAAAGAAAAGTGCGCGCAAGTATTACATTACATATATATATATATATATTATATATATATATATATATATATATATATATATATATATATGTATATATATTTATATATATATATATATATATATATATATATATATATATATATATATATATATATATATATATATATATATATATATATATATTTTACATTACATATATATATATATATATATATATATATATATATATATATATATATACATGTATATATATTTATATATATATATATATATATATATATATATATATATATATATATATATATATATATATATATATATATATATATATATATATATATATATATATATATATATATATATATATATATACATGTATATATATTTATATTTATATATATATATATATATATATATATATATATATATATATATATATATATATATATATACATATATATATATATATATATATATATATATACATATATATATATATATATATATATATATATATATATATATATATATTTTTACTAGTGTTTTCATGAGCTTTCATTTGGCACCACACTCGATTACCTAGTAAAAAATTTTTTTTTTCACTTCCGATTTCACCCCTCAAAACTAACCCCTTAGTCAAAATTTAACTTTCAAAACTACATGGCTCTGATGAGGCCATCAATTCCTATATTATTACCAAATTTCAACTTTCTATGATAAATAGTTTCGGAGAAAATCGGGTGTGACAGACGGACAGACACCGAAGTGATCTTATAAGTATTCCATACGGAACACTAACAACTCTAAATCTCATCCACATCCTTGAATTTTAATATTTTTATTATACAATTAAAAAAAAACAGTTTTGATTATGTCTTTGACAATAAAAGAATTATATTTGCTAATCCAAAAAGTATGGTAAACACGTCACAATTTCATGAAAGAATAAAATGTTTTATTAAGAAATTAGAAGAACTTAAAAAAATAATATAATATTCCAGAAAAAATTTGGATTTCAAAAAATTTTCTAATTTCAAGATTAATTAACATTTATATAATCATGAATATAAGACTTATTATAGATATACAAGGATTTGTAGCTGAAAAAAATAAATTTATTCCCGAAGAAGCTGCTTACGCTGGAGAAAAAATAATCCAATATATATTTAAACAACTTTTCGCCTTAAATTTGCTTTCTCCGGAATTACATAAATAAGCAATTTGGCTAATAAAATATCATCACTGCATTAACTGGAATTTAGGATACACACCTTTTCATTCTTTTGCGAATATTGTCAAGCAACGTCCTACTTAATATAACAGAAAAATGAAAAAAAAAAGCGGAGTATAATAAAAAGTACTCATCCAAACCAATAATTCAGTTAGATGATCAACCAACTTTATATATGATAATTGTTTTATGAACGAATAAAACACCTTAAATATATTTATCATGGTTTTATTTAATTTTCAGTTTTGTTACCTTTTACTACATAAGCAATATATTTATTTATGTTAAACATTTTCTAACTAATCCAATATTTTCATGTAATCCTTATAATTTAAACTATAATAATAATTTCGAAAAGCTAATGTTTTTAAAAAGTCTTTACATACCTATACCGCTTTTTGATATAGCATTATATGCTCTGTTAATTCAAAATATGACGACCAATCTTGAGTTTTAGTTTCTTCACCGGCCAATGAATAGAACCGGAAACATGCCTCTGACATAATAATTCAAATTCAAATACTACCGACGAACAAGGTCGTGAAGCTGAATCTTTCTCAATCAGTTATGGCTTAACTCAGCTTATTGACGAACCAACACGGATCCCTGATCGAGACGGGGAGTTCGCCAGTCTTCTTGATCTGTTTTTAACCACCAATCCGGAGATTTACACGGTCACCGTAAATCCGCCGTTAGGTTCTTCTGACCATAAACTGCTTTCGACATCGAGTATCGTGCCAATCAGTGACAGAGAGGCGCCTAGGCCGCGCAAGATTTGGCACTACAAATCTGCTAAATGGGAAGATCTCATGGAATACTTTCGAACTTTCCCTTGGATGGACGTTTGTTTTCGATCCGATAACCCATCTGACTGCGCCAGGGAGGTCTCCGATGTTATTTTGGCTGGTATGAAGCTTACATCCCTTTTTCGAAGAAATGCTCCTCCAATGGCAAGCCTTGGTTCGACCGAAAATGCAAAGAAGCTGTTGCTTCTAAACATATTGCCTACCGACAATGGCGTGAAAATCCTAACACCTTAAATCGAAACATCTTTGTTCATGCCCGGAACAGATGCAAGGGAATTATCGACGAAACCAAGGAGGCACACAATCAACGAATTAGAAACAAACTTCTCGCTTGTCCCAACAATTCCAGGTCCTTTTGGGCAGTCGCTAAGGCAGTTAGTCAAAACTTTACCAAATCCACCATACCACCACTCACACGGCCAGATAATTCCATTGCAACCACACCTGTTGAGAGAGCGAACTTGTTGGCTGAACTCTTTGCTTCACATTCTACGGTCGATTTCCAAGGAAAAACACCACCTACTATTCCCATATTGCAGTCAAGGATGCCCGATGTTGTCTTCAGACAGCGCATCATAAAGAGTATTTTAATGAAGCTAGACACCAAGAAGGCTTCTGGCGCTGACGGAATACCTGCCATAGTTCTCAAAAACTGTGCAAGGGAACTAACACCAGTTTTCTGTAGACTTTTTAACCTATCCTACAGAAAGGGAATATTTCCGTCCTGCTGGAAATGTGCCACGGTTCAGCCGATACCTAAAAAAGGCAAGAAGACCTTGCCAAATAACTACCGACCAGTTGCACTGCTTTCAATAATATCGAAAGTCATGGAAAAGGATTCAATATTATTAGCGATCACCAATATGGTTTTCGTAAACATAGATCAACAGGAGATCTTCTGACTTATGTAACACATGTTTGGAACAACGCAATTGAACACTTTGGAGAATCTCGAGCGGTTGCTCTTGACATATCCAAGGCATTCGACCGTGTTTGGCATGATGGACTGTTGGCTAAGTTGCGCTCTTATGGTATGTCTGAAAGGTTCTGTTTGTGGCTCTCATGTTTCCTCAGAGAGCGTTCTTTACGAGTGGCGGTCGACGGATTTCTTTCTAACACCCTCACTATCAACGCCGGTGTGCCCCAGGGCTCCATACTGTCTCCTACTCTCTTTCTCATTTACATTAACGATCTGCTGGAAAAGACCGGGCATCCAATCTATAGCTTTGCAGATGACAGTACGCTTGTCTCTTCATTCACCTTGAACGCTCGGACATCGGCTGCTCAGGCGAATATCCGCAGACAGCAGGAGGTCGTTCAACTTAACAAAGACCTGGAAGAAATTCTATCTTGGGGTGACAGTAACCAAGTGGAATTTAACGCTACAAAAACCCAAGCGGCAGTTTTTTCTAAAAAAGTTAACGTTGCTGAACCCGACATAGCTATGTCGGGGCACTCCATTCCCCTAGCATCGTCGCTTAATTTGTTGGGCGTTAGTTTGGGAGCAAATATGTCTTGGCATGAACATGTTGCAGGCATAGCAAGGAGAGCTTCTCAAAAATTGGGAATATTATTTAGAACCAGAAAGCTTTACACCCCACAGCAACTGTTAATTCTTTACAAAGCCCAAATTCGACCAACTATGGAATACTGTTCCCACGTTTGGGGCTCCGCTCCCAAACATACACTGCATTTGTTGGATTCTGTTCAGAGAAGAGCGGTCCGTCTGATTGGGGACCCGGAATTGACCGGCGGCCTTGATTCGCTGGAACATCGAAGAACGGTTGGCGACTTGAGTCTGTTCTACAAGTATTTTCATGGAAAGTGTTCGAAGGATGTAGCCCGCTTAATTCCTCCCAAAGCGGTGCATGTTAGAAATACACGTCGCGCTGGTGCTTCGCATCCGTATGAGGTTCAGCTTGTTACTCCGCGTACGACGCTTTTCAAGCAATCTTTTATATGGAGAACGTCATCCCTTTGGAATAATTTGCCCAGCGCTGTGTTTCCCACCGAGTACAATTTACAGCGATTCAAGAACAACGTGAATCGCTTTTTCCGCACTCGTGCCGCTCCTGGAGCGCTTTAGGGACTTCCCTGCAGCACGTGTGCTAGACCAATAAAAAAAAAAATAAAATAAAAAAATAAACTCTTCATACATTTTCGTCATTCCTTCATCGTATTCTATACTGAAAGTTCAAAAAGTTCTTGTTCAACCATACTCATTTAACACGACGAAAATTCTAAAAGTTCTTGTTCAGCCACACTCATAAGTTCTAACACAATAGGATCTTGAATATACGAGTAGCTTTTCAAACTTACAACTTCTGCAAATCACTAATAGTTTGCTACTCAGTATATATCACCACTACACCAAACACTTTATTTTTGCACTCGACACGCGTTTCGCTAACCATGTTAGCTTCATCAGGAGCGATGATTGACTCAATCATCGCTCCCGATGAAGCTAACATGGTTAGCGAAACGCGTGTCGAGTGCAAAAATAAAGTGTTTGGTGTAGTGGTGATATATACTGAGTAGTATCATTGTGCCAAAGATTCCACATTCCCAACTTAGCACTAATAGTTTGGTTAAATATTGACACTATATAATATTGTATTCTTATGCTATATATAACAGTTTGATGAGTCTCCTTCCTTTTCATAGTTCATTTGACCTCTACTATATGTCCAAGGCTTTTATATGAAAATATTTCGGAGTGGTGGATAACGCAAATCATAGTATGTAAACAATATATAAATTTCAATGATTGTGTCTTGGGCTGAGGATGCACTATGTACGTTGGAAGGAAGAGACACTGCGTGTTGGGAGGAGGAGGAGAAGGAAGCACTCCCATTAAGATAATTTATTGAATTAGCCGATACTTGATGAACATCTATTCTAAATTGATAGTAAAGGAACGAATTTTTGTTAAGATTTCTAAATTCATATGATTACTCATAGATCGTGACCATTGTTTCTTCGTCAGATGATAACTACAGTAGTGATCTGAAGAAGACGCAGTGTTAACGAAATGATTAACATGGTACACGAGTAATTAATCTAAAAAAATCTTTCTTTTCTATGAAATTAACTAGATATGTCTAACCTGAACTAACCTAAACAATTAAACAAACAATATGTATAGTTTTATCATTATTTTTTGGGAATTGTGTCATACTTGTCATATCCTGTTATTAAAGCAAGAAGAAGAAATATTTAAAATTATTTCATTTACGTGGCAATTCCGATGTTAAACAGAAGTAAAAAAAAAGTTATTTTAAGCAAATGAAATTAAAAATAATTTGTGCAACGATATTTTTCTGCAATTCCCATATTAGCCTTATTCCATATTGTAAATGACAGTACAATACATCAAGTATCTTTAGGTTGTTACCTTAAAAGCAAATTTATATTTACTCCAAACCCGTCATCGTTGTACATAAAAACATTGCTCTTTGTACCGAAAAAACGAAGGGTTTCGCTGCAATTATTTCTGTACCGATTTCTTTACACACAAAATAAACAACTCTTATTACTTATGCTTTAAGTTATCGCTTATTCTGTACGCTCGTGTAGTTCTTCTATTCTGATAATTGTATAATAAATCTTTTCTGTATCTCGAGACGTAAAAATCACGGATACTAGAGCCAGTTGATGCAAAAGACTAAAAGACTGATTTATTACGACCCATCCATCTATCGAGAATCTTGCTATTTAAGGAACTGTTTACTTCCCGTCTAAAATATAAGGATACACCATCATGAAGAAACTACATTACATGTTTAACACTTACGTCTTGCTGTAGCCCAGACAATTCATTCTGGCAATACTGTTACGTACACACTGTATTCATTCAAATAACCGTAGGCATTCTTTTGATGGTCCAGAAAAGAACCAGATTGACTATATTTTAATTAGACAACGAAGGAGATTCTCAATCAAAAACGCAAAAGTGTTGCCTTCTGCGGTCTGTAACTTTGACCACCAGTTACTCATAGTTGAGCTGTCCATCAAATTAAAAATCGTCAAGAGAAATGAACTCAAACATCTTCCCAGGTTGAATTAAGTACAAGCATCATCATTTACAACGGCTGTCACGCAAAAAATAAAACGTGATGTGTCTGATAGTAATAATACAAGTCCAGAAAGGACCTGGTAGATTCTCAAGGAAGTCATATCTGAAACACTTCAGAAAATACCAGTGGAAACATAAAATAAGAAAAGACAACCCTGGTTAACAAGAGAAACATTAAATCTCATCTCAGCAAGAAGAACTGTTAAGGTCGCTGGTATGGATGATCCTAAAGCTTTTAAATACTATAGATCTCTAAATAAACAAATTCAGATCAACTCTAGAAAAGACAAATATACATACTTTATGCAACTATGCAACAACCTTGAAAAACACGCAGATAATAACAACACAAAAGACTTATTTAAATAAATCCGCCGTGTCACTGGTGGTAAATTTAAACCAAGAAATTGCACAATAAGAGATTAAGATGGTCATCTCGCCACTGAGCTTAATAAAGTTTTAAATGCATAAAGGAACTACTGGGAAAGATTGTACTTTGACGACATTGATCTAAATTCTTAAATTCAAGATTATGAAGAGAAACCACATATTCTGAGATGAAGTAGAAAGCGTAAACGCGGACGGTCATCATCCCGATGGACAGAAGCAATCTCTAAGCTGACTGACATGAGATTGGAAACTGCAGCCCGAGAAGGGTGCAGGATGGCTTCGTATTGTGCACAGAGACATCCACAACATGAATGAAAAAGTCTGATAACCACCAGACATCGGACAGGAATAGCATCTTACCAAAAAATTTAAATTACCTTCGAAATAAAAAACGGATATTACATGGTATGTGTTTTATTGAACAAATGGCTGTAAAATTTTCAATTTCAAAACAAAACAATGAGATTTACAACAATTGTGACAATATCAAGAGTAAAATTAAAATGAGTGAATCTTGTCGTTGCACAGGACCGAAATTAAGATTTGAAAGACTCTAAATTTATTTATTATTTAACTTATAGATTATGTTTGGAGAAGTGAGTAATTTCAAAGAAATGCGTTAACTTAGAATACACTGTACATTTAATAATTTGACGTAGGTTAAAATTTAAGAACCGTTTGATCAATCAACTTCCAATTAAGACAGATTTCCAAGATTCAGTAAAATGATATAATAAATTGTTGAAAGTATTTACGAGTTTGTTTCACACAAATTCTTAATCCGATAAAGTTCTATTTATTTTGTTTACAATTTTACGGTTTTTGTAATTCCCGGTATATTTGTATTATT
Source organism: Pachyrhynchus sulphureomaculatus (assembly GCA_019049505.1). Lineage (NCBI taxonomy): Eukaryota > Metazoa > Arthropoda > Insecta > Coleoptera > Curculionidae > Pachyrhynchus > Pachyrhynchus sulphureomaculatus. The sequence goes on along the minus strand of CM032446.1, from coordinate 97,842,222 downwards.
CCTAATTACCACAGATATAACTTAAAGTACAAGGAAGTACTTTTAATAATAATTAAATTATTTTTAGCCACAGACATCATAAATACGGTTATAAGAATAATTTATTTTTGTTCTATTTTCAGGCTTTTCACTACGAATCCCGAAGCTAACCGCATTCCGTCGCTTCAGCTAGAATATATGGTATGTATTAATAATTTATTAACATTAATTTGTTACTAACCAATTAACTATAATTGAGATCATGCATCCAGCCATCTGCATTGCGCATTCTTTCCTATTCAGCATTTATTGTTTAAAATGACATAAAAATCCTAAATACATGTTTATTCAATTATTTATTATTTCCTGAAATTGTTTAGTATTTATTTAATAAGTCAACTCAATTTATCAGACCTTAGTAAAAAATTTACAAAGGAATTAACAGAGCTAGCGTACAAGTCAACTACTTAAGGTTCGCAGATGATATTGCCATTATTAGCTAGACAGCAGAGTAACCCCGAATCATGTTGCCAGAACTCCATGAGGCTTTTTTAAAGGTTAGACTAGAAATTAACGCAAATAAAACCAAAATAATGATTCCTGAAAGAGAACCAAGATGCGAAAATCTCCAGACGAACAAGTCTTGGATGGGCAGCATTCGGTAAACTGGGACATTTAACGAAGTTACCAGTTATCCCGATAAATCGTAGCAGGAAAGTCTTTAATAGTTGTAGAATGCCTGTTCTCAATTATGGTCTAGAAACTACGGCACTAACTCGCAAGTCGGCTAACAAGCTCCAAACCACTCAAGGATCATAAAGGGCCATGCTTGGAATAAGCCTTAGAGAACAAATCAGAAACCAAAATATCCTAGAAAAACAAAAGCACCGGTTGTATTGGAAAAAATAGCACGGCAAAAGTGGCAATGAGCGAGCCACATTGAGAGACAAGATCCGAATAGATGGACTAATAAATTGTTAGCTGGAGGTCTGGGGAGATCAATAGAAGTGTAGGAAGATCACAAAAGCGATGGAGGAGAGGATTGCAGGAACGAACTGGACACAAATTGTAATGGCTAGAAGGGCATGGAAGGTTCTGGAAGAGGCCTACATTCAAGAGTGTATGGACACAGGCTGAGGAAAAAGTAAAAAATTTAGCAAATATAAGCCAGGAGATTAGCTTGTAATAAATACTTCAATAACCGATTACTCACAGCCACTTGTTTCCTAAAATGGCAGGGGAGATCGACTGAAATCTCATTTTAAATAAAATTTGGTTAACTACTTTTTTACCATCCCTAATTTTATCAATCAATTTATGTGGGTTCCACATATTTGAGCCTTCAAGGTCTTCAAGGTGGAGAGTTTAAAAAAGTGTTTTGGAAAGGGCATGATAAGTATTTTTGAAATAAAAATGTAAAGGAGGAATGTTTTTTTTAAAAACTATAGAGTTTTAAATTAACCTTTATAAAAACATTATTTTTTACTTGTTTCAGAATTTTATACTTCAAAGCCTATAGTCTGGTCTACTTAACAGTAATGTATATTACCTTTAAAATGAGGTATTACCCGATCTTTCTTCTATTTAAGCTTTTTAAGGGGCAGGATAGATGATAGACAAGTATAACTTTAGTTAAAAATTAATCTCTTTGCTACTACTCTTCGCCTAATTGGCCGGTTTCTTGTTAATAATGTGGTGAAAACTTATAAATACATTGTACAGGTAAACTTTCCCATAAGTTAAAAATTGTGTTTAATATTATACTATATAGTTTTTTGTAAAAAAGTTAATGTTGCTGAACCCGACATAGTTATGTCGGGGCACTCCATTCCCCTAGCATCGTCACTCAATTTGTTGGGCGTTAATTTAGGAGCAAATATGTCCTGGCATGAACATGTTGCAGGCATAGCAAGGAGAGCTTCTCAAAAGTTGGGAATATTATTTCAAACCAGAAAGCTTTACACTCCACAACAACTGTTAATTCTTTACAAAGCTCAAATTCGACGAACGAATACTGCTCCCATGTTTGGGGCTCTGCTCCCTAACATACACTGCATTTGTTGGATTCTGTTCAGAGAAGGGCTGTTCGTCTGACTGGAGACCCAGAACTGACCGGCGGTCTTGATTCGCTGAAACTTCGAAGATCGGTTGGCGCCTTGAGTCTATTCTACAAGTATTTTCATGGAGAGTGTTCGAAGGATGTAGCCCGCTTAATTCCTCCTAGAGCGGTGCATGTTAGAAGTACACGTCGCGCTGATACTTCACACACTTGTTACTCCTCTTTCCTTTGGAATAGCTTACCCAGGACTGTGTTTCCCACCGAGTACAATTTACAGCGATTCAACAACAACGCGAGTCGCTTTTTCCGCACACGCATCGCTCCTGGAGCGCTTTAGAGACTTCTCTGCAGCACGTGTGCTAGACCCATTAAAAAAAAAAAAAAAAAAAAGAAACTGAGATTCGGAAATCAACTTTGGACTACACACAGCATTAAAAATTAAAATTCATTAGCCATATGAATGACTCTTCCCCATTATCATTTTTCTCGATATTTAATAGCTTCATTTTTTTTATTTCCCTATAAGCCACCTCTTCTTCCTATTTCTAAAACAATACTTTTTAGATCAATTTGCACCCCTTGACTGTAGCTACACCAGTCGCGTTCAAAAGGGTCTAAATTTCAGATATATAAAGTTTACTTTATTCTGTTTTCAGTATTAAACATTGGAACACAGCAAAATTTTAGACACCTTTCAAGTGGGGCGAAAGAATTGTATTACTGAACTGCCTTTCATAAAACAAATACAGACTTGGGGTTTTCTGAGAATCTCATTTTCAGAGCTTATTTGGTTTTTTTTTTTAATGTATATTGTTTATTTAAATATTTGTACACATTATAATAGCGTGACACCCACAATGACGTCAGACATTAAATATTTTTCTCAGAAAATGCATACACGTAATTTTGGTTTACCCAAAAATAGATGTTTAATTTATCCTCTTATACTACAATGTCTGCTTATAAATTAGGTATAATGGAAAAGTAAATGCAGCGTCTCACATTAATTTATTAGTATTGAAGACGGTTCTTGGTCCTAGAATCGGCGTTTTAGGACATTATAGGTGTAAATATTTTGAAAATAAATTTTTGCAGAATTATTTGTCGCAACAATAAGCTCCATATAAGAATACAAAGAGATCTCTTAAACACAGGAAAGCGTGAAACACAAAATTTAAATTATTTCCAAATATCATTTATATTTCCAAAGGTAATAAGAAACAACCGGTCAAGTGCAAGGTGGGCTTTCGCAATTAGTTGCTTTTAAAATAAAAAATTTTGTTACGGAGATATAAAATAATCAGTTACTTCACAAAACACACCCCAAATGAGTTTTCAACAGAGTTTTTTTCCGATCTTTATTGAAAACTGATGACCCTGAAATTTTTGTTTTTTTTTTTTATATACCAGGTACATTATTGAAGGTAATGCACTCGTGATAGTTTACGTTCAACCTATACCCTGTGGAGAGTATTCCAGAATTTTGCCAAAATTTTTTGATCAGTGCCTTTCGAAATAAGAAGGATGGACAGCGATTTTTCGCGATTTTTTAAAAATAATACAAATAAAAGGGTGCGCAAGTATTACATTATATATATATTTGAACTCGTGTTTTTACAAGCTTTCATTTGACACCTCACTGGATGACCTGGTAAATTTTTTTTTTCACTTTCGATTTCAAAACTAATCCCCTAAGTTAAAATTTAACTTTTAAAACTACAGGACTCTGATAAAGCCATCAATTCCTATATTAGTACCAAATTTCAACTTTCTATGTAATCGGGTGTGATAGATAGACGGACAGACAAACGAACAGACACCAAAGTGATCTTATAAGTGTTCCGTACGGAACACTAAAAATAAAAAGGGTGAATAAAATTGTTATATATATATATATATATATATATATATATATATATATATATATATATATATATATATATGTACATTTATTTAGCCGATACCTAAAAAAAGGCAAGAAGACCTTGCCAAATAACTACCGACCAGTCGCACTGCTTTCAATAATATCGAAAGTCGGGGAAAAGGTTATCAATCAGCATCGTGTAAAATATTTTGAAGGATTCAACCTTATTAGCGGCCACCAATATGGCTTTTGTAAACATAGATCAACAGGAGATCTTCTGACTTATGTAACACATGTTTGGAACAACGCAGTTGAACACTTTGGAGAATCTCGAGCGGTTGCTCTTGACATACCCAAGGCATTCGACCGTGTTTGGCACGATGGACTGTTGACTAAGCTACGCTCTTATGGTATGTCTGAAAAGTTCTGTTTGTGGCTCTCATGTTTCCTCAGAGACCTTCACTATCAACGCCGGTGTGCTCCAAGGCTCCATAATGTCTCCTACTCTCTTTCTCATTTACATAAACGATCTGCAGGAAAAGACTGGGAATCCAATCTACAGCTTTGCAGATGACAGTACGCTTATCTCTTCATTCACTTTGAACGCTCAGACATCCGCTACTCAGGCTAATATCCGCAGACAGCAGGAGGTCGTTCAACCTAACAAAGACCTGGAAAAAATTCTTTCTTGAGGTAACAGTAACCAAGTGGAATTTAACGCTACAAAATCCCAGGGGACAGTTTTTTCTAAAAAAGTTAACATTACTGAACCCGACATAGTCATGTCGGGGTTTATTGTCGATAAGAGATAATAGATATCAAATCAGAATTAGTCAAACGATAAGGTAAATTTCTGTGTTTTGTAGAATAGATGTGTATGCTAGTTAAGCTGCCGTTACGACTTATGACTTCTCTGTTTTTGCGTCCTAATTTAATTTACCTAGGTTGTCATTCATACCTTGAACAATTTCTAGTAGAGAGAAATTACGAAATTTGTGAGCCGAGGACAAAATAATCAAACAGGACTCCTCAAATCTTTTAAGGATGGTACAAAAATTTTTGGACTTCAACATAAGGATAATAAAATTTACATGGGAAACCAACTCAAACTATTAATTTACAAAAATAAAAAATGTTTATTTTAATTTACCCGGAGCAGACTGCTTTATTGCAATTTTTATGCTACTTAATCCAACATTTTATTTATAAAAATTCACGGGAATCATATTTTTAAATCAGTGGTGTAGCTTGGAGAAAAGGATGGGGGAGGGCAGACGGATACGATAATATGGCAAACAAAGAGCACTGAAGGCTACTTATGTAAGGATAGGGAGTCTTCCAAACATCTCAAACTCAAGATCGATAACCGCAAAAGAGAAGAATTTTTTTTACAAAAAACCTCTTCAAGCAGTACACTTATAAAAACTTACACGTACAAAAATTGTGGTCTGAGGGAAAGAGATTTTTAATAGAAAAAGGACTGGGACTTTAAAACCGTCCCCAGCATTAAATCAATGAAAAATCCAATTTCTCCGAACCAAACCAAAATGATCGCTGAAAGGGATTTATTAGCGAATTACAAAGATGTACTAGATGCATCCTTGACAAAGTCAATGCATTAGTCACTGACCTGCTGGCGTCCGCATCCGATCTAGGTTTGCATTTCGCGTTATTTTCAGCCGATGACAAATAATAATAGCAAACAGGGTGAACGATCTCTGTGCGCCGGCAATTTCTGTCATGTAGTACCAACTTCTTGGCATTATTATTTCATTTAATGGCAATAAGAGTATTTAGTCGCACACGCACTCTTGATAAGTCAGTCTTAAATGAAACTATTCGTTTAATTGGTCAATATTGGGTGAACGTCAATTAAGTACTGACCTCAATTCGGATTATTGGCGGGATAACGCGTTATTATTCGTTCGGATTCTATCAACTTTGCAGTGCATTTATTGGAGTTATTATGTCAGCTTGTAAGTTTTTTATAAAGTAATGCATATATTTCTAGGTCACTAATATCTATTACTAACTCAGTGTGTAAACTAATTGAAAATATTTATCGACTTAAATTTGCTGTAAATTAAAGTTTAGTTAACTGTTTCAAAATATTTATGATAATTGATTAACAATGAAGATATCGAAAATATAGTTAGTTAAAATGGAACTCATTTATTTAAAATTAATTTTAGATCTATTTAGAAATAAACATACCATACAATGAAGTTTAAATCAGTTTTGTTAGTCGATGATAAAATGAAAATAAATTTATTAAAAATGATATAGAGGATTTAAGATTATGTATATATATATATATATATATATATATATATATATATATATATATATATATATATATATATATATATATATATTTATATCATAGATTTTATTGGCTCTAACTTCTTCGAAGTTGGCTGCTTGAAAATGATGTATTAAAAACGGACAAATGAAAAAAAAAATTATGTCAGAAGTATGAATATTTTTTTCCAGAAATTATTATTTTCTATTTTCCACTCTGATTTTTTAAATCAAATTTTTCTCGTATGAATACCACTAGTCTTCCCAAAAAATATCAAAGTAAGATACAATTTTACTTCTCTTGATAAAAGAGCCTGTTTTATCGTGAAAAAATCACCCTCCGACATTTTTACATTTTCCATTTCCGTCGAACTGTCCGTCTGTCAATTAGTTTGTCTCTCCGTTGACACCATAACTTCCGAACAAAATAGGATATTGATTTCAAATTCGGTGCACATATAATACTTGAAGTAGAAATAGAACGTGTCCACCAATCATTCCTTTCACCGGCTACAGGGGTAGAGGCTGTGTTTCCCACCGAGTACAATTTACAGTGACTCAAGAACAACGTGAATCGCTTTTTCCGCACACATGCCGCTCTTGGAGCGCTTTAGACGCTTCCATGTAGCACGTGTGCTGGACCCATAAAAAATAACCGGTCAAGTGCAATTTGAACTTGCACAATTAGTGTTCCGTACGTTGATTGCTTTTAAAATAAAAAATTTTGTTACGGTGGTATAAAATGATCAAAGACTTCACAAAACACACCCCAAATGAGTTTTCAACAAAGTTTGTTTCCAGTTTTTACTGAAAACTGATGACCTTGAAATTTTTGTTTTTTTTTATATACCAGATAAATTGTTAAAGGTGATGCACTCGCGATAATTTTTGTTCAATCTACACCCCGTGAAGAATATTCCAGAATTTTTTCAAAATTTTTTGATCAGTACTTTTCGAGATAAAGTGGGGGGACAGCGATTTTTTAAAAATAATACAGAGAAAAGTGTGCGCAAGTATTATATATATATATATATATATATATATATATATATATATATATATATATATATATATATATATATATATATTTATATTTATATTTTACTCGTGTTTTCACAAGCTTTCATTTGACACCACACTGGATGACCTAGTAAAAAAATTTTTTTTTCACTTCCAAATTCACCCCCCTAAACTAACCCCTTAAGTCAAAATTTAACTTTCAAAACCACACACGGCTCTGATGAGGCCATCAATTCCTATATTATTACCGAATTTCAACTTTCTATGACAAATAGTTTCGGAGAAAATCGGGTGTGACAGACAGACAGACAGACAGACACCCGAGGTAATCTTATAAGTGTTCCGTACGGAACACTAAAAAGAGGGTGAAAGAAATGATGGTACGTAAATTATTAGATTATTGGTCAAGATAATGAACAAATTTTAAATACAACTACTTATAGTTAAATATACAACGTATTGAAGGAGTGTTGAAGAAGGTTTGAGAGGTTGCTTCGCATATATCGTGTTATACGTCCTTTTCAGAGCTCTTAGGGTCGGGAAATCTGATAATTGTGTAGTTCTATCATTATTTTCAATTGTAACAGAAATAGCCTGATAGCAGTTATCTGTTTTTAACAGTTGCGATTCCTTTCCTCTGCTCAGCATTTCTTTTGTGATTAAATATTATCATATGGTACCTATCATTTATAATATCGACTTGGAGTGCTGATTATTTAGTTACGTTAGGACTTGGCTCAATAACACCACACAACCACAAGACTTAACACCAGTACACCAAACATTTTATTTTTCTGCTCGACGCACGTTTCGCCAACCATGTTAGCATCATCAAGAGCGATGATTGACTTGACAGCCAGTGGGGATAACCGTTATGGCGTGTCATTATTTAATGTAAGAAAATCAAAGTCAGTACATATTTACTTTAGAACTGGGCGTTTACATAAATATTTTAACGTTTTTTTTTTTCCTTTACACTTATTTTTCGTGAGTTATGTGGTGTATTTATTAAATAAGCGTGACATTAGCTTAAGCGCTATTAATCGCAATTATAAGCTGCATTAAAAAATAGTATATATATATATATATATATATATATATATATATATATATATATATATATATATATATATATATATATATGTATATATATATGTATATATATATATGTATATATATATATATATATATATATATATATATATATATATATATATATATATATATATATATACATATTTATATATATACATATATATATATATATATATATATATATATATATATATATATATATATATATATATACATACATATATATATATATATATATATATATATATATATATATATATATATATATATATATATATATATATATATATATATATATATATATATATATATATATATATATATATATATATATATATATATATTTTCAATTATTAACCGACGTCAGGCTCAACAACCAAATATGTTTTATTTTATGTTTTCCATTAATGACTTCAAGGTTCATACAAACATTTTCAAGGAAACAATAATTCAACTTTCTATGTAAACAGCTTTTAAAACTCAGTCTTATACTGAAACTTGACAGAATTGCTTAAAAAGTTGAAGTTTGTCGGATCATGCAAGTCTAAATGTGGCTTCCGCTGCCAGTATACTTGGGGTGATCTGAAAGTGCCCGGATTAACGCTATGTGGCGCGAAATAATATCGACTCTTGTTGATAGTTGGTGGTAGATACATCTCTAAAAACTCTCCGTGACAGATTTCAACTGCATAGCTCGGTCAGTTTGTTTTGTATGCACGTTTATCTAAAGGTGTAATAGTATATCTCCGGGATTTTTTACAATTATCACGAAAAAAGAGCAGTACATGTGTATGAAATTTTATTTTAATCGGGGGAAAATTGCTACTGAAACGCATAAAATAATTCGGAAAGGTTAGGCCGGTCGAACTTCGGCGGACAACAAGTGTTCCGACAAACCCTCGACTGCAATCACACTTCAAATCGTCACCAAATCAACAAATTATTTATAGAAGTCCTTGTTGGACAACTCTGGCGAATTTTTTATTGATTAAAACACGACAGAACCTTTAGAACGAAAAGAAATTATTCCTGTATTACGACAATGCACCGAGCCACAGTTCGTTTTGTATATGTTTTAGGCAAAGAATTCCATGACTGTCATAGTCCACCTCCCTTATTCGCCTGATTTAGCACTTTAGACTTAGGGCCGTTCTACCATAGGAAGGTGATGTTAAAAGGTCGCCGCTTCGAGACGGTAGAGGAAATACATCATGAATTGCAGCAGTGACTTCCCAAAAAATGTGCGACCAGAGAAAAACCGGTGAGACCAGTGCCCTCCTGTACAAAGTGGTGGGAGTCAGGGAGCCTAAAGCAAATTACTTCAGATAGCGTTAGTCCGGAGACTTTTAGATGGCATCACGCATACTTAGTTGAACCTTTATGTTAAGAATATAATTAAATTTAAAAAAAAAAATCTACTAATTCACTCTCGATAAGTCTTGATTTTGATTTAAAGTGTATAGAACAAACTTTGCACAAATCTTTATTTACATTCTGCGATCATCTGCCAATGATTCACGAATTGTTTGGATGATTTCCCGTGTTTAACTGTTAAATAAAATACAATTTAAAATTCAACTCAGAAAAATGTATGGTTCTAAAACAACTTAATAACTTATAGATGATGTTCGGAAAATTAATTGTCGCACTGTGTTTACTTGCTTCAAATAACATCGCATAGTAAATAATACCAATAAATGTGCGTGTCCTGTCAGCTTTAATGCGTTTTTTAATTTTCTGAATACTGCAATGAAACGCAGCTTGGTGATATAATTTTATTATAGAAATGGGGTCATCTATTCGTGCTCTGTACGTTAACATATTATATAAAATGTATTTCAGGGGTTGTGCGCAAGTGTCGTATTAACACCTACAGGTTATGTGTGTACATTTTCATAACGACTTTAGAAAGGTTTTGAGTAAAATAGTTGTTCCAAAGCATAAACCCTCAATATTAATTTAACTATAATGTTTGGCTTGAATAAGATAAATCCAGAACTAAGCTTTTCCATTACTCTAAAGTTACAGCTTGGGCTGCAATGTCAGTACCTGGAATAATCGACCTGTACCTGGCAGTAGTCGCACAAAAGCTTTTAGTAAGTAATATGTGAATTTAATTGTGAACTCCTTTACACCTCCTTTACAACATTTTAATGGCAACGAGTGATTTTGATTTCCACGGGATGAGGCAACATTTTATACTGCAGACAGTTGCTTGAGAAATTTGTTAAACTATAATGATCTCCAAAGGTCTCAAAGTCTCTACGTAGCTCTAATTTGGCGCCACTGATTTTTTTTTGTTTAGATTTCTTGAAACTAACGTATACACAAAGAATCCTCTTTCCCTTAAACCACTAAAAGAAGATAGAGAGGCTATGAATGACAGTGATCACAGAAACAATTTGCATAGAGCAGTGATCAATAATTTTATCTCTCTCTCAGAAGAGTGGTGCGGTTCATATTTCTTGTTTTTTTACTTCTTTGAATAGGCACGATTGTTTGTTTCTTAATGACCTTACTTATTTTATACTGAAAAGGTTGTTGTTCCAACGTTTTCTATCCATACTTGTCTTTTATACTATTGACCTGCCTTTTCTGATTCTAACTGGATAGTTCTGTACCGATATATTTAAACTTAATTTTTTTTTGTATAATATTTTTCATCAACTTTAACATGACATTTGAATAGGGTTTTCTAGATGTTGTCGTGCTTTTTATTTCTCTCCTCATATTGTCATTTCAAGTGAACTGGTAAAATAACTTTCGAAAATCTTCTTCGTTTTCTGATATCAGCCCGTCCTGCCTAGTTAGCAAAACATAGTATTTTTATTTCTTTATCTCCCATTTTATAATCCCTCAGTTTATGAACCTGTCTAATTATTTTACCTAATGTTACCTTAAAAGGTAATGGGTTCAAGAAGTTTCCTTAACGAATTACTCTTTAGCAGTATTGGTTATGTGAGTTATGATATCTGTCTAAATAAATTTTTCTACGGTTTCAATATGAGGCACGTGACTTTCATAAAGGATATGTATAACGTCTTTTAGTTGTACTCGTGTCGGGTCTCAGCATGCATTGAGGAGGAACTTCAAACTAAGTAGAGGTTTTATCAGTAATCGATGTAAGACAGATATGGAAGGGGAAGTCTTCAATCAAAATGTACTGATCATGGTGTTCGGAAACCAAGATCCGGCAGAAGCGAGTATAACAGGGCCGCTCAGGTCGTCAGCCCGCGAAAACCCTGTACTAAAACCAACATCAAAACATTAAGAGTAAATACTCCGATGGAAAGAATCGGCACATGGAACGTTCGCACCATATGCCAGGCCGGAAAGATGCATAATGCAATCCAAGAGATGGACAGACTGAGCCTCGGAATATTGGGAATCATCGAAATGCGTTGGCCAGACCAGGGTGAATGTACAATAAACAAGCGCAGAATATATTATTCTGGAAGCAGTAAAAACCACAACCAACACGGAGTGGGAATGATCCTAAACGTACATGTACCATATCTAAATTTGTAACGAATTTTGTGCCAGTGCCGGAGAGAGTGTTACTAGTGCAGATGAATACCAATCCAATAGAATTAAACATCGTCTAAGTGTACGCGCCCACTTTGGATAAAAGTGATTATGGGGTGGAATAATTTTATAATTTCAAACTAAAATAATGGACACTGCACAAACGAAATATTAATTGTAATGGGACACTTCAATTCCAAAATCGGAAAGGGAAGAAGAAGACAGCTCACAGGACCTCATGGACTAGGCATAAAAAACGAAAGAGAAGATCGACTTAACACATTCACAGAAGAACATCAACTACTGGTATTGAACACCTTTTTCTAACTCCCTCTACGAAGGATATATACATGGAAATCACCAGCCAGTAAACCAGATAACATAATACACAATAAAATAGACGTCATACTGGTTAACAAACGATTTTGAAACAGTTGCCGGTGGAAAAAAAAACATTTCCAGATTCAGACGTAAACTCCGATCACACTCTGCTGGTTGGTAGCTTCAGATTGAAACTAAAGGAAATAATAAAAAGGAAACAACTGACAGCTGTAACTATGGTAAAACTAAAACAGGAAGACACAAAAGAACGTATTAAGAGAACCCTAAACCGAAGAATAAACCAAAGGGAGACGAGCGAGTACCTTAAAGAAGAACAAAATAAATCCTGGATGACAGGCCACATACTAGAACGTATGGAGAGACATAGATGAGCACAAACAAACAAAACCGATTACAATAATACACAGAAGGAGATAAGAAGAGCAATAAGACAAGCGAAATAAGCATGGCTGCATAATAAATGCAACGAGATAGAAGAACTGGAAAGGAGGAATGACAACTTCAATCTTCATAAAAAAGGTCAAGGAGGCAGCAGGACTATACAAACCACGAGTTCCAATAAACCTAGTAGACGATTGATTGATTGGATTACAGACAAACAAAAATAGTGGAAGTTTTGGCAACCCTACATACAGAGCCTTTTTAGGGATGAGAGAATAGACACACCTGTAAAAGAATGCGTTACGGGCCCACATATAAGAGGAAGTTAGTAAAGCAATCTCTCTTATAAAAGAAGGGAAGTCTCCTGATCTCGATGAAATACACGGAGAATTTTTAAAACTACTAGATCACAATAACATACGCTCACGAACTTATTCAATAAAATATACAATACCGGAAGGACTCCTTCTGAATGGCTTAAATTCACATTCATAACTATACTCTAGAAAACAGCTCCTAAAACCTGCAGCGACTTTAGAACAATAAGCCTTATGAGTCATCTATTAAAATCTTTTCTGAAGATCATACACCAAAGACTACATACAGTTTGTGAAGAACACATGGGAGACACTCAGTTTGGATTCAGGAGGGCCACAGGCACCCGTGTGGCGATATTCTGTACACAGGTTCTATTTCAAAGACGTCAATAATGATATACACGCGTGTTTTATAGACTACCAGAAAGCATTCGATAGAGCCAAACATAAATTCGTAGACATATTAAAAAGAATCTACGCATCATAAAGAATCTCTACTGGGAACAAACAGCCAATATCAGAGTCAAAGGTTAAATATCAGTCTACGCAGGAGAAATATTTAGCGTAGTACTCCAGGATATCTCAGCAGGAATAAACTTTAATGGAAGAAGAATTAACAATATTAGATTTGATGATGACCCTATAATATTCGCAGGCAATTCACAAGACCTACAACTGCTGATGGACCGAGTAACACATGTCAGTCGAGAATACGGAATAGATATAAATACAAAAAAGACTAAACACATGATCATAAGCAAGAACTCGGCATTACAGGGACAACTTTACATTGGTAACCAAAAGATTGATAGAGTCAATACCTTTTGCTACTTGGGTGCCACAGTAAATGAAAAATGGGACCACTCACTGAAGATTCGATGCAGAATAGAAAAAGCGAGAGCGACGTATACAAAAATGGCCAAAGTGTTCAGAAGTCATGATCTTAGTTTAAAAATCAAAATAAAACTTCTCAAATGCTACGTCTTTCCGGTGTTTCTGTATGGGGCGGAGTCTTGGACTGTAACTACGTATTAGAAATTGTTAATACAATTAAAAGAAGAAAATTCGAATATCTGGGCCACATCATGAGAAACGAAGAAAGATATGGTCTTGTCCAACTGATACTGCAGGGCAACGTGGACGGAAGAAGAGGACCAGGCAGGAGACGTGTTTCGTGACTGAAAAACCTGCGAACATGGTTCTCAACAACAACAACGGGACTATTCCGAGCAGCTTTAAGTCCTAACAGCTAGGATGATCGCCAATATCCGATAACGGGTCGTCACGAGAAAAAGAAGAAGAAGTTGTACTCGATCGAAGGATTTCTTTAAGTCAATGAAACATTAAAACACTGACCCCTTATATTCTATCAATTTTTTTGCTAATTTACCGTTTGATGAAAATGACATCTCGGCAAGATTTTCCTATTTTAAACATATGTTGTTCTTCTACTAAGTTCACGTAAATAATTAATATTCAATTTCCAACGACTCGAGTTAAATATTCAATGATTGTTGCTATATATATATATATATATATATATATATATATATATATATATATATATATATATATATATATATAGTGAGTAAATGTTTTTTTTAATAGAATTTAAATTAAATTTAAAATTAAACATTTTTATGGGACCCCTTGTAATAATAATTAAGTAACTTAAGAAAAAATGCATCAAATGCTTCAACATTAAATAAGGGAATATATAATAATATAGTATATTTCTATATTAGATACGCAGGTTAAAAATATTTGGGACCACATATTAAATTAAAATGTTTATTTATGTATTTAAAATCCCAGAATATTTTTTCATAAAATTAACTCATTCGTCAATTAATATCACGCAGGTAAAAAACAACTTACATCAGTCTACTTGAGTAAACAACAATTTTAGTATAGTCTAGGTTTTAATTTTAGATTTAGTCAATCATCGCTCCTGATAATGTTAACAACGCGCAAGTGCAAAACTAAATTATGTGGTAGTGGCGACAACTGTTGTACGGTAGCTTACATCATTATTCATGTAATTTTTAATTTCATATTAAATTAATGATTTTTACTTGACGATGACGAAAAAACATATTAAAATTGTTATTTTACAAAAATCGATATGGCAACCCAATTTTCAGAGTAAAATTAAATATAATATATCGGTTTAAAAACGTCTTTCGTCGTTTTCCGATGCCTAACTTCCATTCTTTCCGATCCATCCATTGATCTTCTCTCAGGTCTCGAGCACTCATAGCTTTATTAATGCTCTCCTTCCATGTTTTTTTAGGTCGTCCTCGTTTTTTTTGTGATTCGGTGGTATCCATTGCATGGCGATTTTGGGTAATCCGGATTCTTCCATCCGTTGTACATGCCCGTACCATATCAGCTGTTTCTGTTCGATGTCTGTTATAATGGATCCATCTATCCCCATTCGCTGTCTTACTTCGCCATTTCATTCAGAGTAAAATTACTTATATTAAAATTAAATATAATTATTGAAATTTGATTTATCGTGTATGTAGGAAGAGCGCATAATCAATAGTAACGAACGCGTAGTGCTATTTTATCCTGTGTTGTTGAGTTAATTATGTTTTCGACTAGTGATAAAATTGATGGAAGTAATTTTGTATTGGTAACCATTTGTATGTAAAGAAATTAGTATGTTCTTTCATGCATTAAAATAATTGTTAATGATATTTTCATTTTAACGAAGAAGTACAAGTTGCAAACTGTATTTTGAAAATATATTTTTAAAAATTAAGTATGTCACCATGAGAGTTTATAATCAAAATGTTTAATAAAAGTTAAAATTTTCAATTAATGTATTGATTAGATTAAAAATAAACTGAAAATTTTTACAAAATTCATTATTGTTGTTTTTGATATCCGGTTAATAACGATGCCTTAACATGAGTTCCAATTAATAAGTTTCAAAAGATGTAAACAATTCATTTTTAAAACTTTTTAATCAATATTATGGCGTGTTAGTTTTGATTTTCGTGTAATCAGTGAAACAGGGAATCATATTACAGAACGCATTTTGAAAACTTGTAAGAAGCAACTTTGTTTATCTTATAAAAGTCGTAGTAGGTAATCACCCTACAAGACATCCTGTATAAAACAACTGGTATTAAAATTAAATAATATATTACTAAAAAATTATTTGTAATTTTCAATAAACATTAACATTTCGTGTAAATGTAAGTTATTTTTACATGGACTTTCTGCAGCAGCCAAATGCTGTGGAAAGTTGATATCACTATTTCATTTCTCTTCGAATCGTATGCATGAACTTCCGAAATTTGTTTTTCTGCTCGCAGACAAAATTATAGACCCAAGGTATTTCGGATATCCTTGTAAAAGTGCTAAAACAGTTATTGGTTTATGAGGATGGTGCAAAAACACGATTTCCCAGAGTCTTTGGATGAATACATTATTTCAATAAAATTCAATTAAAACACATTGCCAGTATAAATATACATAATCTGATTCAGAGGATTATTTGTTCTGTTGCATCTTAATTGTTTATTATAAGGCTTTCCGGAATATAATTTACCCAAAGAAAAAACAATAGTCAATGTATAAAATGTAGTATACTACTGCTGGTTTGGTTAGTTGTAGTAGGCGAGTCTGCCGGTTTGTGCACTGTAGTCTTTCGGCTTATAGGGCTCCCTTCTCTTGATTACATGAGTGTTGTTCCTTTAGGAAGGTTTATTAGCTTCCTTCTATGCCCTTTATGCGGTAATTTATCGCCACGATGTAGATCTTCAATAATTTCGTGTTAAAGCCGCACACTCATATAGTTTATGCATGGAAGTTTCTTCCTCTTCACCAAATAATCTGCATGTCATGGGCCCATTGTAAATACGCATTTTCTGTAAATGTTCCCTTAGGTGACAATGGTCGGTGATCGTTCCCACCAGTAGTTTGATCTGGGTCCTTGTTAAACGAGGGACATCAGTTGTTAGTTTCTTTAAAGGGCTCCGAATTACGTCCCTTTGTCTCGATATTGCGAGCCAACCATACAGATGTTGCTGATATGATCTGTGGATTGTCGTTTTTATCACCTGTTTTGGTATTTCAAACGCTGGTTCTGAACCTCTGTATGGTATTGTAGCCCGTATCTAGCAAAATCCTTCCATTTTTTTTTATTACCTTTTATCTCCGAATGTCCTGGAGCCCACAGCAGTTCAACCCTATTGTTCTTGGAAGATAGTTACAATAGATCACGTATGCACTTCATTGTGATCTGGGAGTCGGCCTAATAGGTATTTAAAGCCTTTTGAGCAGCTTGATTATCTGACAGAACACATATGCTGCGGTAGTTCCGTCTAATATTCTCGTGAACACTTGCTTGTAGTGCTTAAATTTCTTCCTAAAGTATTTTTGCACTTGTCCCTAATGGAATGCTAAAGCTCCATTTGGGTTATTTTGCGTATATGAAAGCGCCTATTCCGCTCGAAATTTTTGATCCGTCTGTGTAATAGACCCGACCCGTTGCCTTCGAATTTGTTAAACTATTAATAAAGTAAACTCATAATCCTTGTATTCATTTATAATAATGATTAGTATACGGCAGATCTTGAAAGAGAATACAATAGTGTCTAAGCATTCTGATATCCACTATATTTCTTGGAGCCTCAGGATACATACGTATATACATGAACTCGATCCAACTTTAATAATTAATTGAAAATTTATTTACTCACTATATATATATATATATATATATATATATATATATATAGATATATTTGTATATATATATATATATATATATATATATATATATATATATATATAAATATATATATATATATATATAAATATATTTGTATATATATATATATATATATATATATATATATATATATATATATATATTTATATATATATATATATATATATATATATATATATATATATATATATATATATATATATATATATATATATGTTTTGACGAATATTCTCACGGGTGTGAAATGTAGTAGTGGTTTTTTCGGTTATCCCGTGTTAGCTTAAAGTCCCTTGATGGACGGTTTCGCTGACTTTTCGATGGAATCTCATCCATCTTTTTCAAAGCGTTGATCACTGGTCGGTGTCTTGGTGTTGAATGTGCGACATTCAACGCTTTGAAAAAGATGGATGAGATTCCATCGAAACGTCAGCGAAACCGTCCATCAAGGGACTTTAAGCTAACACGGGATACCCGAAAAACCACTACTATATATAAATATATATAATATATATATATATATATAAATATATAAATAAAAATATATATATATATAAAATATATATATATATATATAATATATATATATATATATATATATATATATATATATATATATATATATATATATATATATATATATATATATATATATATATATATATATATATATATATATATATATAGCAACAATCATAAATAACCGGTCAAGTGCAGGTTGAAATTGCGAAATTGCGCAATTAGTGGCCCGTACGTTGATTACTTTTAAAATAAAAAATTTGGTTACGGAGGTACAAAATGATCAGTGACTTTACAAAACACACCCTAAATGAGTTTTCAACAAAGTTTTTTTCCAATCTTTACTGAAAACTGATGAAAATTTTTGTTTTTTTTTTATATACCAGATAAATTAATAAAGATAATGCACTCGTGATAATTTTCGATCAATCTACACCGCGTGGAGAATATTCCAGAATTTTTTCAAAATTCTTTGATCAGTACTTTTCGAGATAAGAGGGGACAGCGATTTTTCGTAATTTTTTAAAAATAATACAAAGAAAAGTGTGCGCAAGCATTACATTATATATATATATATATATATATATATATATATATATATATATATATATATATATATATATATATTTTACTCGTGTTTTCACAAGCTTTCATTTGACACCACACTCGATGACCTAGTAATTTTTTTTTTTCATTTCCGATTTCACCCCTCAAAACTAACCCCTCAAGTCAAAATTTAACTTTCAAAACTACATAGCTCTGATGAGGCCATCAATTCCTATATTATTACCAAATTTCTTTCTAAGACAAATACTTTCGGAGAAAATCGGGTGTGACAGACAGACAGACGGACGGACAGACAGACACCGAAGTCATCTTATAAGTGTTCCGTACGGAACATTAAAAAGAGAGAATTAATCTTTATCTCAATCGTTCATATGAATAAACTATTTTTTTTTTATTTTCTTAGTTTGACAAAGTGGTCCCTGCTAATATATCTAAAAGAAAAGTTATCCTGGACTTCTGAAAGTTCTTTAATATAGCATCTATTTTATATTATTTGAAATGATGTTGGCCGATTCATACTCGTTTTCACAACCAAGGTATTGTATACTTAGCGTATTACGGAAAGTTGTTCTTCGTAATGTATCGTATGACCTCCATTAACACTGGCATCATTTGCTGTTATAAAGTCGTTTTTATTATATTGAGCAGTATTAGAGTGAGTATAGTATTTGGGACTGTGAACTAAATTAACACAAAAAGAAACAAAACAACAAATAGGTACAAAAATTTTAAAAATTACAAAAAAAATTGATGGATTGGATATTCCTAAGTTCGAATCAAAGTATGATATTTTAAGTTCTATTATATATAATACTATTTAAAAGAAGATACATTTCCCCAGGTCCTCAAAACTACTAATATTCTATTTGCGCATGCAAGAAATAAGCTTGATAATATCGAAAATTAGAGGAAAATATCATTGCTAAGTCAGTTCTCAAAATTTTTATAAAAAATAGCCCATGATATAATCATTAATTATATTGTTAACTTTTATACCTTGGATCCTAGCCAGCATGTCTTCTTTGCTAGCAAATGTATTGAAACTAGAATTTTTTTTAAGATCGTATATATTAATATTGCGCATGGGAAAATATGTTTTTTTTATACTCTTTAATGTATCCATTACATTCGACATTATCAATAAAAGTTTTCGCCTAATATATATGACATTGGTATTTAAGATGTTGTGCAAGATACACTTCTAAATTCCTACATGACTGATAGAGATATAGCACTAAATCCTAGGAGGTTTTCTAATTCTAGATCCGCAAATATGAATGTTCTGCAGTGATCAGTTTTAAGGCCATTACTTTGAATGTAAGGGCTGACCACACAACGATGTACCGTTATTGAGTCAAAAAATAAAGCAGCTATATGGAAAGATGGAGACTGAGTGAATAAACCAATCTTACATTAAATGTCCAAAATATAATAAAAACAAATTTCCGTCCAATTGATGTTTTTTAGTGTTCTGTATGGAACACTTATAAGATCACTTCGGCGTCTGTCTGTCTGTCACACCCGATTTTCTCCGAAACTATTTGACATAGAAAGTTGAAATTTGGTAATAATATAGGAATTGATGGCCTCACCAGAGCCATGTAGTTTTGAGAGTTAAATTTTGACTTAAGGGGTTAGTTTTGGAGGGTGAAATCGGAAGTGAAAAAAAAAATTTTTACTAGGTCATCGAGTGTGGTGTCGAATGAAAGCTTGTGAAAACACGAGTAAAAAATATATATATAATGTAATACTTCCGCGCACTTTTCTTTGTATTATTTTTAAAAAAATCGCGAAAAATCGCTGTCCCCCGCCTTATCTCGAAAAGTACTTATCAAAAAATTTTTAAAAAATTCTGGAACATTCTCCACGGTGTGTAGATTGAACGAAAATTATCACGAGTGCATTAGCTTTAATAATTTACCTGGTACATAAAAAAAAAAAAAAAAAAATTCAAAGTCATCAGATTTCAGTAGAGATTGAAAACAAACTTTGTTGAAAACTCATTTGGGGTATGTTTTGTGAAGTTACTGATCATTTTATACCTCTGTAACAAAATTTTTTATTTCAAAAGCAATCAACCTACGGAACACTAATTGCGCAAGTTCAACTTGCACTTGACCGGTTATTTTTTACTAACTCAACATTTTTTTTTGGTAAACTCGTACCGATTCAGAACTCTCGTTTGCGGACCCTCATGAAAATTAAATCCAGCTTTATTTGTATTTACTGTGTTTAAAGAGCATTATTGATTGGTCGTTTGTTTTCTGTGTATTATTCGCTTGCTTATAGCTTTATGCCAGATAATATTGTATTTTGGGAAGTATGTAGCATATTACTAGCCCAAGTCTCTACTATACATGTATGTTTCTTGTTGCTGAAAATAGATTAATATTTTCCAAATTAGGCACAACTAGTAATTATCTTAAAAGCAATATTCTTACACTTTCTTATCAAAAATGGACATTTTTTGAAAGTTGTCCTTCATATAATTACATAAACATGAATACATCCATTGCAGGGTAGAACCAAGGCAATAAAAGGAACGCAATATCAAAAACATTTCAGAACATACTCTTGTAAAAATTCGATTTGATCTATTAATATGCAAAAAAAAATCATAATTATAATTAACTGCGTTTTTATTAGTTCTGCTTGTGTATCTTGGTCCGTTGGTTTTGGTTTAGTTCATCTAGACTATAAATAGATAGCTATTTTGACAAATATTTATTTTTATTATTATGTACAATTTTAATTAAAGTTTCATATACTGATATTTTTTACATATTACAATGATAACTGTATATATTTTAATATATATAATTTGAAGATGTTTTATTAAGGATTTACTACATACTGTTTCTATGATTTATTAAGATAATTTGTTTCTTTAGTATCTTTCACTGATGGTGTCCCTGACCTTGACTAGTACATTTTATTCTATATGTCTGTTAAAAATTAAAAATCAAAAAATCAGTAAAAAAGAATTTTTCTTTCGCCTAATATTTTCTACGTCATAATTTTCTTTTATCTCTTATATATTTTTTTAGAATTTTTACATAAAGAAAGCTTTTGTTGACTTCATAGCTTGAAACGGACCTTGATAAAGAGTTTGGATAATTTAATAAGCAAAAAAATAATCTGGCTCAAGCTTAGAATCAAATAATCTGCTTAAAGCGGGCTTTTAAGGTAATGATCTAAAACGAAAATTTAATTCAGTCAATGTAATTCTCATTATTTTTGTTTTAGCAAAAGCTCTGAGTTTTTAGAAGGATCCTTAAAGCTTGATTAATAACGAGTTTAATTACTTTCAGATGCTATATTTTTAAATAAATTTAATTAAAATATTTGGAAGCTCAAAATTTACCCGGTATTTCTTTCGCTAATACGTAGTTTTAAAATAAGTATTAAAGCATAACTTAATCTAAAGATTATATCTCGGTAATTTTAAATGATAGGTACTTCATATTGAAATATTAATGATGAAAAAAAGTTAAGCAGAGAAAGGCTTCACAAATATTAACTGACACTACTTCTGAAAAATAAAGAAAAAAGGACATAAGAATTTTTCCTTTTTTAGACTTACAAAATATTCCGGACGATATATTCGAAGCAACCTCTCTTACCCCCTCCCTCATTTATTACTTACATGTTTGGCTTTTAACAATTAAACTTAAAATTTGTTCATTATAGCAACCAAAATATCTAAAAATTTCTCATAATACTATTAAAAGTATATAAAATTTATCGGTCTTCACCCCTTTCATAATCTTCCCCTGAAGCCATATTGGTTAAAAAGAACAAGTTATCTTAACACTTTATCTGTTATATGTGTACCAACTATGAGTAATTATTTTATTGTGTTCGAAAGTAATTGTGCCAACAGAAGCCAGACAGACGGATGGAAACTAAACACTCTCGATTTGAAACGTAAAAAATGTAAAAATTTTGAAATGTAATTTTTTCGTAAGGGAAGTTAAATGCAAAAGCAATATGAAAGTATTTTTTTATGTATTAAAAATTTTTTAAATTATTTTCGAACTAGCCAGCTAATTTGTTGCTCTACTAAGTGGTTTTTCATAAAAAATCATTAGAAAACTGAAATATTAAAAAATAGGATTACTGATCTGACAAGTGTTTAACTGAGATAAAAATCTTTGGTTTATACAAATTTAAAAACTGTCTCGTTTGAGACTCTCCAAAAAAACTGCTACAGACTATTGAGTATAACCAGTTTCTGTCAGATTGAAGAGGACTCCATCTACAAACTCTGGTATGACAGTCTAATCACTCCAGCCAGGAATCTTCTCTCACTGTGTTTAGTCTTTCTATTGAGTCCCCACAAGAGGCATAAAATGATCTAGTCTGAAATATATTCATATTTACAATAGTTAAATTAAACAGTTCGTTAAGCTTCCTTTCGCCCAGAGAAGTCTCTACTGATAAGCACTGACGTAAAAACTACCAGAATTCTAAATTGCCTGTAGACCCTATATCACTAACTCTTCTGAGGGTAGATTCGTTCTTTTATTTTCCCTATCAATTTGGTCTTAGACTATGTCACTATTAGAGATTTATCACAATCAAATGGGCACGACGAAATTACATTTTATTATGAGCTGGCTCTGCGGTCTATTACAGTGGATCAAGGTGATAAAAAAAATTGAAAAATATAATTATTAATATTTATTTATTTAAAAATCCAGTTAAAAATTTACTTTAAGCCTACCTACTAGTATTCTATAAATAAATTCAAATAAGCTATTAACTCGATTGTTTATTCTAATTTAACTGTACTTATTTATCTATAAAACTACAATATCTGTACAATATATATATATATATATATATATATATATATATATATATAATATATATATATATATATATATATATATATATATATATAATATATATATATATATATATATATATATATATATATATATATATATATATATATATATATATATATATATATATATATATATATATACTAAAACCCTCCAAATTTTTAGTAAAAATTTGACAAATTCATTGTTTTAGTCCAACATTAGGATACTATCTGGTAGAAGAGAATTATGAAACTTTATAAGCTAAAAAAGGATAATATCGTGAATGGTTTTCTTAATGTAATGATACAATTTTATTGCTAAAAGATAATTATAAGAAATGTTAACTGCCGAAAGATCATATACATATGTTCATATTTATATATACATATATATAATATATATATATATATATATATATATATATATATATATATATATATATATATATATATATATTATATATATATATTATATATATATATATATATATATATATATATATATATATATATATATATATATATATATATATATATATATATATATATATATATATATATATATATATATATAAACTTATTTCTTCATACGTTGGAAAAAAAACTTGTACCGAGAGTTGACTAAGTTATCTAGAGGAATTCACCTAGGTTAAAAATTTTTGTGACTGATGAGATAAACCACCAGTTTACTCCTCCGCTAACTTACTGTACGAATTTTTCAGGTGGATTACATTTTCTTAAATAATTAGCACCAACAGAGAGTAACTCAAGTTTGTGCAAGTAATCTGGTAAGTAAAATGAGTTATATGAGTTAAATCTGACAAGCAAAATAACTGAAAAAAGTGGCGACATAAATTTTCTTCGTTAATGTTCAAAACTTTAAGATATATATAGCTAAGAATGTGCGATTCTTAGTTCCCTCTATCACTGGATCCTCCAAGCCTCTATCCATCATTGCTTGGCAGTCTTGTATTTTTAAAAAGTTTTATGTGACTTAATGTGGAACTTGTGACAAAGTTTAAATTCTTGTTTTATAAATAGACTCTCCGTCCGTCATAATTAAGAAAAGAACCTAGTTTCGGTTTGGATTTAAATGAGATTAGGGCGGTCTCTTGCGTTAATGGTCTGAAACCATAATTTAACTCAGTAAATATAATTGTCTGTCTTTTTGTTTTAGTAACAGTTTTTAGTTTCTAGAAATATCCCTAAAAGCTTCGCTTCGTAGTGAGGTTAATTATTTTTCAGACTTAATTCCTAATCTCCAAATAAAGTCAACCAAAATATTTACGAAAACATGGACAAAGTTACATAATTAGCAGTTTACTGTTATTGAATATGTACAGAATGCCTACCATAAAATTATAGTTAGAAAGTGTAAAATATTTTGTAATAAAAAACTAGTTAGATTTTCTAAATTAAGAATTATCTAGTTATTAAAAAAAAAAAACATAAAACTATTTCCTTCGTTAGATATCTAAAAACAATAAAACGAGGGAGTAGGTTTCCAGGTTACTGTTATATTTCTGTACTGGTTAGATACGCAAATGCATGTTCGTCTTTTCATTTTGTTCAAATATTTGATTTGACTGTTTCATTTTGCTTAGAATATAAAATAACTACTACATTAATTGTATAAAAAAGTTTTGTATTCGTGGAAAAATCACCATCCGAGATTTTCCTTTTCTTCACGTTTTAGGGTTCCTAAATCACGAAAAACATAATCACTCATTTCCGTCGGTCTGTAGACACGATAACTCTGGAACAAAATGAAATATCAACTTTACACTTGGTCAATATGTTGTATAAATATTTATAGTAACACATAAAAGGGGCCAGGGGGGTGGCGGGGGAGATTAGATGAGTTGTTTTGTTGTATATATAGCGTTATGTGTCCTTTTCAAGATTTCTGGAGGGAATTTAAACATTAGATTATTTTTTCATTATTTCCAACTTTAGCCCAAGAAGGATGTGAAAGGGGCGAGGGTCGTTAAATACTGTATAGATTCAATAGCACTTTAAGAATTTTTGCAGTCTGTGGGCTGCTGTCAATATGGGTCCGTTAGTCGATCTCTTCGGAGTTAGGTTAGCTTCTTTAAGTCTTCTTCTGACTGTTCAATGACTGACAGCTCGACCACGCCCTTATCGGAGCTCCTGCTGGATCTCAACGCCGGTCAAGTGACGATTTCTTAGAGTTGTGTTGACTATGAAGCAGTCGTCTCGCTCCGAGGTACACCTTCCCCTTCCTAATCCTGATCTCCTTGTAAAGGCGCCAGTCTCTTGGTAACATCTGTAGGCTCTGGAGACAGTTGACTGGCTCAGATGCGCAGCGACTACACATTGAAGAGGGAAATTTAGTAAACCAGAACTAAAAAAGTATTTATTTATTAAAATAAGAAAACTGTCCATATCCTCTACGTTTTAATTATTTCTTACAAATATATATTTAGCCGAAATCTTCACAGTCCCTACTGAAACTTATTTGCTCGTATATACTGTTAATCGATTAATACTCTTAAAGCTGAATTATTGAAGCCATTTAACTATCCCCAATTTATTTTGATTATATGCATTTAATTTCTGCCAGGCTAATTTTTAATAAAACGATTTGTATATATGTACATTTAAACACCTGTTATATCAGTATAATTTAAACTTATTTCTTGATATGTTGTAAAAAAATTTGAACCGAGGGTTGCCTAAGTTATCTAGAGGAATTCACCTAGTCTACAAATCTCTGTAGTTCGAAAATCTTTTTTTAAGTATATCAATAAAGGACTCTTTATTGCACGGGTATCCTAAATAGTACTTCATGAAGAAACATCCTATCTTTAAAGAAAGGGGGTGAGGTATATTCATAAAAATTGCATTTTCCAAATTGTGGTAAGCACCAATATCGTGCCCTCCAAAATACCCTATATTAAACACAATACATTAGTCCTACCTCTTTTTCGATTCGCGGAAGCATCTTACCCGTTCTCTGAGAAGCTTGAAAATCTCTACTTAGAAAGCAGCGTTGTCTCTTTAATCCTTAGATACGAATTAGTGATTGACAGTCAAAAAAGGAGTGACTTGACCTCAGATTGTCCTCGGTGTCTTTAAGGCACACAGTATTTCCTTTTAGAAGATACTCCCTCTTCATAAGCCCGTCGCAATATTCCGGGAATTTCGGGGCCATTATTGGCCAGCTTCACAAAACACTGAATAATAATTCGTTGCTCAAGCTGTTGGTTCTTTTACAAAATACAAACTCACGATGCCTCGCCTTATTCTAGAGCCGTTTAGTTCATATTGACCATCAGCTGAGTTCTGTTGAATGAAGAGGGCTGATGAGATAAGCCACCAGTTTACTTCTTCGCTAATTCACTGTACCAATTTTTCAGATGAATTACATTTTCTATTAAATAATTATCACTAACTCAAAAATTGAAGTAAACTGGTAAGAAATATGAGTTAAATCTGACAAGCAAAATAACTGAAAAAAGTGGCGGCATAAATTTTCTTCGTTAATGTTCAGAAACATATATAGCTAAGAATGTACACTTCTTAGCTCCCTCTATCGCTGGATCCTCTAAGTCTTTATCCATCATTGCTTGGCAGTCTTGTATTTTTAAAAAAGTTTTTTGTTATTTCATGTGGAACTTGTCACAAAGTTTAAATTCTTGTTTTATAAATAGACTCTCCATCCGTCATAATTAAGAAAAGAACCTAGTTTCGGTTTGGGTTTAAATGAGATTAGGACGGTCTCTTGCGTTAATGGTCTGAAACAATAATTTAACTCAATAAATGTAATTGTCTGCCTTTTTGTTTTAGTAAGAGCTTTTAGTTTCGAGAAATATCCCTAAAAGCTTCGCTTCGTAATGAGGTTAATTATTTTTCAGACTTAATTCCTAATCTCCAAGTAAAGTCAACCAAAATGTTTACGAAAACAAGGACAAAGTTACATAATTAGCAGTTTACTGTTATTGAATATGTACAGAATGCCTAAAATTATAGTTCAAAAGTGTAAAATATTCCCTAATAAAAAACTAGTTGTTAGATTTTCTAAATTAAGTTTTATCTAATTATTAAAAAAAAAAAAACATTAAAATTGTATTTCCTTCGTTAGATATCTAAAAAGAATAATACGACGGAGTAGGTTTCCAGGTTACTATCACTACTGGTTAGCTACGCACAGGCATGTTCTTCCTTTCATTTTGTTCAAATATTTGATTTGACTATTTCATTTTGCTTAGAATATAAAATAACTACTACATTAATGGTATAGAAACTGCTACCTAATTCCAATTTTCTTTAATTAACTAAGCTAACTAATTATTTTTTAGCTATTTTTATTTGCCAATCTTCTGACATTTCTTTACCCAACTTAGCAGAGTAAACGGGATAAGGTGAAGGATGATTGCGTATATATCGTAATATACTTCTATTTCATTGTTTTAATTTTCCATTATTTCCAGTTTTAACAGAAATTATATATAGATATCTGATTATAAAGTAACCTAAAAAAATGTTGAGATGAAAATTACCCTTCGAAATTTTTGCTTTTCTTTATGTTTCATTTTCTCATTTTCGTCGGTCTATCTATTTGACTATCGACCTGTGGATCTGTCAGCACGGCAACTCTCGAAAGAGATGATAATCTAATATTTGAAGTATGGGTGACACCCATAGTTCTTAATTGACATCGTTTCACGACTAGAGGGTGAAAGAGGTGGGAATTTACTTACTTTTTACTTGATTACTTATTTGAGAATTACTTGTTTGCAAGGAAATTACAGGGTAAATAACTTCACCGATTTTTTTTATATAATTCACGGACGATACATAATAATTTATTTAAAATCGTGGCTACGTATTACACGGCCCCTGGTAAGACTAAAGATGAAATCTTGCCAACAGAGTTCGCGTAGAAAGCGAAGATGGGAGAAGAAGTACAAAAGAGATCTTTATTCCGGGGTTAGCAGTGTTCCCGTCTATATGGAATGAATAACCATTCCATCAGTAGTTGAACTTAGTAATTAAATATCCTTTTTTTACTTTCCCTGCTAAAGAAAAGTATTGTATTCGTAGAAAAATCACCATCCGAGATTGTTCCGTTTCTTCACGTTTTAGGGTTCCTAAATCACGAAAAACATAATCACTCATTTCCGTCAGTCTGTAGGCACGATAACGAAATGAAGTATCAACTTTACACTTAGTAAATATTTTGCATAAAGATTTATAGCAAAACATAAAAGGGGTCGGGAGGGGGTAGCGGAGGAGATTAGATGTTGTTTTGTTGTATATATAGCGTTATATATCCTTTTCAAGGTTTGTGGTGTGGGGGAATTTAAATTTAGATTGTTTTTTTCATTATTTTCAATTTTAGCCTAAGGATGTGAAGGAGGCAGGGGTTGTTAAATACTGTATAGTTTCAATAGCACTTTAAGAATTTTTGCAGTTTTTCTAGTTTATGTAATTGTCGAATTTTAAGCATATTATTTATAGTAAAATATATAAGGGGTTAACGAGGTGGGGTAGAGGGTTGGAGGAGTTGCTTCATATATATCCTGCTATATGCCCTCTTTATGGTTCTTGGACTGTAGTAATATGAAAATTAAGTTATTTCTTTATTACTATCCATTTTAATAGCGGAAGAGGGTGAAAAAGATGGAAGAATCGTGTGTAGTTTCAGAAGTATTAAGAGAACTTTTCCATGTTTTTTGGATGGAAGAATGGGCAAATTTTAAGCATAATCATTTACATTAAAACATATAAGGTGTCAAAGAGGTAGAGAAGGGAAGTATAAGAGTGACTTCGCATTTGTCTTGGTATAGGTATTTTTCGGAGTTTTTTAATCAAGAAATTTAAACATTACATTTTTTTCATTATTTTCATTATTAATATGAGAAAAGGGGTGAGGGTTATCATATCATTTCGATAGATTTATCATAATTTTCCATTCTTTTGTGTTTGAGATATTGGATATTTAATATAAAATAATTGTTCTACAGTAAAATACGAACGGGGGAAAGGGAGGAGGTAAGGGGCTAAAAAGATGATTGCGTGTATATTGTAATATACGTCTATTCCATTGTTCTTGTTTTCCATTATTTCAAATTATAACAGAAACAATATATAGAAGAGATTGAGATCTGAATTACAGAATAACTTAAAAAAAAAGGTTGAGTTGAATATAGAACAAGTTTTAGGAACATAAACGGTTAAGTTATACTTAACGAACAGCAGGTAAATAATTGTATTTACTTTCCCTGCTAAGAGAAAGGTTTGTATTTGTAAAAGAATTCCCTCTAAAGTTTCTGTTTTTTTTCAGGTCGCAAGGTTTTAGATAATGACATTTTTTTTACTTTTAAATAATAAAATAATAATCTTGCCACACCTTACAAAGAGGATTATTTTTATTTATACAAGAGGTTTTTCAGCATACCTGAAAACTTTTTTATGTGTATCGGCCAGATTTAAATTTTATTCTTTAACGTACGTATTTCGTTGACAGAGAGCATATATTTGTTCGATGTGATTTTAAAAGAGAGGATTTTATTTGTTTAATCAGTAAATAATTTGTTTGATTACACAGCCCCACAAAAAAAAAGTGGGGTATTCTTTTGATGCGATATATCAGATCCGTAGTATTTTTGCCCGCTGATCACGAATCTGATGCCAGAATATCGGCATCACACCTCAAAAAATAGGTAAAAATTAGTAAAAATTAAGAAAAATATACTCCTAAAAAATTGATTCAAGCTTTTTCATGAATCCAAAGATGTATTAATATGTATTCGGACACGCTAAGCTAATATTCATCGGTTGGATTAAGCCATACAGTTCTATTTTTTTTTCTAACCTCAATAAATCAGACAGATATAGTGCTTCTCGAATGCAAAAACGAATTCAAATTAAAATTCAACCGATTCTTACCAAATTTGGTACACGGGGGTTTTTTGGGTTGCTGATCATGAATCTGAGGTCGGATTTGCAAAATTCAAAATGGCGGATCCAAGATGGCGGACAAAATTTTTGAAAACCAACCGATTCCTACCAAATTTGGTATACAGCTGGGGAATCCTCAAACCTGATACTCTTAAACCCTAAACCCTGAAACCTTAGACTCCCACACCCTGTAACCTCAAAAAATAGACCTCAATAACCCTGTAACTTTAAAAATGAGACCCAATAAACTCAAAACCAAGACTTTTAAACCATATACTCTCAAATAGTAGACCCTTAAGCCCTAGAATTGCGAAGGTTAGACCCGCGCCTAACTTTTCTTTTTTTGGCTGTATCTTGTTCTTTTTTCCGCGAATGACCTATTCAAAGGCTTTCTGCTCAAACGCTTTTGAGGACTTGTTTCTCTTTTTAGCGACCAGCAATAGTCCGCTAGCATATGGTCATCCCATCGTCCTTGATACCGATTTTCTATGATTTTCAGATCTTGGTGAAAACGTTCCCCTTGCTCCTCACTGTAGTCACCAAGATTATCTGGGAAATCATCGATGTGGGAGTCCAGGAAATGTAATTTTAGATTCATTAAGCAACCTAATGTTTGAAAATTTTTGACCATTTTCTCGACTATTTCTTGGTACTTAGGACTTTTATTATTTCCCAAAAAGTTTGTTGCGACTTCTTTAAAATTAAGCCAAGCAGCTTTTTCAACTTTATTCATTTTAGTAACAAATAATGAATCTTCAAACAATTTTCTTATTTATGGCCCGTCAAATACGCCTGCCGTAATTTTAGCTTCAGAAAATTTCGGAAATTTTTTATGCAAATATTTGAAACATGGGCCGTTTGTATCTAATGCTCTCGTGAATTGCTTCATAAGTCCAAGCTTAATGTGAAGCGGGGGAATAAGAACTTTTCCTGGATCTACCAATGGTGGAAACAATACATTATTTTCACCAGGAGTGAACGATTCTCTTGTTGGCCAAATTTTTTTCTTATAATGACGTTCCCTGTCTCTGCTATTCCACAGACATTTATAACAGGGATAAAGTGTAAACCCTGACTGTTGGCCAAGCAATATTGTTACAATTTTCAGATCTCCACAAATTTTCCAGTTATGATCAGCATATTTTATTTTTATCAAAAGCTGCTTCATTTTTTCATATTGCTCTTCCATAACTGTGGAATGAGCAATCGGAATGGGAGCGTAAACGTTGGTATTATGCAGCAAAAACTGCCTTAATGCTCCGTTTAGAAGAATCAATGAACAGTCTCCATTCTTCAGGATCGTATGAGTTATTTTGAAATTCATCCATTAGACCTTTTACATCGGTACAATATGAAAGTGACAATTCCTCGTCCATTGTGAAATATTTTCGAAATTCTTCATCTCTGTTTCTATAATAAGAAATCGTAGCTTCTGGCTTAAGTAAATGTCTTTTCTTTAAAAAGGAAGCAAGATGCTCTGAACCATCTTTGGATAAGCCTAAATCTCTGACTAGATCACTAAGTTCTGACTGTGATACGAGTATTGGTTCCGGTTTACGGTTGTATGGTAGAAATTCTTTATCTGTGTCACTAGTATATGATAGGTTGTCACTAGAACATTCATTAGTAACAGTGTTTCAATCTTTTTCGACAGTCTCAATGTTTTCGGCAAGAACTGAGAAGGTGAAATCATTTGTTTCCATAACATCAGCATCAAGTGGTTCAGGAGGCGGAATTAGTTTAGTTGGTCTTGTTACTGTCGAAACATCGTTATAAGTAATAGTGCTTTTA
Source organism: Pachyrhynchus sulphureomaculatus (assembly GCA_019049505.1). NCBI lineage: Eukaryota > Metazoa > Arthropoda > Insecta > Coleoptera > Curculionidae > Pachyrhynchus > Pachyrhynchus sulphureomaculatus. The sequence goes on along the minus strand of CM032446.1, from coordinate 97,809,960 downwards.
TTTTTTCGGTTATGCCTAGATACAACATTCATACAAAAGTAGCAATCATTTTCACTGTATGGTCTATTCCATATTGCTGGTCTGGAATATTTAATCGCCTTCTTATTGATGTACAACATTATTTTGCAAGAACTGCAAATGATGTGGGGAATCCAATCTGTATCCTGGTGCTGTATTTCAATGTTAAAACAATCCTTATATAAGGTTTTAATCTTATCCGTTATCGGTGACCCCATTTTACTCAATACGTGTTGACAGCAAATATAACAAAATGAATCACTGTTTTTATCGCACTTATGAAAAGTCCTTGTACCGTGAGACCGTTTTCTTGTAGCATTATACTCTACATGAGCCAAGTCACCCACACATGAAGAGCTACGGTCGCTGGATGACGACGGCTGCGGGCCCGCTTTCCCACCCTGACCAACCGCCGATACTGGGTTTCCGAGTCCCTGCATCGTAATTCTCTTTCTTCTACCTGCCATGACGGCATCTAAGCCGTTATCCAGGGACTCTGCCGGCTAGTGGAGTAACACCGTTGCCCACCGTCACCACGTGGAGGTACCCTGGATGCAGGTAGAAGAATAAAAATCGACTGATGAATTTTCTCGGCGTTCAAAATGGCACGAAAACATCTGCCATCTTGAATTTTGCAAATCCAACCTCAGATTCGTGATCAGCGACCCAAAAAATCCCCGCGTACCAAATTTGGTAAGGATCGGTTGAATTTTAATTTGAATTCGTTTTTGCATTCGAGAAGCACTATATCTGTCTGATTTATTGAGGTTAGAAAGAAAACAGAACTGTATGGCTCAATCCAACCGATGAATATTAGCTTAGCGTGTCCGAATACATATTAATACATCTTTGGATTCATGAAAAAGCTTGAATCAATTTTTTAGGAGTATATTTTTCTTAATTTTTACTAATTTTTACCTATTTTTTGAGGTTAGAAAAAAATTGAGATGTGATGGCGATATTCTGACGTCAGATTCGTGATCAGCGGGCAAAAATACTACGGATCTGATATATCGCATCAAAAGTATACCCCACTTGTTTTTTGTGGGGCTGTGTTATTTAAACAAGGTAAATTTCTTATTTTACCACAAAGTAAATTGCATTAAGTTATTCTATAGAGTGAGATAGTTAAATTTAGAGTTTATTTTGAAGCTGCATGTTTACAAGAAAAGTACTGGGTAAATCATTTTACCAAGTTTTTACTGTATATTTTCTTCTTATAAAATTAACAAGTAGTAATAATTAATTTATATATTTAGGACAAAAAATAGAAATATCAAAAAATAATTTAAAGGCTGACCTGGATAGAAGAGTCTCGTTAGCTTGGTCTGCGTTCAGAAGGTTCCAATCTGCATTCAAATTGGTCATCCCAAATACAGTAAAAGCTAAATTATCCGATCAGTTTGTACTGATGGTATTAGCATATGGCACTGAAATGTGGGCTTTAAATAAAAGTATAATAAATAAACTCCAGGTAACTCGAAGAGCAATGGAAAGGAGTTAATATTCTCCTCTCCATTGCTCCAAGATCGTATTCCTAACATTGAAATATGAAGAAGATCAAAAGTGACAGATGTAGTGCAATGAATATGAATATAAAGGTGGAATTGGGCGGGGCATATCGCTAAATGATAACAGATGAACACACCGTATAGTTGAATGGAGGCCTAGAGAGTACAAAAGATGCAGAGATAGACCACAGACAAGATTGACGCACGACATAAAAAAATTAGCAGGACACGATTAGATGCAAAAAGCAGACAACAAATCCCATTGGAGACAACTTGGGGAAGCTTACATCCGACTGTGGATGGAATAAGCTAATGATGATGACGATGAATAATTAATTGTGGTATCTTTCGTTTTTGAAGTTGATCCATGATAATTTTAACAGTATAACCTAAAAATGTTTTATATGTACAAAAAGTATGAGGTTTAGTGAGCACGCTTTCTGCGTAAAAACTACTGCTTTCCCATCCAAAATTTTACAGTTTGATGACGATAACATGGCGAATGAAAAGCAGGTTCGACAATATATACTTCGTGAATTCAAACTGAGGGGAAAAGCACAAATCCGACAATATGCTGAGCGAAGATGAACATGGTCACGACCGTGTATCCAATTTTGATCAAAAAGCACTACAAACTCTTGTGGTTCAAAACAAAAATTTGCTGCAGTATTAAATTGATCTGAAAAAATCATCCGTAACCAGTTACGTTCTCTTGTTAAGGTTTAAAAATGAGCTCTACAAGAATGATGCCAGATCAATCTTGACCAGAAACGTACAACTTGCAACTTTCTTTTGCCATGTCAAAACCGATGATCATTTTTAAAATAAATTGCGATAGGGGTTTAAAAATTACTATTACGGGGATTTGAAGCTACTATCCTGATGATTAGATAAAAGCAAGGCTTCAAATTCGTTCAGGCAGATTACATTCACGAAAAATTATGCTGTTCTTTTGATGGACCTTTAATGGCCTAGTTCATTCAAAGCTATCTCCATTCAAACCAAAGATCGCCAGCGAGATTTTTTGTCAACAGTTAAAGATATTTCATCAAGTTTTAAGCGAAACCGGACTGGCTCTGGTTAATCGGTATGGGGCACTGGCCACTATAAAAAATTAAACCAGTTCGCATGGGAAGTTTTTTTTCACCCGTTCTTCTCATACCTTACCCCTTCCGGTTATCATTTGTCCGTTCCTTACAAAACGTAGTTACAGAAAAAGATTTGAAAATTCATTAAAAAAACTATCCCCTACTTTGTTTATTTAAAACCTCAAGAATTATATACTGAAATAATTATAAGGCTGCCAAAACGTTCGACAAGAGTAGATGAGAATAATGGAAATCCTATTATTATTAATTTTAATTCATCTTTTAAATACATAATTCCAAAAGTATACAAGAAAATAACATAATTTATCATTAGACCAGATATATTTAAAGACCTTGTTAAAAGGCGTTTGATTTGATACCTATTAGGTAGAAAAGTCTTATTTATTTATATGGAACAAATTGCCGTTGAGTTGTGCCATACTGGAGTTAATCAGTACATACAATAAAATCAACACAGGAGTTTAGTCTCCATAACAAATTATGATGCCTAATTTTTTTTTTTTTAAATTTTATGTTTCTCATCTGATTTAGTTCATACAATCAGTGTCTATTATTTCTATTTTTTTAAACAAGAAATATATTTATGTACTTTTATTCAGAACATATCTTAATTTAACTTAGTAGCTTTAGCGCTGGTCGGCTTAATGTATCTCTACAAAATTTAAATTTTAAACTATGTCGGTTTTTCCCTATACGTATCGTATTTCAGATGGCAGATGTAGCCTAAGTTTCTTAAAATAATACAATAGGTCTTACGAATAAAAATGAAGAAATTACTTACAAGAAGTTGCCACGTCAAAGTCTCAACTTCATTGAAACTTTTGTCCACATTAGGTTTCTTGCATAGGAATAGAATTTTTCTATCTACCTCATATTAGCAAATGCTGGTTTTTCTAAAGCAGAAGATTTTACTTTCTTTCTCCTAGTAAAATTTGCAAAAAGTCCAACTGCTGTATTTTTATTTATAAGAGCCAATATTTGGGCAGCTTTTAGTGTTCCGTATGGAACATTTTGTGGGATCACATGGGTGTCCGTCTGTTTGTCATACCCGATTTTCACCAAAACTATTTGCTATATAAAATTGAAATTTCTCAGAAATACAGGAATTGATGGCTAAATCAGAGCCGTGTAGTTTTGAAAATTCAATTTTGACTTAAGAGGTTAGTGTCAAATGAAAGCTTGTAAAAACGGGAGTTGAAAAATATATATGATGTAATACTTGCGCACACTTTTCTTTGTATTATTTTTTAAAAAATGGCTAAAAATCTCCCCACCCTATCTCGACAAGTATTGATCAAAAAAAGGTTGAAAAAATTCTAGAATATTCTTCATAAAATGTAGATTGAGCGAAAATTATCACGAGTGCATCACGTTTGATAATTTATTTGATATAAAAAAATCTAAATACCTTGAAAATATGGCTAACTTTTTTTAACATACTTTTCAATGCATTACTGATACCAAGTCGTGTGTCTCTCCTGTACCTAGACAATAATTTTGTTTTATTTGTTTATAATTAAACAAATATTTAGGTAGTAGTAGTAGTAGTTTTACACTTTTATTACTAGACTCTAGATTGAGCCAGATTGATTTATTGGCTAGTAGGTAGCTAAGATGCTATAATTATTATATATTATGAACTAAGAAAAAACGTGAAAATACATATTGGATCTTAAAATACATACATAAGGATTTTATTTTAAAAGCAATTACCGTACGGAACACTAATTGTGCAAATCTGACTTGCACTTGGCCGGTTTTTTAAAACTCAGTTGTCCAATTTTTATTCGGCAGTGTGTTTCCCACAGTAAGCCGTAGCAAGGCCCATTTTCTAGTGCCTACAGAATGATTTGGTTAATAAGTTCTCGAGGTTTTGCGCATCAGTGTTTAAAAGATAGTCTCAGTTTTAACAATTTGTATGTTGCTGAATGCCCGAATTATTACTCATTTTCTTTTTGCCAGAATCAGCAAGCAATAAAACAGAAAACAAAATATCTCATATGATCGTTTAGGGTAACACTTATAAGATAACCTGAAAAATCTAGTCTATGACAGATATCTCAAAAATCAAGTAAAATAGCGAACCTCTCATATTATGACCGAAAAATAAACAAACTAACCTAAACTAACTATAAGCAGCCAACGTGCATTTTAAAGTAAAGAAGCTACTTGAACTGAGCTCTAAATATTTTTACCTATTTTCTTTATAATTCTATATATTATTAGTAATAAAACTTAAGGACATATACTACCTAGTCATGGAGCTGAAAGAAAGCATTTTTTTGGAATTTTCTTATCGAAACTATTCATTATGTAAATCAGGTTCTTATTTTATTTAACTATACATAGCTTAAAATTCAATTTGTGAAATCTTAATTTAAAAAAAAAAATGGCGGCGCTGCACGCATTCCTCTGCTACCCCTTTTTTTAAGGAGCATTGTGGTGTGCACGATTACTAGGAGCTGAAGCATCTAAAATCAACATTTCTGAAGAAATTAGTTTACTAGAGGCTCAATCCTGTCTTTGAACTAAGGAATTTCGTTTAGATAATCAAGAACTTTATTTTTAATTAGTAAAAATGTAAGACGCAGTAACGCTATTTTTTCACTTTTTTGTTTAAACCAATGCAATTTAATGAAAAAATATTTTTCTTTTGAATGCTTCGTTCAAAGACAGGATTGATCCTCTAGTAAACTAATTTCTTTGAAAATTTTGATTTCAGATGATCCAGTAATGTTGTACATCGCTATGCTCCTTAAAAAAAGGGGTCTCAAGGGAACGAGTGCATTTTTTTTTTTAAATTAGAATTTCATAAATGGTATTTTAGGCTATGTATTATATAAATTTAAAATCTGGTTTATATAATAGTTTCGCAAAAAAATTCCTTAAAAAAGGCTTTTTTTCGGCTCCATGACTAGGTGTATGTCCTTAAGAAAAGTATAAAAATAATGTGCATGGTTTACAAAGAAGGCAAGTAATAAATTGGTAATCCACTGATATTGGATTAAAACAGAATAATGAATCAAATATCTTTTAATACCTAATTTTTTGTTAACATTTTCAATCTGTGTATATAAAACTTTTATCCAAATAAACTAAAGAATGTTTTAGGATATTTTTCATCCGTTTATTTGCACGAGAAAAAAAATTAACTGTGGATATACGTCTATGTTAATACTTTTAAAATATTATCCGCTTCTGAAAATAAAGTTACAGTTACATGCAAAAAGTTTTGGGCCATAAAATATTTTAGTGATTAATTTAGTTATAAAAGGAGAAGATAAAAACATCTTTAATTGTACAACAACCTGCTTTAATTATACTAACAACATATATAATTCAAAAATCTTCTACTATAAATAACAATCATTTATAACAAAAATAACATTTTTCGGCTGTTCATAAGTACTGGGCCAACTTCAAATTTCACAATAAAAAGGTATATAACAGCAAAAATCACTATAACTCAGAAAAAGATGGCTGTAAAAGATACATTCTTATCAATACTATGTAGCCATACCCTTCGAACCTAATACGGTGGCACATCGTTCGATTAATTTGAGAATTCTGTCTCTGGTGATGTTGGCCCACTCTTCTTGAACTTTTTTGCAGAGAGCACCTTTATTGAAATAATAATGAGTTCCCACTTTCATTTTCAACTCTTCCTATAAATGTTCTATAGGGCCAAGTCCGGAGATTGACTTGGCCAGTCTAAAACTCGAAGATTTTTCCTTCTGAAAAATTCTTGCAAAAGTTTGGATCGATGTTTCGGATCATTATCTTGTGGAAAAATTCATCCTCGTGGCATATTTCGACGTCCATAAGGGAGCTTACGTTCTGATAGAATATCTTTATATATAAGAGCGTCCGTAGTAGATTCAATTTTAACTATTGGACCGACGCACAGTGGGCCAGGAATCTGATTTTTCGTTCAAAATTATCTAGAGCCCTCAGTTATTAACGAAATTAGTCAATTCCTTTTTTAAAATATTCGTAAACGAATTCCGGAAAACGTAAAGAAGTCAATTTGCAAAATATATTCTCAAAATTTTTTAAAATTGCAAAAAGCAGCACGGAACCGGGAGGTGAAATTTTGAGGTTTACGTGATTTTAAGTTTACGCGTTCAAAACAGGTTCATAGGGCTTTCGGGGTCGCAAAATCTATTTTCAAGGTCATTTTGATCATATACACCCTTTTGAGTGGTAAAAATAGGAGTTGGAGGGGAGAAATTACAAAATTCACCTGAATTAGAGTTTCGCGCTCACAACTAATTTCTCGAGGGTTTCTGGGGATGCTGAATCTATTTTTAGGGTCATTTTGATCATATGCACGCTTTTATGGGGTGAAAATAGGGGGAGGGGAGAAATTATGATATTCTCCTGAATTAGAGTTTCGCGTTCAAAACTGCGGGAGTTTCCGGAGTAGCTGAATCTATTTTTCAACCCCCATTTTCACCCCTTAAAAGGGTGCATATGATCGAAAATAGATTCAGCGACCCCAGAAACCCCCGATGAACCAGTTTTGAATACGTAAACTTGAAATCACGTGAATTTCGAAATTTCACCTCCCGGTTCCGTACAGCTCTTTGCAATTTTAAAAAATTTTGAGGTTATATTTTGCAAATCGGCTTCCTTAGGTTTGTTCAAAATTTGCTTATGAGTATTTTGAAAAAAAAAAATTGTCTGATTTCGTTAATAATTGAGGGCTCTAGACAATTTTGAACGAAAAATCAGATTCCTAGCCCACAGTGCGACGCCTTACCACGAAAATGCCCCCCAAAGCATAATAGTACCACCACCAAGTTTAACAGTCGGTATTTGATACCGAGAAACATGTCTAGTACCTTTTGGTCTTCGAACTTATCTTCTTCCATTATTTCCAAATAAATTAGCTCTAGTTTCGTACGAAAACAGCATTTTTGCCAATTGTCTGTCTGTCCAATTTTGATGTATTTTTTTTTAATGATGAACGGTTTTTTTACTCTAATACGTCCAAGTCCAATTTGTGTTAGTCTACGAGATACAGTACCCCCACTGATGTCAGCTAAATTTTCTTCACGTAGTTCACGTGCAATAATTGCAACATTCTTTTTTACGTCTGCAACTGCTTTTCTTTTAATTACTTAGTCGACACGAATAGTTGTTTTCCTTGGTCTTCCAGAACATGGTTTATCATTCAAAGTACTTGTAGTTACCCATTTTTTAATTATATTGTTAACCGCTGTTTTTTCTATGGATAAAAGTTCAGCTATTTCACGAGAAACTTTTCCTTTATCGTACAACCTTATGATAGTTTTTCGAATGTCTAATGACTTGGGTTTGGGCATCTTCCCTCAATGATACTGATACACAATTATGAAGTGAAACTAAATTCTTGATATTTACCTGGATTCACGATCAGAAATCTAAACATAACTGAGTAAATCAAAGTTTCTTAAAAGTTGGCCCGATACTTATGAATAACCCAAAAATGTTATTTTCGTTAGGAATGATTGTTATTTATAGCAGAAGATTTTTTACCTGTATATGTTGTCAGAAAATTAAAGTAGTTTGATGTAGTGATGATGTATTTGATTTTTTTCTCTTCTCCCTTTATAACTCAATTAATCACAAAAATATTTTTGGCCCAAAACTTTTGCATGCAACTGTATTCATTCAATTGGAGGATTACTTGAGAAAATTAAAGGGAAATTTAAGTAAATCGGTAAATTTAATAAATGTGTGTTTATATCAAGAGTTTTAATTATTTCCTGAAAAAACCATTTTTACACGCTTAGTTTTAACCTCCTCCTCTAGTTTAAATGTCCTGTCAGACATATCGTGGTTTTGGCTGGCTATCCAGTGTATTGGCGATGCTTCTGCTAGTGGCACGCCAACGTTTTCTATTAGTCTCGTAGCTCTCTCTATGTAAGTATCCAATCTCATTTCAATCGTATCCCTCCAGCGTCTAGGTGATCTTCCGCGTCGCCTCCTTCCATTCATTTTGCCCTGCACCACAAGTTTCTCCATATTATCAGCGCCTGTAATATGACCAAAATACTTTAGGATGCTTACATAGCCTTTGTTTCAGTTAGATCTGATTTTATTGAAGTATTTGTCCGCCGAGCTGTCCACGGAATGCTCACCATCCTTCGCCAGCACCATATTTCAAACACGTCTATACCTCGTATACTCCAAGTTTTACATGCATATTTGCATATGGAGAATACAAGTATTACTACTAAATTTATTTTCGTATTGCAACTGATGTGCCTGGAACCCTAAAGCTTTGTGAGTTGAATAATAGCTGTGCGGCCCATTTGTATTCTTCGACGTATTTCACCTTCACAATTGCTCGTGTTATTGATCAAAGCTCCCAAGTATATGAAGCTGCTGACCACCTCATATCTATCAATCTGTTGTACATTTGGGAAATTATCGTTTTCTACCACCAGAATTTTCGTCTCGCTATTATTTATTTGGAGGCCGTATTCTTCACTGCTACTCTGAAGTTTTTCAACTAAAATCGAAAGCTCTTCTCAACTTGTTGCAAGCAATATATTAATCTACTACTCTCAAAATTCTTAAAATCAATAAATGCCATTATCAAACGTGAATAATCAATCACGACAAAGTTAGAAAAAGAATTTTTTTTTCCTAAGTTGGATAATAACATCACAAAAAAAAAGCATATAAGCATTTCTAGAAATAAAAGTTCTGTGAAACTAAAACACAGTGTAGAGTCTATACCATTTAAAAAGTATGAAGTCTGTTACTGTTTTAACTCAGTAAAAACCTTATTTGTATTTAACATTCCAAATTCCTTGTATTAATCAGTCAATATATAAGTACATGATTTTTTTCTACGTAAATAAGTGTTCAGTTCAAATTATGCATCAGTAAATTTAGCGGTTTGCTCTGATCAATATTTGAAGCTCATTGCATTGTTTAACAGTCAACTATGAACAGGAGTAAAACCACAAACTTTTGACAAATGTGTCGATTGAAATTCTTGCAACGAGGAATTTCTATGGGTCAAATTTAACATTTAACACGACTCGACTAGACGAACCAAGTGGTCAAAAAGGATTTATGGTTCCAAGAAATTTTAATGCTGAACTAAAAACTAGCTTTAAAATAAACTGTGTCTGAAACTTTAAACAGCAGTTTTAATAGAAGTTTCATTTCATCATAATATTGAACGTCAGTCTCTCAACGATAGTAAATTCGTATAGTTAGATAAACTACGTAATCCTTGTTAGTAGGATGAACAAGTTTTTTCCACTTTAATTGTTAAAAGATCGTTTTTGATATAAATTATAAAAAAATATATGACCGAACATGAAACTACTGGCCTTGATAGCAGTAGCACATTATACATAGTTGTAAGTACTAGACAGTGATGAATCATTACTGGACCTAGTTCAGTTCTTGTTTTATTCTACATTTTCTTATCAGTTAAGAAAACATAAAATTATCTATATATATATATATATATATATATATATATATATATATATATATATATATATATATATATATATAGTTATTCTAAAAAAGTTCACGTCAAGCATGGTCACTCAATTTGTTGGGCGTTAATTTGGAAGTAACTCCGTTTTGACATGAACATGTATGCAGAGCAAAGAGAGCGTCTCAACAGCTGGGAATATTATTTTGAACAAGAAAGCTTTTCATTCCTCAACAATAGTAATTCTGTACAAAGCTTAAATTCGGCAAAGATGAAATACTGCTTCCAAACATACACATTTGTTGGATTCTATTAAAGAGAGAACTGTTCGATTGATTGAAGATCCAGAACTCACCAGCAACCTTGATTCCTTGGACCATCGAAGAACGGTTGGCGACTTAAGTGTGTTCTACAACTTTTTTCACGGAAAATGTTTGATATATGGAGCCCGCTTAATTCCTCCCAGAGTGATGCATGATATTCAAGCTGTAAATCGCTTTTTCCGCATATAAGTCGCTCCTGTAGAAGTTTAAGGATTCCCACGTGTGGTGTATATATATGTATATATATATATATATATATATATATATATATATATATATATATATATATATATATATATATATATATGTATTTGTATATGTATATGTATATGTATATATGTATATATATATATATATATATATATATATATATATATATATATATATATATATATATATATATATATATATATATATATATATATATATATATATATATATATACACCGGGTGACACAGCTAACATGTTACACCCTGTATTTCTTTTATTTTGAGAGTTACATATTTGCACTTTTAAATACCAGAATGGGACATTATTAGGCTTTTTTATCACTTAAGACATATTTTTAACTACTTCCGGTTTAACCGGCAACTTTCTTATTTTTAATTGAACCCGTATACTTTTTTATCAACTTCAATTCACTATGAAATTCTCTTTCCAACGATGTATCACAAGTTGACATTTGTTTGACAGGTGACCGGCAAAAACTGATGTAATCTCTTAGACTTAGGCAGCCATGGCGGATATACTAGCAATTGTTTTTGTTCGTTTTATCTCACTTTGGAAAGAATTTAAGACTATTCATTTATCGTGCCATTTTCGCGGGTCTAAGTGGCTTCTGCAAAATTTTATGCTTTACAATCATTTACAGAATTTTTTCTTTAAATAATGATCAATATCACCGAAATTAAGATAGGAACACATATTTTTTATTTAACCTAGTTACACATTAAAGGTTTTTTGCCAACATAAATCTAACAGAACTCTCTAACGCCAATGGGATTTAATATCATTTTCAGAAAATAAACCGTTTTATTATGCAATAATGTAATATCAAAAAGTTCCATTACGGACTTAGTAGGCTGTGATAAAACAAACGAACTGAAAGTCATAGTTGCTGCGTGTTACCAAAATGACCATTATTATCGTTTACTTTACGTCAAAAATGTATTCAACGGATGAAAAAGTACACATGTTATTAATTTATGGAGAGTGCAGAAAGAATAGCCGACAAGCCGCCGAGTTGTACATGGCAAGACGTCTCGATAGGAGGCACCAACCCAACAATTGTCTTTTACGGGTAGAGCAGCAGTTTAGACGGCATCCGATTGAACCTGCTGATGTGTTTATTGGTGACGAAGAGTAAAAAATCAATGTATTGGCCATTGTTCAGGTAGATAATTCAATTTCTATAAGACACATTGAAGAACAATCGTGAAACTGTTCGCCTCATTTTAAGAAAATATAAATTCAGGTCCTTGGCACAAGAATTATTGGTCCTGTTATATTTGATGGTGCGTTAAGTGGAGAAAGATATTTGGAGTTCATTCAAAATGATTTTGAAGATTTTTTAGAAACTTTACCTTTAATTCGTGGAGACGTTATTTTACAGCAGGATGGCGCTTCAGCCCACAATAGTAGAAATGTTGTAAACTACTTGAATCAAAGATTGGGTGAAAACTGGTTAAGTACTAATGGACCTAATAAATGACCTGCAGGATCGCTAGGTCTTTCGCCTCTTGATTTTTTTTATATGGAACCATCTAAAAGAAAAAGTTTACCAAAATCCACCAATAGACAGAAATGATTTAGAAATGCGCTTAAGAAGAGCAGTAAATCAGTTGGAGAACGTTATGAGACCCACGGTAAGAAAAACAAGATTGTGTAGGATTAGCAACGGACAGCATTTTGAACATTTGGAATAAATACCTAGCAAATTTATATCTAGTATAAAATAGATTTTCATTGTGTTACTTAGTTAAAATATTACTTCTTTCTGATATTAATTAATTTCAATTATCGGTTTTGTGATGTTATTCTTATTAATAAATGTTTTGGCTTTATTATTTGCATTAAAATATTTATTTGATAAATAGGTTTCTTATTTTCTGAAAATAATAATAAATCCAGTTGGCGTTAGATAGTTCTTTTAGATGTTTGTTGGCAAAAAACCTGTAATGTGTAACTAGGTTAAATAAAAAATATGTGTTCGTATCTTAATTTCAGTGATATTGATTATTATTTAAAGAGAAAATTCTGTAACTGAATGTAAAGCATAACATTTTGTAGGAGCCACTTAAACTCGCGAAAATGGCACGATAAATGGATAGTCTTAAATTCTTCCCAATGTGAGATAAAACGATCAAAAACAACTGCTAGTATATCCGCCATGGCTGCCTAAGTCTATGAGGTTAGATCAGTTTTTGCCGGTCACCTGTCAAACAAATGTCAACTTGTGATACTTCTTGGAAAGAGAATTTCATAGTGTATTGAAATTGATAAAAAAATATACAGAGTTCAATTAAAAAAAAGAAAGTTGCAGTCACTTCCGGTTAAACCGGAAGTAGTTAAAAATATGTTTTAAGTGATAAAAAGCCTAATAAGGTTCTGGTATCTAAAAATGCAAATATGTAACTTCAAAATAAAAAAAATTACATTGTATTACATGTTGGCTGTGTCACCCGATATATATACATATATATATATATATATATATATATATATATATATATATATATATATATATATATATATATATATATATATATATGTATATATGTATATATATATATATATATATATATATATATATATATATATATATATATATATATGTATGTACATATATACATATATATATATATATATATATATATATATATATATATATATACATATATATACAAAAGGTAACTTTGCTTTTGACTGGCTACTAAGAAGAAGAGACGACTGCAACTTCAATATCTTCTCTTGTTCTATATTTGTATATATATATATATATATATATATATATATATATATATATATATATAGATATATAGATATATAGATGTATATAGATATATAGATGTATATAGATGTATATAGATATATATAGATATATATAGATATATATATAGATATATAGATATATATATATATATATATATATATATATATATATATATATATGTATATGTATATATATATATATATATATATATATATATATATATATATATATATATATTAGGGCCAAATTTCAACTTTCTGTGTCAAATAGGAAAACTACAAATATATATATTTAATTTTTGGTAATATTTTCGGCCATTCCTGAGATACAAGATACATTTACTCAAAACACTCTTTACTCTATTTTGGACCAATTTTTTATGGTATGTAATTTTTTGTAAAGAAACTAAATATGCTATCGAGAGGGTATTATTTAAAGAAATAACTCTTAGATGACTTGTAATCTATCCAGTTTAATAAAAGAAAAGTTTCTCGACATCACTCATAAAAAATCAAGTTTAGTGGTAAAAGAGATTTTAAATACAATTACTGTAAAATTGTAAATCAAGTAAGACATATATACCTGCGCAGGTAGCTGTATATAAATTAAACAAACGATTAGTTGGTATGCAACTAAAATCATTAAGAAAAATGAGAAGAAGAATGATCTACAGTTACGTTATAATGGAAAATGATGTTAATTTGTGAGAAATTCAGTAAAACGCAAGAATACCCAGTTAAGGGTATGATAGTTAATATAGCGGAGGAATATTTTTTATACTAAGATCATGTCGCCTGTCTTAATTTACGACATGACTTAAATTGAAAAATATGGATCACTATTAGAAAACTCGTACTTTAGACCCCTTTTAAATATGCTGTGCGTAAAATTAAATGATAAATTGGCCAACGTGCATGCTTCGGGTGAAGTGTAATCTTTCACTTAAAACGCCATCAAATTTACTTTAAATAGATTTATTAAAATGTTTAGTTAAATATAGGTTAATAGTTTATCTTCAGCTGTAAATTACATTCTGAAATTAATGAATTAATTTTGAATAATAACAATTAGGTTTAAAAATTTGTTTTTACCATCAGTCTTGATTAGATAATGATTTTGTGCTATTGATTTTATGTATTTAGTTAAATCCGGTGTTATTTATTGTTTAGATATGATAGTAAAAATATAATATTTCTTTGGATGAATCTTACAGATAAAGTTTTACGACGTAAAACAACTTTTGAGCCGATTTCAAAATAGCTGTCACTTGATCGTCTGAAAGGTAGAGAATTTGGCCAGCTAATACACTTAAACGTACTCTACGTTAACATCGCATCTTGATGTTCTTATAGCTTTATCGAGGTTCACTTAAGGTGGAACGAGTTTCTTCATATATTCGAGCCCATGTTTTATCAGTTGAATAATTGGGGTTTAATTTACTCTGTGTAAATGACAATAAAAGTCAAATTATTGTGGCGTGAGAGTCGTTTAACTTTTTTTTATGTAAGATTCTCGCAAGCACGCTCCATAGTAACTAAATTTCCAAGGACAGGAGTTACGCACTATCGTTTCTGCTCCGCTTCCTGCATTCGCACAATAAGCCAAACAAATTCGAACTTGTTATGAAATACCTCTTACACATTTACAGGTTTACAAAATTTAATTTAAATTACTGATAAATTGTGACATCGAATAGTTTAGTGTTACATGAGTTGTACCTTTGGCAATCAACACTTACAGTCGACTAAAGTTTTACAGTTATTGGTAGGATCAAAATTTTGACTCTAACCTACTGGCAAATTCCAAAAAATGGTAAATTATCAGTATATTAATGGTAAGTTTACCAACTATTGCGAAATTTGTTTTTCTTTCATGTTACTTTAGCGTAATCTAAAGATTGATGGCAATGCATTGCCAGGGTATTTGCATGCTTCCATGATTTGTAATAGAATTTTCGTAAAAAGCACATTACGATATCTGCGTTTGACGATCTTTTCTTTTTAGAGATCTATGGGTCAGGTTTTTAAAAAAGTCTTTTAATCCTCAATATTCCTACAAGTCCTTGCATTGGTTCTCAAACCACAAGATAATCCTTTTACTTAAGTGGTAAAAAAAATGTTTTGCTTTGAAATACTTCTTATTTTTATGAAATTATGTATTTGCTGCATACCTTTGTCCTTTCTAGTCTCTTTTCTGTTTTTCTCCATGGTAATGGCACCCCAAGATTCAGTGTAACTGGTATATTATACTTAAAGGTATTACTTTTAAAACCAGATGAATAAGATGATAAAAACGCTTTCTTCCACAATACCTATATTTCAGGGAATTCCCCAACTGATTTTTAATAAGAATAATATTTTAATACAAAATGCATTTTATTTTAGGAACGAAGATCGGTGAAAATACAGTTAAAAAATATGAAATCTTTGGATTTTTCTTTTTTATTTTTTTCTGGGTAATTTTGACTCCAAGTTTATCGGAAACTACCGGAATCCAACCGCTTAATAAACGTTACATTAAGTACTATTAATTTTTGTTTTCGAATGATTAATAAATTTATTGGGACGCTCATGTTAAAAGTGTATTGAGTTAAAAATATATAAATATGGTAATGCGAATTTATAGAAAGCCAAAAATATTTTTCAAGAATTTTTAAATAACTTTTATCGCATACAAGTGAAGTGAGGATGTATATTATATATATATATATATATATATATATATATATATATATATATATATATATATATATATATATATATATAGATATATATATATATATATATATATATATATATATATATATATATATATATATATATATATATATATATATATATATATAGATAGATATATATAGATATATATATACATATATATATATATATATATATATATATATATATATATATATATATATATATATATTTTAAAACTTAAAGCAGTGCCCAAAATGTGTTATTTTTAATTGCTTTTCACTACATTTTTCATCCAACCAGCCAGCACCTGTAAATGAGATTAATTTTCACTAGCATGCAATCTTATCAAATTTATGACAAATTTTCTTCCTTTCGAAATGGAATTATATATATATATATATATATATATATATATATATATATATATATATATATATATATATATATATATATATATATATATATATATATATATATATATATATATATATATATATATATAGATATAGATATAGATATAGATATATATATATATATATATATATATATATATATATATATATATATATATATATATATATATATAATTTTAAAACTTAAAGCAGAGTGTCCAAAATGTGTTATTTTTAATTGCTTTTCACTACATTTTTCATCCAACCAGCCAGCACCTGTAAATGAGATTAATTTTCACTAGCATGCAATCTTATCAAATTTATGACAAATTTTCTTCCTTTCGAAATGGAATTTTATACTGTCTTCGATCGATCCATTTTAGAAATTAGTTTGCTATAAATTTTCCTTCAGCACGACATTTATGTAAGAAAACAAATTTTATACCTGAGATTTTACTAACGGAAGAAAACCCACTATTTTCTAATGTGTTGTTAAAATTAGTCATTTGATTTGAAGAAATGTGTAAAATGTGTGTGTTTAAATTAAACACGAGTTAATTTAAGATCTACTACCGAACATCAGTGACACTATACTTTTAAACAGATAATCATTTTCATGTTTTAACATTTAATGAATGATTACACACACACACTTTACAATTAGTTAGAAAACTCCGCTAATATTATTTTGATATAAGCTTGGTTTTAAACTGCCATTAAAACCTACTTTTAAAACTGTTGCAGACAATTTTTAACTTAACTTGAGCCTATAAAATCACATCGCTAACAACAGATTCTCCTCTAGTTTAATATATAAGAATATACATCCTCACTCCACTTGTATGCAATGAAAGTTAAAAATTCTTGAAAAATATTTTTGGCTTTTTATAAATTCGCATTATTTTTATAATATATTTCTAAACCAATATACTTTTAACTTGAGCGCCGCAACAAATTTATTAAACATTCGAAAACAAAAAGTAATAGGAAATAAAAAAAAGAAAAATCCAGAGTTTTCGTATTTTTTAACTGTATTTTCACCTATCTTTGTTCCTAAAATAAAATGCATTTTGTATTAATATATTATTGTTATTAAAGATCAGTTCGGGAATTCCCTGTAATATAGGTAAAGAAAGTGTTTTTATCATCTTATTCATCTGGTTTTAAAAGTAACCAGTACCTTTAAGTATAACATACCAGTTACACTGAATCTTGGGGTACCATTACCACAGAGAAAAACAGAAAAAGAGACTAGAAAACTACAATGGTATCATGCAGCAAAGACATAATTTCATAAAAATAAGAACTATTTCAAAGCAAAATATTTTTTGCCACATAGTAAAAAGTAAAAGGATTATCTTGTGGTTTGATAACCACACAAGGACTTGAGGATATTGAAGATTAAAAGACTTTTTTAAAAACCTAGCCGTTAGATCACTAAAAAGAAAAGATCGTGAAACTCACATTTCGTAATGTGCTTTTTAGGAAAACTCTATTACAAATCATGGCAGCATGCAAATACCCTGGCAATGCCTTTCCATCAATCTTTAGATTACGCTAAAGTAACATGAAAGAAAAACATATTTCGCAATAATTGGTAAACTTACCATTAATATACTGATAATTTACCATTTTTGGTAATTTGCCTAGGTTAGAGTTAAAATTTTGATCCTACCAGTAATTGTAAAACTTAAGTTGACTATAAGTATTGATTGCCAAAGGTACAACTCATGTAACAACAAACTATTCAATGTTACAATTTTTTAGTAGTTTAAATTAAATTTTGTAAATCTGTCAATGTGTAAGGGGTGTTTCATAACAAGTTCGAATTTGTTTGGCTTATTGTGCGAATGCAACAAGTGGAGGAGAAACGATACTGCGTAACTCCTGTCTTTGGAATTTTCGTTACTATGGAGCGATTCAATGGAGGACAGCGTGCTTGCGAGAATTTTGCATAAAAAAAAAGTTAAACGACTCTCACGCCACAATAATTTGACTTTCAGTATCATTTACACAAAGTAAATTAAACCCCAATTATTCAACTGATAAAAAAAATGGGCTCGAACATATGAAGAAACTCGTTCCACCTTAAGTGAACCTATAGGAACATCAAGATGCGATGCTAACGTAGAGTACGTTTAAGTGTATTAGTTGGCCAAATTCTCTACCTTTCAGACGATCAAGTGCCAGTCATTTCGAAATCGGTTCAAAAGTTGTTTTGCGTCGTAAAACTTTATTTATAAGATTCATCCAAAGAAATATTATATTTTTACTATCATATCTAAACAATAAATAACACCGGATGTAAGTAAACACATAAAATCAATAGCATAAAATAATTATCTAATCAAGACCGATGGTAGAAACAAATTTTTAAACCTAATTGTTATTAATATATATTAAAAGGCTATTTTTAGTCAATTTTCACTGGTTTATTTAAATTGTGATGACGCGTTTCGTTGTCGTTGCAGCTTCTTCAGATCTACATTTTACACTGTCAAGTTAGGTTTAATGTTTACAATTTTATATAATTTCTTAATTATAATATTACAGCTAATTAAATTACATTGATAGTATTGGATTGGAAAACCCACACAGACATGGAGAATAAATTCAATAATGGTGAATTGTTTAAATCTACCTGGTCGTTGGGTAAAATACCTGTAGTCCTTAATCGATTTATTTGCATTGTCTCTAAAAGGTTTAGCTTTAAACCTTTTTGTTGGGTATATAAAATCTTGAAATTCTTATTAAACGTGTGATTTTCTATTAAAAGATGATTAGCATATGTTGAATTACACTTTCTATAGCTGAAACTTTTTTCGTGTTCTGTAATTCTTTGTATAAATGTACGTCCAGTTTGTCCTATGTATGTTTTAGGACATGACTCACATGTTAATTGATAAACCCCTGATTTATTATCTTTATTTTTTGTGGTTTGTAGTTTTTGAGATATTTCCCTATAGTATTGTTAGTCTTGAAGTCATGTTAATATTTTTTTGATTTAAAAATTTTCCCAATTTTTCTGTTGGTTTGCCGAAATAGGATAAGCATTTAAATGTGGTTTTTCTGTCCTTAAAACGTGGGTATATTTCTGAGATTGCCTTGTATTTTCCTAACGATGTTATCGATTAGAGTAACTGAATAACCGTTGTTAACGGGTACTTGTTTTATGTAGTTTAATTCTTTAGTAAAATTGTCCTCTGATAAGGGGATATTGGTTAATTTATGTATAAAGCTATGCTAAGCCGCGAGTTTATGGTTAGAATGGTGAGAACTACTTTAAATTGTGGTATCTGTATGACAAGGTTTGTAATATATTGCAAATTCATGTTTTTTTCATGGTTTTACTGATTGTTAAGTCTAGGAAGTTGATTTTCCCTTCGACTTCTTCCATTTCCATATTTCTATGTGAAGAATTAATGTACTGTAAAAAGTGAGTTAATTGTCTCTCCGTACCTGTAGAGCATACCATAGTATACCACAATATGCTTTACAGGTACAGAAACAAGGCAATCTCAGAAATATACCTACGTTTCAAGGACAGAAAAACCACATTTAAATGCTTATCCTATTTCGGCAAACCAACAGAAAAACTGGGAAAATTAAAAAAATATCAATATAGCTTCAAGACTAACAATACTATAGGGAAATATCTCAAAAACTACAAACCACAAACAATAAAGATAATAAATCAGGGGTTTATCAATTAACATGTGGGTCATGTCCTGAAACATACATAGGACAAACTGGACGCACATTTATACAAAGAATTACAGAACACGAAAAAACTTTCATCCATAGAAAGTCATATTCAACATATGCTAATCATCTTTTAACAGAAAATTACACGTTTAATAAGAATTTCAAAATTTTATATACCCAACAAAAAGGTTTAATGTTTTTGAGACAATGCAAATAAATCGATTAAGGACTACAGGTATTTTACTCAACGACCAGGTAGATTTAAATAATTCACCATTATTGAATTTATTCACCTAATTCCATGTCTGTGTGTGTTTTCCAATACTATCAATGTAATTTAATTAAGTGTAATATTATAATTAAGAAATTATATAAAATTGTAAACATTAAACCTAACTTGACAGTGTAAAATGTAGATCAAAGAAGCTGCATCGACAGCGAAACGCGGCATCACTTTTTTAAATTTAAATAAACAAGTGGAAATTGACCAAAAACAGTTTTTTATTATATATTTATAATGAATTTCCTTCAAGTAGAAGCTACAATCATCCAAAATTAACTAATTGTTATTGTTCGATATTAATTCATTAATTTCAGAATGTAATTTACAGCTGAAGATAAACTATTAACCTATATTTAACTAAAAATTTTAATAAATCCATTTAAAGTAAATTTGATGGCATTTTAAGTGAAAGATTACAGTTCACCCGAAGCATGAACGTTGGCCAATTTATCATTTAATTTTACACACAGCATATTCAAAAGGGTCTAAAGTACGAGTTTTCTAATAGTGATCCACATTTTTTCAGTTTAAGTCATGTAAATTAAGACAGACGACACGAAATGTAATAGTATAAAAAACATTCCTCCGCTATATTAACTATCATACCCTTAACTAGATATTCTTGCGTTTTACTGGATTTCTCTCAAATTAACATCATTTTCCATTATAACGTAACTGTAGATCATTCTTAGAAAACTCATTTTTCTTAATCATTTTAGTTGCATACCAACTAATCGTTTGTTTAATTTATATACAGCTACCTGTGCAGGTATATATGTCTTACTCGATTTACAATTTTACAGTAATTGTATTTAAAATCTCTTTCACCACTAAACTTGATTTTTTACGCGTGGTGTCGAGAAACTTTTCTTTTATTAAACTGGATAGATTACAAGTCAACTAAGATTATTTTTTTAAATAATGCCCTCTTGATAGCATCTTTAGTCTCTTTACAAAAAATTACATACGATAAAAAATTGGTCCAAAATAGAGTAAAGCGTGTTTTGAGTATCTTGTATCTCAGGAATGGCTGAAAATATTACGAACAATTATATATTTGTAGTGTTCCTTACGGAACACAGTGATCTTATAAGTGTTCCGTAAGGAACACTTATAAGATCACTTCGGTGTCCGTCGGTCTGTCTGCCACACCCGATTTTCTCCGAAACTATTTGACATAGAAAGTTGAAATTTGGCCCTGATACAGGAATTGTTGGCCCCATCAGAGCCGTGTAGTTTTGAAAATTAAATTTTGACTTAAGGGGTTAGTTTTGAGGAGTGATATCGGGAGTGAAAAACATTTTTTTTTTACCAGGTCATCGGGTGGGGTGTCAAATGGAAGCTTGTAAAAAGACGAGTTTAAAAATATATGTAATGTAATACTGCCGCACAATTCTCTTTATATTATTTTTAAAAAAGTGCGAAAAATCGCTGTCCCTCACCTTATCTGGAAAAGTACTGATCAAAAAATTTTGAAAAAATTCTAGAATATTCCCCACAGGGTGTAGATTGAACGAAAATTATCACGAGTGCATTACTTTTAATAATTTATCCGGTATAAAACAAAAATATCAATGTCATCGGTTTTCACTAAAGATCGGAAAAAATTTTTGTTAAAAACTCATTTGGGATGTGTTTTGTGAAGTAACTGATTATTTTATATTTCCGTAACGAAAACTTTATATATAAAAAGAAACAACGTACGGAACACTAATTGCGCAAGTCCCACTTGCACTTGACCGGTTTTTTTTTAAATCAGGTTGAGAAAAGTTACTTTATGGTTTGACCATATACATGGGGGACCATACAAAATCCTAGTTATCCAGTTATCAACGCACAAACATTTTGTACGCATCATATCTAGAAAGTGCTTGTGGTGTTACATTACTCGTAAGTTTTCGAAACTCTAAATTCAAGAAGTACATAACTACTACCATGGCTCATTTTGTTGTAATTTTTATAGTACTGCTATATAAAAAATTGACAATTAGTCAGCTGTAAGATTCTCATTCAGTTTCTTTTATTGCCCGTTACGTCTACAACTGCTACATGTAAGCTATATTATATTTTAAGTTCTGTTCCAACATGCAGTACGAAACTGGAATTCAGTCAAAATTTAGTTACGCAGTAGTAGATTCAAAGATGTACCGCGCTTCTCTTAAGTCCTTTATCTGACAAAATACTCTGATGGTCAAAAACTATCTGTGAGGTTTAAATGAGAATACGTCATAATTTTCGAGTAATTCTTCCGATGAAACGTCAATATATGAAAACTGTAATTCTCACGTCAATTTACTCGGTATTTTTGCTATTGTAACTTAAATAAAAATTACCAGATGGCGACACGATATGTAATTGAAATTATCACTCTAGAGTTACAACTCATTCCGATTTAAATCTTACTGTAGCTAGATATGAGAAACTATTATCTGACCTTATGAATCTCATCACAGTATCCTCTTGAAGTTTCTCCAACAATAGTGCAATTAGAAAAGGTCAAAATAACGATGAGATAGAAATAGTTTATATGCAGCAATATTTCGATTTTATCCTCTCTCGGGTATCACCAGGAGTATTGTCCTGAGTTTTGGACCTAGAAAAACTCTTTTATTTATAAACAATTTTCAAGACACGTTTCTTGAGCTTAAAATGTGAATAACTCCGGTTATATAAGTCGGATAGAGACAAAAATAACACACTGGTCGTAATGAAATCCCAGTTAGTTTTATATCGCTCAAGTGCGTACATAACCTATAAAATTGAAAAAATAGGCAAAAAAGTAATCGGCTTGAAACTTTCAGAAAATATCCCTTTTGTTATAGTAAAAATACCCTGACATTTTGGTACAAAAATATTGAACCGACTTGGCACAATTGAATTTGTTATTTAAAATTTGAATTGCCCGCCATTTTATGCTATTTGGTCCAAAATAGATCTTTTTTTCAGAATTTAGGTCTCGACGCCAGCTTTCCGATGCCATTAAAAAATTTTTTTTGGAGTAATTTTAACCGTTTTTTTTACATTTGTTTATTAATCAAATAACAACAAATGCGTTTTTTCGATCAGTTTGAAGAAAAATTGAAAAAATTTTATTACATTTATCAATCATTTTCGTTAAGGTGAAACTGAAATTCGATTGTGCCCACTGGGTTCAATAATTTTATAACAAAATTTCAGGGTATTTTGCTATAATAGAAGGCATATTTTCTGAAAGTTTCAAGCCACTTAGCCGACCTGTACAATAACATGAGAAAAAAAATACAGTTTTTTGCCTGTATTTTCAATTTTGTAGGTTATGTACGCACTTGAGCGACTTAAAACCAAAAGAATTTGTTGGAAATTTCATTACAAAGAATTTGGTTTTTTTTGTCTCGATCCGACTTATATAACCGCAGTTAGTCACATTTTAAGCTCAAAAAACGCGCTGCTAACGAAAAGAAGAAGAACGGTTTGTTCGGCTTGTATAAAGAGTAATTCCAGCAGTTTCTAAAAAGAAAATTTTAAACTTTAGGATGACCATTTTATGACCTTAACTTACAAAAACTAAACGTATATATTTCACTTTGCTTAGATAAAAAAAAAATGATCTATCTTAATTGCTAAAAATTTATACATCACCATTTAGGACTGACCAAATTTGTAGTTACAGAGACAAACCATATTGGTTTTTTAATAAAAATCCAAATGTCATTATAATCACTTTACTAAAATTATGTTAAAAATCTGATCACACATATAACAACTAGTCTTGAGTTAAGGCAGTGAATTTAGGATATGGGGACAAGAATGGTATTTGTATACGAGAATTAATATAGGAAGGATATACTGGTTTTAATATATATGACTTTTTTAAAATTAAACTAATAATGTTCTTGTTCATACTTGCCACACATTAATGTTCGTATAGATAAATAAAGCTCAAAATCAAAAGTTTTATTTGAAGCGTAATTTTATTATGTATAATACATCACTGATGTTTTCCAATCTCCTTGTCTAATTCGTCTTTGGAATCAGAACTTGACCCTTTTTCAGAAGCTCCAGCATATCTAAGATAGGCAATAAAATTATTCCAGCTCTGATCCATTTTTTCTCCCATGCAAATAAACTGTTTACTTGTATTAATTCGTAAAGCATAAAAATCTTGTGCCATTTTTTCGACAAACTGAGCAGATTGATACTTCATATATTCACTTATAAATTTTTCTAGCTCCTTTACTTCAGAAACTTTATAAGTTTTTTGGCATTTTTGAGTAGTTTGGGACGTACTGGGTGGATTCTGGATGGGTTCTTGACTTGTAGGTATTTCATAAATTTCATAATTATCCTCACTGAAAGAGTTTGTAATTTGTGAAGGTAATGTAGATCCAATTGAGAAATCTCCAGAAGCTGACATATCTTCACCGTAAGATCTTTTTAAACAAGTTTTTTCAGGTTGTTCTAGTTTTTTTACATTTGAAAGTGACGCAGCAATCTTTTTAATATGACCCCCATTATTAATTAAAAGCGTTCTTATCGGTGTGCTTAAGTTTCTTATGTCGTAATTTCGAAGTTGGTTATACGTGCCAACTGCAAGATCGTAACTTCCGGAGAAGTATGCCAAACTAGACAGTGCGCCATCCAAATTAGATTTAGTAACTGTGTCGTGTGTTCGTAAATCAAATATACACAGAAATCCATCCGTGCTAACTGAAGTTATAGAATTCTCTAAAAAGGCTATGTCGGTTATTCTTGCTGTATGCTCTTTGCATGAAAATAGAAGATCAGTTGTTTCCGCATTCCAGATAGCTAATGTGCCTTCCTTGCTTGCACCTGCTAATAAATTTGAATAATTACTGAATAAGGTTGTCGACAGTGAGTAGCAATTTGGAACCATAAAGCTTGCTGTAGGTCTACCTTTAACGTCATATAAATAGATATTTCCATCAAAACAACCTGCTAGCAGATTTTGACCATCGTAAGAAAAGTCCAAATTTTGAATACCGCTTGGTAGTCTCTTGTATCTGAAAAAATACAGTTAATGTTAAATAAAACGATCTCTGCTGCTTATAGAAGGAAAATATCAATCAATAAACGAGAACGGAGCATCTTGAAAAAAATAAGTCTTCCTTGCATTAGGCTTAAACAGTTCTAACACAGTAAACTCAACATTACTGACCGGCGGATGGGGGATCCAAAAAGCAAAATTATTGTATAATAAAGGTTAAAACCTTAAACTAAATTTTTAAATTGATGATCGGAAGGGTTTTTTTTTCATTTCACAAAAAATAACCCTTTCATACAGTTGAATTTTAAAAATTAAGCCCAATTTAAAAATCGATAATCAGGCGGAGGGAGAATTTTTCACCACAAGAACTTTCATACACTGGAACTTTCAAAAGCCTTTTATACAATGAAACTTTTTCCTAACCCAATTTGAAACTGGATTGCCGGAGAAGAAGAATTTTCACAAAGTTTTCATACAATGGAAGTTTAAAAACGTAAAGCCTTCTCCCAACAAAAAAAAACTGTCATCCACAGGACGAGAAGCACAGGTTCCGCCTGCCATTTTATGTTTTTGGCGTGGCTTAACATACTCGTATCTATTACTATTTTAAGGTGTATTTAGATTCATTTCACGCGGCACCAACTTACAAGGTATATATAATTGAATATCGAAAGCGAAAAAATCCATTTCTAAAGCAACTTGTATTTATACATTTTGTTCCTATCTAACTTCAAAAATATTTTTGTTTATTCAGAATGAAATAACCTAATCAATTTTTTGCCAGTAAATAAATATTCTAAATTTAGCTTTGAGGAAGATTTACTCTTTCAAAGTTTTTTCTTTCAATATCGCTCGTGATATTATTAATCATAAAAAAATCACTGAAGAATAACATGTTTGTTTTAATGATGGAAAGCCGATTACAGTAACATGGAAAAATGAAAGTAAAATTCAGATATCTTCTTATTTAAATTGAAAGATATCTTCTTATTAAAATTGAAAATGCTAGAAGTAAAATTTGTTTTATTTAATAAAATCACAGTGTGGACATATTTGGAAAGAATAACAAACATCCCTTTCTATTTTTTACAGTATCTCCTTAACTTTATTTATTTTTATATATACCCCAAATTAATTAAAATCTGAAGATAGAGGAGAAAACATTTTGTAAAAATAAGGGAGAAGATTGAAACTACGTCCGATAAACAGATTACATATGCGTTTAAACGTGTTTGGAAAGTAGATGTGAACATTTTGCGAAAAATTTCAGCACACGTCTTCCTTGAGACTCCGCTGAACCTAAACTAATAACTAGTGATGCTTGCAAATCACTGAGCAGATAAACCAAAGATACCCGTAACGGTTACAACCAGTAAGGCGTCTATCGTTAGTGATTATTATGAGATATAAATGTGTGCCTTTCGTTAAAATAATAACCCGTATCTGTTGGCCCCCTTTCCTAACCGTTAAATTTTTTTGGATGCCACATCGAGACGGAACCATCAATGTGGATCATGGATATTAGCAACTTTTTAATGCATCGATACTTCCGATATGTCACCTAGAAAATCTCGATTGTTCAACACGCTTAAGAGAGAGAGTTATTATAAAAATTAAAAATGAAACAATATTATTGCTATCCCACTGGAAATTTAGGAAAATTGATTGGTTAATACTTTTAAATTGATCTTTAAACAATATATATGGCATAATAAGTCTGACAGAGTTGGTAAAAATTTAACTTTATTTTTTAAACATACACATTAAAAATTAAATAATAGATTATTATATAGGTCTATTTGAAGACTTTGTCAGTTTATATCTCAGATTATTTAAGCTAGTCTCCGAAGATTAACCAAGACTGCCGTTGTTAAGATACCAAGTTACATATTGATGAAAAACAAACCATATCATGTATTATACTTTTATAACAATGCCTAATGACATGTCATGTTTTTCATGTTTAAATTAAGGTGTGTTATAGGAGAGGTAACCAACCGAGCACAAAAAGAGCATAACATTTAAATTCTACAATTATAAAATTAAGTGGAGAAAAAATAATAGTCTATCTTTTAGTCTTCATACTAAATTAAACATTTTAATTTTACAAGTATTACCTTTAAAATGTGAACTTTGTTATATAGAATATGCGAACTACGACTTTAACGTCGCTTACGAACTTCTAATACTTATAAATAAACACAATATCGAAGAGAGGTAAATCGGTATCGATCGACGCCGACGAATCGAAAATGGAAAGTGTCAATTTTTTTTGACCTATCTAATCCTCTGTTTTTCCATTACCCTTTGTAAGTTTGTTGCAACGTGAGAATGGAGGGGATATAAAAGACGATTCCCCTTACGGAAAGGTAGTAATGAGCAATACGAAAAATGCCGCCATTTTAACCAGTGGAAAAAGGCTAGTAATAAAAACATAAGCTTAAACAAAATTTGGGATTTTTGTATGAAAGTTTTAAAAAATTAGTATTTCTTATTTTTTATTAACTTTTGTGGTATTAACGAACTTCAAAAGTATTTAAAGGGTGTATAACCGAAATTTACGAAACAGTCTAAAGTTTGTGTGATTGTTTTAACTAATTATTAAAAATCTCTTATCAACTGTAAAAAGAAACAATCTTTACGCATTTATGTCAGTGTGTAAAGTGACACTTTTTTTCCCGAATAATATTTTTGACGCTAGCATGACACTGTGTGCGAAATATTAAATTAATAAGCTTTACATATTTACATGACCATTTTTTTATATCTAAACTTAACAAAAATTGAACAATAAACCAACAAGTATGAAGAAAATAGGCAAATATTTTTTCTAGTTAGTATTATTTGCCCTGTTAACATTAATTGTAGAACTATTACATGAATCAATACGAGACAGACAACAGAATTTTTGACTAATCAAAAATCCTTGCAACAAATTTCTTTTTCTTCTAATTCGGAAGTTCATCGAAATCACTAAACATCTCAATAACCTTAATCGTGATACTGACTTTTACCTCTCACTGATTGAGGAACAAATCATCCATAAAGTCCCGCCCACCCTCGCTCTCAACCCACTAATATAAAAACTCGTGTGCGAGCAGTCAATTCTTGGAACAATTTCTGAAGAAGCTGG
>CM032446.1:97756363-97776363 GCA_019049505.1 Pachyrhynchus sulphureomaculatus | reverse complement strand
CCCCTACAAAACTATGAAAATTACATCAACTCCTTACAAAAATATGAATCATTAGTAACCAAATCAGAGAAAAGTACAACTTAAAAATAGAAAAAACATCAACAAACAAAAGAAGGAATCAAAAAAAAGACGTCAATAACAAAAATAACTCGAAGTACCCTACCCTCTACTAACTGAACTAAAAAGCTACAGAGACTAAGCCGACGCACTATAGCGACAATACATAATTTTTACCCAAATTAATTTTCTGACCGCAATTTTCAAGGAATTAGTAATTTTTTTTTAAGTCTTCTTTCTTGATTTCTCTATCGATCTGTCTGAACGGATTTTTAATCAATATATATTGCTTTGTTGTCCAAAAAACACCTTTTTAGGCAGTAAAATGAACCTCAGTCACGCCATTTTCAAGGAATATATCAATATTTTTTTTTTGTAATCTTCGTTTCTGATGTTTCTATCGATCTGTCTGGGTAGATTTTTGATTATTTATCACGATTTTTTCTGATTTATCAATATACATGGCTTTTTTCCCAAAAACACCTTTTTAGGTAATAAAATGAGTCTCAGTTACGCAATTTTCAAGGAATCTAAATTTTATTTTATAATCTTCTTTTTTGGTTTCTCTATTTGTCTGTCTGGGCGGATTTTTGATTATTTGTCATTATTTTTATTAATTTATCAATATGTATTACTTCGTTGTCCATAAAACACCTTTTTGTGCAATACAGTTAGTCTCAGTCATGTAATTTTTAAAGGAATCTCAATAGTTCTTTTTTTCTAATCTTCGTTTTTGATTTTTCTATCGTTCTGTTTGGGCAAATTTTTGATTATTCATCATGATTTTTTACTAATTTATCACTATATATTGCTTTTTTTCTAAAAAACACCTTTTTAGCCAATAAAATCGGTCTCAGTCACGCAATTTTTAAGAAATCTCAATAATTTTTTTTTTAATTCTTCGTTTTTAATGTCTCTATCGATCTGTCTGGGCGGATTTTTCATTACTGGCCATGGTTTAAACTCATTTTTCAACAAATACTGTTTTTAGCCATTTACACCAAGAACATCAAACCTATCATACACCTATGCACAGAAGGCTCTATTGTCGTTATTCATATTACCTGCCCTTTGTTTGACACAGTCAACCAATATACCCAATTCTTTCTCAGTGTTATTCTGAATCTCACGAATTATCTTCTCCAATAAAGTATTTTCATCCTGGGTACGTCTTTCATTTCACTTTCCTAATGGTATTTTATATGCTAAATGGAGACTCTCCATATTCCTTATCCAAGTATGAAGAATACTTGTACGCTTCTACATTCGCCTCCATTCCCTCAATAATTTCTAATTTATTCATTTCTTTCGGAAGAACATTGCATATAGGGCACTCTTGGGGAGAAATCGTGCCTATAAGAGCTTGGCGGACCTTACCATAAATCACTGTTGGAAACATTGTATGTTCGATTGTTATTTGATGTTCTTACAAGGTAATTTTTTTAGGTTGCAGATAATTTATTTGGTGCATTAGATCAGCCATCTCAGAAATAATATAATCTTTAGATTCTTTTTCGTAAATAAATTTGGTCGGACGACAATGTCTTGTTGAAGAAGGATCTTTGTTCTGGTGTAAACGTTTAAGGAAAGAGAGACCATACAAACCATAAATACACTGACACTGGCACTTCTTGCATCTTTCAGCTCAGTAAATGCTTGTCGATACTGTGTAAATCCAAGTTACAAATTAGTGTATTTATTTTTACGAATCATACTTTAACTTCTTCTATGTCTATAATTCTTTTAGTTCTATGATCTAGAATAAACTGTAAATCCATGTGTGCTCCGGTTTCCCTGGTTTCAAAAGTAGGACAACATCTTGATTTAGCCTTCGTTATATGTTTATACCCTTTTTCTGCAACAATTTTTGGCGTATGAATTATATTGGTTAATTTTACATCTGTAAATAATGCTAAAGCTTCATCTTCAGATAAAATACTTGAGTCAGTGCGATCATTATCTATCATATCTTTATTATCTTCAACGGAACCACATGAAAAACGATTTTTTTTTTTAACACAGGCATTCAACAAATCTTCTGGTGGAATTTTCTCAAGTACCTTCTCAAGCCTTTTTATTTTTGTAGAATGACTAGTTTCTTCATAGGCCTTAGATCTTTTAGTAGAAGTAACTGACGGTGATGGAAGGACAACAACTTCATCAAATCATTCTGAATTCTCGCTAAAAAACCTTTGGCTTGTGGAAAATGAACTTTTCCATTTTTTATGAAAATTCGGTAAAAAATATTTATCTAATTTATGTACAATTGCATTTTCTTCAACTTCACTGTCTTATTTTATTCAAATATTTATGTGGATCATTCTCATCTAACGCAAAAAAATTGTTTCAAGTAGGTAAGAGTTCTCGTTTTTAATCGGCTGCCAGAAGTATTTTATGCAGTAGTAAAAATTTTAATATACTCTTTAAACCTGAGTACTTTTTATCGTATCACTGAATTAACTATAGGTGTTATATTCGGTATATTAGGTTATGTTAGATTTGGAGTTCGTGGTTTAAAAACCTTAAGTTTAGGAAACGTTGGTCTGATCATTTTTCCTCTTCGCATAGGGTTACGATAGGTTTGATATTTTGATGTAAATGGCTAAAAACCATATTTATTGAAACATGAGTTCAGATTATGATAAATAATCAAGTATCCGCACAGCCAGATCGATAGAGAAATCAATAACGAACATTATAGAAAATAACCGGTCAAGTTGGATTTGCTTAATTAGTGTTCCGTACGTTGATTGTTTTTAAAATAAAAATGTTTGTTATGGAGGTATAAAATGATCAATAACTTCACAAAACACATCCCAATTGTGTTTTCAACAAAGTTTTTTCCGATCTTTACTGAAAACTGATGACCTTCAAACTTTCGTTTTTTTATATACCAGATAAATTATTAAAGGTAATGCTCTCGTGATAATTTTCGTTCAATCTACATCCCGTGGAAAATATTTTGGAATTTTTTAAAAATTTTTTGATCAATACTTTTCGAGAAAAGTGTGCACAAGTATTACATTATATATATTCTTGAACTCGTATTTTTACAAGCTTTCATTTGACGCCCCACTCGATGACCTGGTAAATTTTTTTTTCACTTCCGATTTCATCCCCCAAAACTAATCCCTTAAGTCAAAATTTAACTTTCAAAAATACATGGCTCTAATGAGGCCATCAATTCCCAAATTTCAACTTTTTACGTTAAACAGTTTCAGAGAAAATCGGGTATGACAGACAGACGGATAGATAGAATCTCATAAGTGTTTCGTACGGAACACTAAAAATTATTGAGATTCCTTGAAAGTTGACTCATTTTATTGCCTAAAAAGGTGTTTATTGTAAAAGAAACCAATATATATTGATGAATGAACAAAAATCATGGTAAATAATCAAAAATCACAGACAGATCAAAAGAAAAATCAAAAACGAAGATTATACAAAAAAAATTATTGAGATTCATTGAGAATTGCATGACTGAGGCTCATTTTATTACCTAAGAAGGTGTTTTTTGAACAACAAAGCAATATATATTGGTACATTTGTAAAAATCATGGTAAATAATCAAAAATCCGTTCAGACAGATCGAGAGCGAAACTGTAAACGAAGATTTCAAAAAAAAATACTGAGATTCCTTGAAAATTGCGGCTAAAAAATTAATTTGGGTAAAAATTACGTATTGTCGCCATAGTGCGACGGGCAAAAAAAATCTTTGATGCTATGCCGGCGATATTGGCAAGGTGCGGGAACAACTGGCTTTAAAGTGAAAAAAACGAATTTGTTTTTTGTTTTTATGTACCTTAAATTGATACCTAATTGGTGACATGTTATATCTTTACTACTATTTTTGTATAATTCATTTAGGTAATTTTATTTAACTTCAATAATTGTGCTGTGCGCAATGTACAGTAAAAGGTCCTTGTTTGCGGGGATTACGTTCCAAATAAGCCGCAAATACAGAAACCGTGAATACGGAATGATTATAGAGGTTACAAAATAAAAAAATAATTTAAAAAATAAATAGTTTCTTTCGCAATATTAACCTAATTATTATCAGGCTTAGGCAGTGGTTTAAAAAATTTAGTAATTTTTTCTTATTTTGCTCCTTTTAAAAGTTATTTCAGCTCAGATTGATATTCAAGAGTAGGATGGACTATTTTCCTTTTGAAAACAAGGCTTCTTTCTGTTAGCCATTCGTAAACTTCACTCGAATTTTTAAGGTTAATGTCACCTTTTCAATACTGGTTGTAATTTCCACTTCAGTGGAATCGCATGTCCTCTAAGTACGTTTCAGTAAAATTCTTATTTTGCACTTCAAGCAACTTTTGAATGTTACGGAGATAGTAAAAGGACCCGAGACGTGATACATACTTGCTTCGATTGTTGAAACATTGCCCCGTATGTAATAGCCCTTTCCATAACCCATATAATCTAATAGTATTTTTAAATATTAAGAAATATTTTCCAGTTATTCGGAAAGGAAGAAAGAAGAATGTGGTAATGGTTTATTTAGAAAATGCGGTGCATTTTGAAACAACATGGTAATTTACACAGCTCCTTAAACCAGCATAACTATTGATCTACAGAGAAACCCTTTTAATGAAAATTAAAAGTGGGTTAACTGGCTTTTCTTGACAAATTTTAGGAAGCTAATGTACGGTATGTATACTGAGAAGTAGCTTTTACTGTCATCTCTGTATACAAATCTGTTGCTCAAGATGAAATAAACGTGCCCCGTTTTTGCATCTACAAAACTTTAAGGGTACCATTTACTGTCACGATGAACCCATGCGTTGGAAGATATTTTCATTGTTTTATTGCTGCTTCATGGGTGTGTAGCGCTAAAGAAAATTTAAAACTAACCTAAACTAATTGGACCTATTGCATTAGTGCTTGAAGACCTTAGACGAAGAGGAAATCGAGAATAAGTCCTTAGAACACCTAGGAAAATTAATATTTTTTTGAATTATTAAATAATTTGATATTTTTTTTTCTAGTTTTTGTCCTTCGTAAGTTTAAAGTCGCCTACACACGATCAAGTAAGTTGGTCAAGTAAATTTGACGGTACAAGTTAAGCCCACACGTTCAAGTAAAACGGACAGACGGACAAACTTCTCAGTAGTGTGCTCCGGTTGCTAGTGAAGTGTGGACTACGCCGAACAATGTGATTTATTGTAGTAGCGCTGAGTTCAATTTTTTTTATCACGGTTGCTGTATTCATTAGATTTTATTTTCCATATCTCTGGCAAGGATTTATAGAGTTGTACGAAGTCGTTAAAAAAATCCTTATTCCTGGTGCTTACATCTATTGTTACGTCATGGAACTAGAAAAACTGAACTTCACAAATTCACAAGATGAACACTGAATGATAACAACAAATGGTAATGATAATAAACTAAAAAACTGCTCCTATCGGACATAGCGAGAACTACAAGTTGGATGGTTTGAAGGCTAGAGAACATCATACATAATCAAATTTACTTGTTAGGCCGTCAGTCTTCCAACAACTTTTCTGACAAATCCAGAAAACCGAACAACTTGTCATCAACCCATCCAACTCACCAATTTCGCATCCACACCGTCAAACTTACTTGACCAACTGGCTTGACAAGCCAAGTAGCTGGCTTATCGTTTCTTTAACCTCGTTGGAAGAAGTGTACTATTTTTTTACAACTGATTGTTGCAAACGACATGTTAAATAATTAAAATTATTTATGATAAAAAATGTTATGTGAATATTTACCAAAAAAAATAATAAAAAATTAGTAATAAATAAATTGACTTGGTTATTTGTAGTTGTATGTAGTTTTGATAGGAAATTGGACAGATAACAGAGCCTTATAGGTACAATTCTGGATTTCTCGTGTATCAATTGAAAAGGTGATGCTGACGTTTCGCCGATTTTCCTGCTGGCTTCTTCAAAGCTTGTTACGAGAACTGATTTAGTGAAAGATTCCGAAGAAGTCAATTCTCGGAACAAGAATCAACACAGAGAAGATCGAGAAGAATTGTATCTATTCTTCTGTATATATATATATATATATATATATATATATATATATATATATATATATATATATATATATATATATATATATATATATATATATATATATATATATATATATATATATATATATATATATATATATATATATATTATATATATATGTATATATATATATATATATATATATATATATATATATATATATATATATATATATATATATATATATATATATATATATATATATATATATATATATATATATATATATATATATATATATATATATATATATATATATATATATATATATATATATATATATATATATATATATATATATATATATATATATATATATATATATATATATATATATATATATATATATATATATATATATATATATATATATATATATATATATATATATATATATATATATATATATATATATATATATATATATATATATATATATATATATATATATATATATATATATATATATATATATATATATATATATATATGTATATATATATATATATATATATATATATATATATATATATATATATATATATATATATATATATATATATATATATATATATATATATATATATATATATATATATGTTATACTTATATTTTGTTGTTCTTAACATGTAAAATATGAAGAACAGAATCTACATACCTAATCATATCTTTGGTTTCCCAATTTAAAGTACTCACTTCTCCATTCTCTAACCCTAAAGCTAATACATTTAAATTATTTTTGGAGTAAGTTCCAGTAGAAACATTACTCAATGATGCACATTTTTGAATAGAAATTTGATTTTCAGCTTTGGTGGGCGCTTTCACTAGCAAAGGTTCTCCTTTACTTTTTACTACAAGTATAGTTTTGCCATCACAACACCAAGAAATGTGTTTTACTGACATACATTCTGGGGGCACTTCGTATGCTCCCAAAAAATCGATACTGGGCCATTGATAGAACTTGACGTCTTTTGCGCATACTGCAAGTACCATGATAGAGTTATTTACCAATGAATTTACTTTCAGAATAAGTAAAATGAATGAAACATCAGTGAACTGTCACATTGCAAATATTTATTGTTAAGTTGAGCAAATGACAACTGGTTGTACAGTTAAAGTATAAAGTATTGAGGTAAAATTCTGCAACCTACTTTTTTGTAGAGTAAGTATGGAAGGTAATTTGCAATTTTATTAAAAATTAGTTTACTAAAGAAAACAGTTACATAAATTATATATATATATATATATATATATATATATATATATATATATATATATATATATATATATATATATACTTTTTTCTTATAATTATGCAAGATTGAGGTGAAGACAGATAAATCGTGAGACATGATCACTTGTTTTTCTGACAATTTTTCTAATGTTCTCTTTGTCTTTTTGTTATAAATATTTCCTTTTTTTCGTTGTTATTTAGTCGGTCATATATTATTTAAAATTATCCCTAAACCTCGCAAAAAAATGGAAAAAATGATTTATTCTCCTACAATTTGTTGATCCCGAGGGATACCATACGGCCACCAAAGCGCGCAGTGTTTGTTTAGCTTGAAAATAAATTTTTTGAACTTTATAAATATTAATTAATGATAACGGGAGCCTAAAGGGCTATATATATTATATTTTTATTTTTTCACTGAATGGAACTCCTAAAGTTCGTCGGATATTAAGGTAAATCGACGTGATTAAATCTAGCAACTGGTTGCTCTGTATACCCTTAGAACGCTCATAACACAATAAAAATTGTGTGCACTGACAAAATTCTGAAGGTACTATGGACAGATATTTTTACTGTTTTATAGGTCACTTATGGATATGGAGAGAAGAAAAAAGTTGCGGCTACTAATCTCATCGAGTTGCATTGATGTCCAAATAACTTCTTAATTTCTTTATATAAGTAATGTAAATACAGATTATTTCTATCTAGAACCAGAGTAACTATTAATAAAATCAAATTTTAAAAACTGAATTACCTCAGAAGTTTCTTATACTGAAAGTACGTATTCATAGGGTGCATATGACAATGCAAACTGACGTTGATAATAAGGCCAAAATAAAGAGTGTGAGATACATATAGTTAATATATATTAGCTAGTTATCTTAATATAATCTGATAAACTAATGTTTTTAAAATAGATTAAATTTCAGTATTGGTGTCTAACATAACAAATACAGTTTTTGATTTTCTTCAAAACAAGTTTTTATTAATTAGATCTAACAGACATTGTAATATTACCGCAACAACCAATAAAAACTCCCTATCAATCTTAATACCTGTTTGAGATATTCGCAAATATCCTGAACATTTTTTGCTTTTTTATTTCTTCAAAAAGTAATATTAGCTATTTTCGTGGAAAATATAATATTTCTCATTTATATTTGGTAACAAACAACGTAAGATATGGGCAAATTGCGGATGTCTGGCAATGTACAAAATATATTGCCCTTTAAATGAAATTCCAGCAATGTTCAGGGGATATTAAACGGTAAGGAATAACATAGACTTGGTTTGCTAATTAATTTCAGATATTATTGGCCTTTGGGTGTGGTCTTTAATGCTTCTTTAAATTAGCGTCAATTATTTATCGTGTACTAAATGATAATTATTATTTATAAAACCTCGTTTAAAATATAAACTTAAAGCGGATACAATTATTTACAGAAAATGTCATAATATGGCATGTGTAAAAAGATAATGCCAATTTCTTCATACACCAAAATATAAATTACATATATGCCCAAACTTTGTTTTGGTTCCAACTGGAATTGATTTTGATTCACAGTTTAGAAAACCAGACTTACTACATATCAAAGCTAAATTTCAACTGACATTTCAATTTGATTTGGAATCAAAGTAGTACTCTAGGGAAAAACCATGTGAAGAGAATTCTAATCCGTCTCAATTTTATAAATAAAAATACAACTTCAGAACAACCATGTTCATTGTAATGTTAATTAATTGACCTATATCATCTTTACTCTGCCATTTTTGGTTAGTATAAAAAACTCACATAATTCCATATTCATATAATTTTAAGCCCATGATTATAGCACCGAACTTTGCATTTTGGTCCTCTTTTTTTGGCAGTAAATAAATAATCACTCGGATTTTTATTAGCTATAATAACAATGCCATAATATAGAGATATGACTGATAGACATCGTGCGATAGACATCGTACTTTCATAATTAAAGCCATGCATAACTCGACTAATATTACTGACAGGCAGTACCGTTAACAACGCCTGTCCGTAACAGCCATAGTCCCGGCACATTGAGTATAAACACAGAACACTCGCTGTTAAAAAATCTCTAAATGGCAACAAGAGCAGTAAGTGCACAGAAGTAGCGATTCACATTGATGTTGAATTGCTGTAGGTTGTACTCACAATCTATAGTTCATTCCAATGGGATGAGGTTCTCCGTATAAAAGAGTTCTTGAAATAGGTCGTACGAGAAGTGAGAAGCTGAACCTCATACGCATATGCGAATAATACTAGTAAAACGTGTCGATTTTCCAGCAATTTTTTTAACTCTCTTCTTAGGGTGATGATTTTTAGGGACAATAACAAAATGATATTGCAGTGTCATAATAATAGCGAGGCATAACGACAATCTTTCATTAAAAAAGTTTTAGAGAAATTGGCATGTCAAAACAAAGACATTTAAGCAAATTGTCATGAAATAATAGTGTTGGACTTTCGAGCACAGTAACCTTTAAGAACATTGAGGTGGATAAGTATAATGGACCAAGCATAAATCAAAATTATGTAGATATTTTAACATTACGTTAAACAAAAATTAATTTAAATGAAAAAATTAAAAGTCGAGTTTTTAATTTAAAAATACCTAGTGATGTTTTGTAAGATCTGTAAAATGCTTCTCTATAGCTAAAATCATCTCTTGATTTGAAGAAAATTATTGTTCAGCGAGAACATTTTTGAGAAAATGCTTGAATTCTGGTACAAAATGGTGAATCCAGATCTCATCCATAGAGATAAATCGATACACAAAATCAATTTTATTCTTGTTAAAACGCTTCATCCGCTGTTCCAAGATTTTTATATGAATCGTTTTTTTTTGCGTTTTTCATGTAGCTCATCTTCGGGATGCGTACGGCGAAATTTAAACTCTCCTGATCATTTTTTAACACACGAGGAGAGTCCCTAAAAAATATAAAAACTAAGAAAATTATAGCAGCCCGACCCTCAATTTCATTCATTTTAAACACTCCTAAGTTAGACAGCTGGATAAAACAAACTACAGCACAGAATGACTTGCAATTCTACATAGACGCTTAAACAGATATATTAATTTAGGAAACGAAATCTTCGACAAAGTAGTACCATCTATGGTCAACGCCAGAACTTTTCTCACCATCTGATTAACTAAAAAATTGCGGACTTATAGAGACAATACCTGTACAAAGAGAATTCATCAAGGAGGCCCCTTGAGTCTAATTCTTTTCAAAGCAATAATGAATGAAATAATCAGACATGTTTGTAAACTTCTGTGTTAATAGCAGCTTAGCCTCGTGTTGCAAGGAATGAGGGCGAAATTGGAATGATAATATTGACTGCAAAAAATAAGTACATTTCAACATTTAAAATACCATTAAAACGTAAGTTGATTGTTGACCACAAAACTATGCAACAAGAAATTAAATTTAAATACCGTGATATAGACATATCTAATTTTGGGGATTTTGATACAGAAAATAACAAACGAGCGGCAAACAGCCACGTATAACAAAACAATATGACGAACCAAATACCATATGAAAAATTTAAACAAAATCTCAAATTATTAAGACCCCAATTAGATGGAAATGATAGAAATTAAAATATATGGTTAAAATGGCAGAAGAAGGAATGATTAGAGTTACAAGAGACAAGTAACTAATAGGAAGGGTAAGCATAGGTATATCCAAGAACTTCAGAGCTACAATCGTGCCAATGTAAAATATGAAAAGACGATAATATAGGCAATGTGCCTGTATACAGGATGTAGAAGTGGAAGAAAAATACTCAATTCTGAATGGTACTAGTAAGATATTAATATATTTTACACTAGCTGCTAGTAAAGTTTTTGAATGTTGCCGTTGGAATCAAAATATTATTTTCTTTGGCTTTATAAGGTACCAAAATATTAGTCTGAGATTATTGTAATTTGAGAAGCTTGGTCTTTGCTCAGTAGGTCAGCGTAAACAATATTATATATTTAATAATCCAGTAATAAAAGAAAAATAACCGGAAATACATTTAGTTCCAATTTTAAAGACGGGTGAGACAGCGACAAATTTATTTAAAGATAAAGAAGATATAATACACGATTCTGTCACTAAAAAATGTTTAATTTATTATGCAGCTTTGGAAAATATAAGGAAATATATCATGAAGTAGGTTCTTAACTAAGTATAGGACAAAAATCTCTCTTATACATAATAAACGGCCTTGTTTATATAGAGGATGTTTAAATTTTTAAAATTTATTAGATATTTCACTGGTAAATATAAACCAAAAATATTTTTTCTATAAATTTTCCTTAATAACTTATACAAAATTTTAGTTTTTATACTTAACTAATACATAAGATTTTAGATATATGAAACATACTGCAAATTTTAAAAAAAATATAAAATAAAAGAATTTTACTGGTACCTTCTAGACGATGGTGAATCAACAAGTGCAACAAATAAATTACTGATTCACCAAAACTTTCTATTCAAGAGTTCATTTGCTATTTTTTATCAGCCTTTACTGCGTTTACTAAAAGGACCTATATTCTGAAAAAATGTCCTTCGGGATTTTTGCATTTCCTCATGTTTTAGAATCCTCAGATCACGAAAAACAAAGTTTATTACTTTCATGGGTCTGTCTCTCTGAACGAAATAAGATTTGGGCCTTAGCACTTTGGAGAAAAAAGCCGATAACCTTTGCAGTTTCGATAGCATTACGAGAATCTTCCGTAGTCTTGGTTGTAATGATGTACAAGGTGTAAGCATAATTACTTATAGTTATATATATGAAGGGTTAAAGAAGTAGGGTGAAGTTTAAAGTGTATGTAAATATATCATGTATCTATTTCGAGATTCGTTATTTTCAATTTTAAAATAGATTGCATGTATAGTCGTAAATACCTCTTTTACTTGTAAAATGACATCATACGTTCTCTATTATATTTGGTTGCATATTATTTTAAAATTTAATATAGCTAGTATGACTTACCAGTGACGACAAGGTTTATAAGACCTTATTCGCTCAAATCAGTTCAGGTTATGTTGTTTAGCCTCTAGGTAATAAAATTTGGAAATAACGGGAATAATCAACTCTATGATTCTATTAAATACAGAAATAATACCAAATGATGTATGAGGGATAATAGTACTTAAGCATAAGAAGAAATTAATCATATTTTTTTTTACATTTTTGCCACTACCACGAAGATTTTTGCGATTTGACTGAATAGTTGT
The DNA here is from genome assembly GCA_019049505.1 of Pachyrhynchus sulphureomaculatus. Classification (NCBI taxonomy): domain Eukaryota; kingdom Metazoa; phylum Arthropoda; class Insecta; order Coleoptera; family Curculionidae; genus Pachyrhynchus; species Pachyrhynchus sulphureomaculatus. The sequence goes on along the minus strand of CM032446.1, from coordinate 97,763,763 downwards.
TATTGTTTTATTACGGACGATTATTTTTTTGTTGTTTTGTTGTAGCTTCTGATGCATTTTTTTTATTTTTGAATTAGTATTTTTCCTGTTAGTATTATTAGAAATGTCATGATTTATTAGAATAAGATTAAACCGATGTTTATTTTTTGTTAACATAGCTTTCATGGCAAATATCCAGTTTACCGAACCCGTGGTACAATTTATCAAACTAGTCTGCTAAATCGTAACAATAGAAAGCCTTTAGAAAAATGTCTCCTTAGAGCTGATACATCAATAATGAGATATTGATTTCACTGCATATTAATCTTAAAATATCTACTTATTATACTATCAATAGGGTAATTTTATTAGTAGATTTTAAAAGATATTTGAATAAAACTAAAAAGTAGTACGATATATCCAACCCTCCCAAATATGGATTTTGACTGTTTCTACTACCATTATAAAGATACTACTAATACTACACTGATGTATACTCAGTTCCCTATCTTATTCTTTAGGAAAATAGTGTTTTTAGGTTTTCAAAAAGACAGCATTAAGTAATTCTACAGTGTTTTATTAAAAAAAAAAATGTATCATTAAAAAATAAATTAGTTCAAACAACTCCGGGGAAACTCCTCAAACTAAAGATAAACGAATTTTATTTTTTTTATAATAATTTAAGTTATGTGCAACATGATTTTAGTGTAGTGACTTATTTTAGACGTAATAGTACAGTTATTCTTAAAATAATGCTCGTAAACCATTCCAGGATAATTGAAAATTTTTAGCAAGTGATGCAATTCAACAAAAACTTTGGATTTGTGATATATATCGAACTAGAAAATTTTTGTGTAATTAATTTTTGGATGTCAGGAAATAATTACTTTAAAAGGTAACAATTTTTATACATTTTTATTAATTTGTTGTGAAAGGTCTAGTTAACAAACAACTCCGGGAAACTCCTCAAACTAAAGATAAACGAATTTTATTTTTTTATAATAATTTAAGTTATGTGCAACATGATTTTAGTGTAGTGACTTATTTTAGACGTAATAGTACAGTTATTCTTAAAATAATGCTCGTAAACCATTCCAGGATAATTGAAAATTTTTAGCAAGTGATGCAATTCAACAAAAACTTTGGATTTGTGATATATATCGAACTAGAAAATTTTTGTGTAATTAATTTTTGGATGTCAGGAAATAATTACTTTAAAAGGTAACAATTTTTATACATTTTTATTAAATTTGTTGTGAAAGGTCTAGTTAAATTTCAGCAACACTGTACAAATCACTTTCTTGTTAACAATCAGCTATATTGTTTAGTTGTGTGTTTACAAGTGGCGGACTGAAAAAAATATCTTCAATTCAGGTCATCATTTCTTTAGGGTCGATTCTTTACTTTATTTTAGAGATCCGCATTTGAATTTCCTGCAATTGGTCTTGTTAGAAAGTGCAGTGAATTTCATAACACTCATATATACATTATATATATATATATATATATATATATATATATATATATATATATATATATATATATATATATATATATATATATATATATAAAAATGTAATGTAATGACACGATTAGTGTTTTCCACAAGAATTGCGTTTCTGTAACCGTAAAGGAAAATTGGCAAAAATTTGCTCGCCGTAACTTTCTCATATATATGTAGTTCGGTTGTAAATATCTTTGAAGCCCTTCCTCTATTCAACTTTGTTTTGTTATTATGGAAGCATTATTTTTTGCCAAAAATTGAATTGTCTGAATTAACAAACTACATCATGTTTCAGAAATGAATTAATGAATAATATCTGAACACCCCATAGTGTCTTTAAATTTTTTAATCTACAAAAGAAGATTTCTTTTATGTATAGTAGAAAACAATATAATATATAGTACTAGCCGTGCCCGCGGCTCATAACCTAGCCAGAAAACATGTGCATGAATTTAAAAAAAAACACGTAAATCGGATGAGTGGTTCTCGAGTGATAAGCGCACTAACGGACAGACAGACAGACAGAGAGAGGTTGAATTTTATATATATTATATTCTCTGCTACATTATATTGTTCCATATTTAACGGTTTCCGACTTGATTCACTATTATCGTCACTGCTTAGTGTTATCTAACGTAATAAAATATAGCCTGTAACCTGACCAGAGAACATATGTATGAATTAAAAAAAAACAAGTAAATAGAATAAGTAGTTCTCGAGTAATGAGCGCACTAACGGACAGACCGACAGAGAGACGTTGTATTTTATAATGTTATTATAGATAGGATATTTTTCCAAATACTTACTTCTCCAATCTCGCAGAATCCTCGTATATATTTTGTTCTGTTTGTTACTTAAAATATGAACATACATATTTATATTACTACTATAAAATGTTCAACTTGTTTATATGACTAAGAGAAAATTCGTTTTTAAGGACCATCATTCTGAGACTGGAATATAAAAAATTCCAAAAAAAAAAATTTTTCGTCACGATACCACAAGTGCATTTAAAATTAGCAACAATTTTGGATAAGGCGCCTCGAATTAAAACTAAATAAGCTTTTTTCCATTTTGTTGAAAACCGAAAAGCTAGACCAAATTTGAAGCAAAATTATTATTGAATTGCAGCTGTACAAATTATATTTCCCCTATAGAGTCTGAAAGATACATACATTCGTTTAAAGTTTCCTTTCAAGAATATAAAACTTTATTTTAGACAAGAATAAACTCCATACGCTGTTATCTAAAGAACATCATAGTAAAATATAATACTAAAGCCCTGAGTCTGATAAATTACCTTTAAAAAAACTTCATACGTAAATGTTCCCAAATCCAGTAACACTGGGATTTTAGCAGCTTGAAAATAAAACTAACGACAAGATTAATGGTCTCCATAGCAACAGCTCCGACAAACTTTTCTTGGGAAACATAATTAGCAAAAAGTTTGTCGTTTTCGGGTTTGCCGATCACAGGCAAAAATTTAAAATACTTTTTCCCTGAAGATAAAATTTTTCTGAGGCCGGGAAAATAAATTTAATTTAAACCAGGATACATTAAAGTGTGAGATGGCTATTGAAGTTCCTAACTGTAAAAAGAGATAAAAAAAAAACATAATAAAAAAGAGTTTAATTTATTTTAATAATTTCTGATGAATATATTGATGTACCTAGGTGATTATCGAGTTTTTTTAATGCTCAGCTCGATATGCTGCTTAATTTTAGAGAATTTCTGCATTCGATATAATAAAGTTTTTAAATTCGCTTAATAGTACGGAAAGCTTATAAATTAGTTGGAATTTGCGCAAATATAGCGCGAGTTGGAGAAGGTGGTGATATAAAAGAAACTAATCCGACTTAAGTACCTCGAGTAGGGAGATCAGGGACATTAAGAAAACTCGCAACTAGTGTTCTAGTGTCATTTTGCAAGAATGCTCCAAATACGCAACGAATCAAGGGCTGCAAATGTATATATATATATATATATATATATATATATATATATATATATATATATATATATATATATATATTATATATTAAAAACAGGCGATTATGAAGTCAAGTAAAGAAACATTCAGTACTTTTCCTCATTTCGGTCCTTTTTGAAAATCTTGTACAAGTTCTACTTTCCAGCCCTTGCAAGACGCCAATGAGCATTGTTGCCAAAGGTTCATCTTTATTTATTAACATGATAATTTGTTAAAATATGATGTTATCGAATTTTCAACGAAAAAACTGGTACTAAATAAGACCAGACCATATTTATTAAAAAAAAATTAAACTTTTTGCCACTAACAATATAAAACCCTACCTGATTAAACAATTGTGTATTATACTGTTACAACAAATTAAGTCTCAGTAATAAAGACCAAAGGCTGCACTTTTACATTAAGAAAAAACGTTTTTCACAACGCTCTTATTAAAACTGAAAACTCATTAAATGAATGTTTTCATCAAAATATTAAGAAAATGCGCTCTGTACGACCCAAACAAATGTTTAAAACAGAACTGTGTTTGTCTTTACATACGCACTAGATAAGGATCACTAACTAATAATGGTTTTAAAGCAGTAACAACGTTTAGATCAACGCGCACCCCATTGAGCAGCATATACTTAAGAACGATTGGGCCAATCGCCAAAAAGCATGTGAGACCATTGATTTAATGAAACGGCCATTCTGTATCGAAGTGAATAAAAATAATCATATTTTGTTTCGTTTTACACTGCGTCATAAAAAACTTCAATAAAAGTTAAACAATGTTTTTGAAGGAAATATGATTATTAGTGGGTGTAAAACATTGTAACTTTAAATAAGAAAACTGTTGGTGGTTATTTTTATTAGTATCGTATGTTAGTAGGTTTAAAACAGTGATCTTCAGAAATAGATTATTTCTTTAGAACCAGTTTCTGTTTCTTAAACTAAGAAAGATAAATAAGATATTATCGGTTTTAAGCATGATAATATTGCAACATTCCAGGTAATTATCAAAATTAACCTCAATTGTTTTTGATGTGTTTATTAGGTACAACTATTGGCGTAAATACTGAAAAATCATAAATCTCGTTATTTATAGCGAAATGCTAGTTACCACAATTTTTTTGCAGTTTCACTTGAGAATTTACCGGTTTAAATATATTAAACGATTTTCTTAATACCCTATATATATATATATATATATATATATATATATATATATATATATATATATATATATATATATATATATATATATATATATATATATATATATATATATATATATATATATATATATATATATATATATATATATATATATATATATATATAATATATATATATATATATATATATATATTGTAATATATTTTATCAAATTTAAGTTAATGCAGTTTCCGTAGCAATGCAAATTATAAGTATGTCCGCCTAGTTACTAGTTACAGTTATATTTGTTTAGTATTCCAGGAAACCATACAAGGAATAATTAATTTGCTTTCCTAAATTGGTGATTGTATTTTTACAACTGTCTCAATGTACCTGGAAGGATAAAGAAGAACGGATACAAATCCGTTCTTCGTCAAGATTACACTACGGTTGATAGTGTATCTTACAATATACCAAGTATAAATTTCGAACTATCCAGATAAGCCTTATGAAGGAAAAAATTTGTTGTGATTGGTGGTAAATTTGTCAGCGTTGTTCGTTATTTTAGACATATCAGATATAGCTTATATACGACGATGAATGGAAAAGTTCGCGGCCTAGTCAAAAAAACAAAATAGAATACGTACAAAAATATTTTTTATTTTTCGACGTAATCTCCACCTAGCTCTATACACTTCTTCCGCCCGCCTTCCAAAGCTTCGACACCTGTTTGAAAAAAAGATTCCTCAAGGTCTTCAAAATACTGGTTAACTGCAGCTTCGACTTCTTCTTTTGATGAAAATTTCTGGCCACCTAGGTGTTTTTTTAGGTGTGGAAACAGATGAAAGCTCAAAGGTGCCAAATCAGGAGAATAAGCCAGGTGTGGCAGCAATTTGAAACCACAATCACGAATTTGGCATAGACTCAACAAACGTGTGAACGCGAGCTTTGTCCTGATGGAACAAAACTTTCTTTCTCAGTAATCCTGGGCGTTTCTCTTTAATTTATTTTCGTAAACAACGCAAAAGGGTGCAATAGTAAGCCGAGGTTATTGTTTCGCCTTTCGGAAGGTAGTCCACCATAATAATACCTTTAGCATCCCAAAAAAACTGACGCTATCACTTTTCCAGCCGACAGAATTGCCTTCGCTTTCTTTGGGGTCGGTTCACCAGATTTTTTTCTACTGCTTGGATTGTTGTTTTGACTCTGGAATATAATGATGAACCCAGGTTTCGTCCATTGTCACAAACCTGTTAAGAAAATCTTGCAGATCAGCCTCAAACATCTCCAAACAGTCGCGAAAAATCGTGAGTCGAATTCGTTTTTGTTCAACTGAAAGCAATCTAGGCATCCACCTAGCGGAAACCTTAGAAAATCCGAGTTCGTTGGCAATGATGTTTTGTGTTCGTTCATACGAGATGCCTATAGTGTCTGCAATCTCTCTGATAGTTAATCTACGGTCTTTCAATATGAGATCATACACTTTGCCCATATTTTCTTCAGTAGTAGACGTCGTGAGCCGGACGGAGCGAGGGTCATCTTCGATGCTCTCTCGTCCACGTTTAAATTCTGCAATCCATTTTTTCACAATAGTATATGACGGGGCAAATTCCCCTAGTGTTGTTTTCATATCATCGTGGATTTCCTTTGGTGTTAATCTTTTTTTAAACAGGTACTTGATGACCGCACGTTGTTCAATTTTTTTCTATTTTTCCAAAAACGCTGCACTTGGTCCCACTAAACTCGTTCTAACCTAAAAACCACAAATTCTACAAAATTTTACACTGTGACAACCAAAGAAAGTATGAATTTATACTACTACAATAAAAATATTATATTTATTTTTTGGCGAGGCCGCGAATTTTTGAATCCATCCTCGTAAAATAAAATAATAAAGCAGTTAATTTTAAAATTATTTTAAATTTTTAATTCAGTCTTTGGTAGGTAAGTAGATTTTACTGCTATTTTCATAATGAACCTGTAATTTAATACACTCAAAAAAGTGGTCGATTCATTCCTAACCAACTACACGACATGTAAAATTCAATGATTGAGCTTGCAGTTTTTTTTTTTCAATTTTAAAATGATGCAATAGACTTTGATTTTACGAGTAGCTTTTACAGCAAAGTAATATGAATGAATATTTTACTAACTCAGTTTTAGTTGCTGACCTTTACCAGAAACGAACTTAATAATTTTCAAAATTACCACGAGGCAACCCTTCACCTTACTCGTCGACAAAATGTTCAACGATGATTAGCAATCAATTTGTGAAATGATATTGTTAACTAATAGTTTCATTACTTCATTCGTTTTACTTAACCTTATGACCTTTTTTATCGTTCAATTTCCGGTCTAAATAGGAATTAATTTTTTTTCAAATCCTGAGGATATCAGAGAGAATGTCGGAATACCGGTTAATGTTGTCCAATTGCCGAAATATACATTTTTGTATTTCACGGCACCTTTCCAGCACGCGATAGCGCTGCAATTACTTAAATGTCAAATTCTTATAATTTCTACCTCTGGGGGTAAATGAAATGTTTAGTATACAAAACAGAAATTAATAGAATGGAAGAATTACACGAATCTATACAGTCTTGGGAACAAAAAGCAAGATTTCGATTATAATGAAGCAGTAACTCAACTGGAGGAAACACATATACATATATATATATATATATATATATATATATATATATATATATATATATATATATATATATATATATATATATATATTTATATATATATATATATATATATATATATATATATATATATATATAT
>CM032446.1:97623863-97751363 GCA_019049505.1 Pachyrhynchus sulphureomaculatus | reverse complement strand
TTCCATCGCGAAGGAAAGTAATATAATTTGGGAAAAAATTACTCTCTAAAATTTTTGCATTTCTTCACAGTTGAGAATACTTAAATCACGAAAAATATTTCTTATTTCCGTAGGTTTGTGTGATTTTAAATTTAGTACACACATAGTACTTTAAATATTTTAGGTCACGTCAGGAAAAAGGAGCAAAGGATTGGAAGTGGATAGGTTTTATTGGGATAATAGTATAAAATTTTTTCTGGTTTTTACTGTGATAATGAGGTAATTTTAGCTACAATTAACTATAGCTAAATATATATTGGTGAAACGGGGGTTGAAAGGAGTAGCTTGGAATATATAATTTTATATGTTCCTTTCAGAGTTCTTGGAGTCAAGAAATCTGAAAATAATGGTTTCTTTCTTATCATGCTATATGTAAAGGGAAATTTGATTTAATTCTAGAGCTTTATAAAAAAAATGTATATATACAGAGTGTTGTAAAGATCGTTTAATATATTAAAATGGGTCATTTATTCAATCAAATGCAAACACGCTATAATAATTTTAATAAATTCGAGCGTAGCTCTAAGTTTTATACAATCAATCGACTATGCAATTTAAAAAGTTTTGCGCCTCCATTAGAAGCACACATTGCAATGCATCTATGAGAGAAAAGGAGTTTTTAAGGCGAGATAAATAGAAATAGCACAACTGTCAAGTCAACAGTCAAAGATTACATGCTTTTTTTTACATCGTAAAACATGTTACAAGAGATAAGTTTTTCGAGAAATATTGCAAATTGGTAATTTCAAAAGGTGCCTTAAATATGTTATTATGTTACCAAAACATTAATGACTTTTACAGTTTATTTAATTAAAGAAAAGTTTTTTTATGATACCTGTTTCATATTTAATTGTTTTCTGTATCAGATACCGCTAACATATTTTTAATATACCATATTTAATTGTTGAGAGCAGAGCCTTTTTTCACTTACAAAAAAATAAAATAGCAATCACCGCCAAGTAATGCTCAAATAGGTATCGAACAGTGTTTGTCAAGTTCATAGTTAGCCAGACAAAGGCAATCATTTTGGTAATACAGTTTTACCATTTTTTTAAAATTAGTAACAATATTTGTACTTTCCTTTTCCCCAAGTAAGAAAAACCTAGTCTGTTTCAAAAATTTCTAGAGGCATTGTCCCTTGAAATTAGTTACTTGTAATTTGAATTTCCGCTTTTTAGACGTAACACCGTCACATAATGCTGGAAAGAATTTTTTTATTGTATTGTAGAAAAACACACATCGTGTTAAAAATTGTTGTGAGTTGTCGTCCAAAAATGAATATAAATATGTAGAAGCTTTTAAAGAAATGCCTCTTTTTTGTGTGTAAAAAGCATGAAGCTACTGGTTTTTACCCGAAAAAATCCACTAGGAAATATAAACAGTAACTTTGACAATATTAAAAACAGTATTTTGACTTACATAATCGTCTTAATTTAGTTTCATATTAGATTAGCTGCTTCGATCGCATATACTGTTAGATTTGCATCATTAAAGTAAAAAAGAACAGGTAAACATTCACGAAAGTTCCATTGCGTCCTATTTATCCACACCAGCCCCTGATGTTTTCATATTAGCAATAAGAGTTGAATAAACCATTTTCCACCACCACAACGAAACTGTTAAAAATAAAGTGAGTTAATATAATTGACGTTCGCCTATCAACATATTTTAACAGGTATATGTACTTCTGTTGATCAGTTTCCAAATGACTTCAAAGACATCGGAACGTAATTATACATGTGTTTGTACAAGTTTTTTTAAATTTTAAATGATAAATAATTCTGTGCGTTAATTTGAAAATGACTTTATAGATGTCCCAATGTAAATACTACTTTTAGGATATAATATGGTTAGCCATTGATGTCACACCCAATGGCTAAAAGAGCACTAAAGTCTTATAGAGAGGGGCCGATCGAAAAACAGCGGGGCGCTAATTGGAGGTGGAGCATGTTAAAGAAGAAAACCTTCGATATTCTAAAAACTTAGGCACTTCTCACCACAACAAACTCAAATTCGATGACCAGAGGGGGTGGAAAAGGAGCCAGTTCATTCAATGGAATTTAATTTATACCCAATTTAAGAATGGATAACCGACGGAGGGAAAGAATTTTCTATTAAAAACTACATTAGACAATGAAACTATGAAACGTTAAATCCTATTTAAAAAGCGATGACCAAGGGGTAGTCTTTCTCTTGGTTGCGCTATAGGTAAAATTTTAATATAGTGGAAAACTCGCCCAGATGAAAATTGGATTAGCTCTTCTTTTTCTTCTCGCGAGACACAGAGATAGATAAAGTAATGACAATCATCTAGATATTTTTCATTAACTGGATTTCGAACCACCGATCCCATTACCTAGTATAGCATTCCACGTCACATCATCTTAATTGCCAACATAAGAAAAATATTTGTTTATTCACTGTTTTTACTTTCCTTGTAAAATAAACATTAAGTTTGGATAATTTAAACTGTGAGTCCCTTAAAGGTGAGTTATTTTACAATTTAGAATTAGCTATGGTCCAAGCTTAATTGCTTTCCAGAGCAGGTATTTATATAGCTAAAGTTTCACGAGTTTCGTCGTCCCTTTTGTTGTTGGGATCATTATTGTTGATGTTGTGTGTGGTAGACTGCTTTTATGGAGGTAATGGTTAGTTGGTAACAAGAAATGGGAACTATAATATTAAAATATCAGGGAAAAGCATAGTTTGTCTATTATTCCTGTTTAAAATATTAATGTGTTCTTAAAAATTTGCATATAGATCAAAATCGTCTCTATAATACACATATATATATATATATATATATATATATATATATATATATATATATATATATATATATATATATATATTTATACAAACGCAACTTGTGTATTGGTTATCTCTTTTGTGAAAAGTGTTTACGCTTCGGTCATCGATTTTTAAATTGACTCTAAGTTGGATGTAAGTTTTCAGAATTCCACTATACGTAGGGGTCCTTTCTCCTCAATCATCCATTCTTAGATTACCGTGTTGGGAATGGTCTAAGTTTTTAAAGTTCTAGATGGAAGAGGATATTTTTTTCATCAACGCTCCTCTCCTCTATAAGTAGTTCTGCCTTTAGTGTTTAGTGGTACATTTTTATGTATCTTGGATTGCTAAATCTTTATTTCGCTTGTACTTTTTTTCGGTGAGTAGACGAATTCCGAGGTCAGATTCAGCATCTTAAAATACATGGAATTATATTGTTTTAGACATCTTTTACCCGTTTTTAGTATTTCTGCCATAAGAATTAAAATATTCACTAATTCTACGCTATTTTTTAAAGTTAGAAAATAATTCTTGCGTGATGGCGTAAAACGAACAACTGCATGTTTTAGAGGCCGAAATTAAATATACAGAATACAAATTTATAGCATATTAGTTCTCACGTATTTAACAAAAAAAAAATTGCGGGCCTGTGATTAGGTTAAGTTTTGTTGGTTTTGTTAGAAGTCAGGCCCGTTTATAGTTTAGGTTTCAAAAAAATAATAAAGAGGAAAATCTTTCAAAAATGTGTAATAAGTAAAAATTTTAACACATGTAATTCTCTAAAATTTTATTTGCATGATTATAAAACTGACCTAACCAACCTAATAAATAAATTGGGATAGGTCCAAAGCCGTCCACCTTCTTCGGCTTTCTTTTGTTTCACACAAAAAATGCTTTCTTTTGATCGGTGGCCCGCATCAAGCGCGCGAAGCATCAAGGAATTTTTTTTTGGAGCTCCAGCTGAGTGTGGCTTTTATTTGAGGTTTGTAGGGGAGGCTTAAATATATCGTATTATTTTTGTTACTGATGGTGTTTCTTTTTTTTTGGATTCATTCTTTTGTTTATGATGTCTTTGCCGTTTTTAAGGACTCGCTGTAGTTTCGACAGTTTTTTTGTACAGTATTTTTTGTAGTTTTGAGCATAAAGTTTTTACAGTTTTTTTTTAAACTTTAGCGTTAAAACCCGATGTGCTTTCATTACTTGAGTTTGTTTGGGAGAGAGAGCCTTTATATTTTCTGCTACTTTAAACAAATGTTCAGGAAAGACTTGGTCCACGGGCCAAACTTCAGCCGCTTTTAAATTCGTTCACAATGGTGCCAATAATAGTAAGCTTCTGCAAATAAACTTACAACTTGATATCGTCTTATTTCATCATTTTTCTGTTGCTTGAGACTAGGTTTAAAAAAAAAAGAGACTGAAGCCGGTGAGTAGTAAGGTCTAGCAGTCATAACATTATTATATCCCATTAGCGTTTGCTAGGCTAGCAGTTGTAACAATTATATCCCATTAGCGTTTGCTATGTTCAACGCTTCTAGCGTTGTATTTGCATCAAGTAAAAGTAGCATTTTATTTTCAGGGATTAGCTTTACAATCCTTATAAAATCTTTCATTTATGTTACAAATCATTTTGAGTCAACATAGCCAGTGTCTGGAATAGGGACAACACTCTCAGAAGGTGTGCCAGTCCCCAGTTCAGGATTTTGTCTCATTATTTTGAATATAAACATTGGTGGCATAAACTATCCAACCACACTGGCAGAACACAAGTCCTCTTTCTCCGCTTGTGATTGCGCCGATCTGTTTCTGCCTTTTTAGTTCTAAAACTTTTTGTTTTTTTTTCTGAACAGTGGAAAATCCACTCTCATCAACTTAAATGTTTTTGTAGACGTTAATATATTTTAACCTACCGTTCTTTCAACGTGAGGTTTGAATTGCACTGCTCTCCTCTCTCAGCTGTACTCGCCCATTACCAAGAAATTATTTTTTTTTTGCCTATAAAATTTTATTTGCTTCATTTTAAATGATCGCCTTTCATGGGCGGGTTAATTTCATAAATGATTTGATAAAATGCAGTTTTACCCTTTTTTTAATTTTTCACAAATTTTCAACCTTCAAAAATAAAGTATTATGCTTCTACTTGACTCCACAAGTCACCCGTTTCAGTATATGCAGTGAATTTCATAATACATTTCTTTCTTGTTTTCCCTGTAAATGGTTTTTTACTGTTGGGAATAAAGCTATTGTTATTATTATTACAAAAAGTTCTTCTTTCTCACATTTGATCAATGTGGTTCCATGGGGGGGCCACGGGCCAAAACCAAGTCAGCACAAACGCTATTACCACTTGTTACCTATTGTACCTATTGTTATTATTATTATTATAATACCCTATATATATATATATATATATATATATATATATATATATATATATATATATATATATATATATATATATATATGTAAAGATGAAAACCTAACCACGACGGACAACGGAACTAAAGCTACTCTACCACACGTTGAAGGAGACCCATGGACAAGATTAGACGAGTTCTGCGTAGACAAATCATATTAGCTATATAAAAAGTACACAAAACAAGATCAATTATGAAAAACCAGTTGAGAAATTTTATTTAGAAGATCAGAGTAATTCCAACGTATCATGTGGAACTTGCAGCAAAGTAACAGGAAAATATCGGTCAGACGAGAAGAGCATAAATTATCTCTTAAAAATAAACCAATTACATCTGCCCTGATCAACATAGAAAATTACTAGGCAGTAACAATTCGATAAGCTATTGAAATCTATGAGACACTTGAACAAGATAGAAAACCCACTAAATTTATCCAACACACGACAATTATAACTATCCATGGATAGAACACAAAAGAAAACAACAAAGCCATTGAAGTAACGGTTAAGAGACGGAGCTAACAATGCCCAATCAATGTCATTACAACTTCCAGCGCAGAACACACCCGGCAGCAACGTACATTCTCAGTAATTCTCTTAGCTCCAACGAGTCAGCATTGAAAATGCCAAGTGGAGACCTTGGTGCAACGTCTGCAAAATTCCACTGGAATGTAACAAACGAACGGATGTATTTCCAAATTAACAGTTTCATATTATAGTGAATTCAAACAAATAAGGGTTAAATCCGGTAGTAGTTACGGCTTGGCTGCAATTCCATGAAAATGATCATTTTTTGTTCTTTGCAAAACACAATATGTGTTGTTCCTAGTTATTTGGAATAAGGAAAGAGAAACAAGATTCTTTTTTTTTCATGTCAAAAAAATGATATACTGTTGTTTCATACTTTAAAATATTTTTTTTTTATTTTTAGAATACCTCTATTCTTCTCTCATCATAACTACTCTTTCAATTTGTTTTTCCTAAAAAGAACATCCTATATATTTTAATTTTAATAGATTTCATTTTTTAATAACAATTCAATAATACAGAATTTAATAGGCTTACTTACAGTCAGCAGAAAATTGTGATATAACAGCAATGTTATGGGTAGGAATTTATTTATCGATTATATATAGTTATCTCTTCCTACTACATTTATTTTATGGTATCATTTTCGCTTCATTTAAGGCAGAGTTGTTGAACAAAATTTTTATTACGAGCATTGTCAATTGAAATAATAAAAAAATACAAAAATAACTTTAAAAATAACAGAATAAAAACGTCCACAATGCGAATACACCGAAATTTTTTTTTTTGAAAAATTCTTCCATCAATATGTTTCAAAAATTGTTTCAAGTTATTTTAAATGATTGTTGCAAGTTTGAACTTACCTGATAAAAATGGTTGTAAAAAATGATAAAAACAAAACCGCAATCTCTAATGTTATTTGTTAGTACCATCATTAAATTGTCTACACACAGCAGTTGAGTCAAATAATATTTTAAGAGTGGTTTTGTTTCTTTTGCAGAAAATATGAAAGCGTGACATACACAGAAAAACGGTCCATCATGAGTCTTGGTTTCTCTCTGCAATCTTCAATCCTTATCATTTTGGCATGTTCGTTTGTGTCAACATGGGGCAACATTCACTCACAAGAAGATGGATTCACGTTTGATTTGCCTGAGAACTTTGACGCAGAGTTAGTAGAACAACCAAGGAAAATTTTAAGTAATAATGAATATGAGGCTATTATTGGAAAAGTCTTCCATTTAGCAGTTCCTAATACAAAACGGGAAGAACATCATCATGGATTTGTGGTGAGTACTGCTCTAATCCCGTTTTAAGATATTCATATAAAATATATTTTTTAATACCATTTATCGTCAGCTGATATTTAACAACCTTAGATCTAAATTATTGAGAATAGGAATTAAAATATTATTTGTATAAAAATAAAATTCTGTTTCTAAAGAATTTCAGTGAATTTGAGAAAATTTACTAGCTTGAGTCTATAGAACATAGTGTTAGGTAATCGTAAGAAAATGCATTGCTCGATATATAGATAAATAGAGATACTAACACTTAATGTTAAACTGCCGAGGGTTCAAAGTTCTCAAAATTTGTGAGGATGTTCACAATTTCCTTGTCAATTAGAGGCTATTTAGATTAGTTTTTTAAAACAGATCTTTGGGTCAGTAAAGGCAGAAAGTATATATAATTCTTACATGTTTTTATTTTGAGGTAAAATTAAACAAAAATTAAAAAAATATATATATAGTTAATGCGTAAATATAGTTAATAAATAACTTTGTATATAAATAACTGTAAAAATAACTAAAAGTTATTAATTTGCTCATATAAAATATACAGTTATAAAAAATCTAGGAGCGAATATCTTATTATAATTACAAAAGAAGATACTCTAATATGTTTTTCAATACAAAAGACATTTCTTCTATCTTTAGTTGGTCAATTTATTAATTAAATCCTTGTTCATAGACGTATGGTGAAAGTGGCAGAATAAAAAGAGGATTTTTTTGCAGATAATATTCAATATCAGCTCTATAATTATATAACAGGTAATTTTAATCTGTAGCAAAAGGATGTTTACTACTAAAGTAACAAAGAATGACTAGACTTTTATCAACACATCTTTCTATAGGGTCCATATTCAGCGATGACATCCCTGGTATCAGTTTTGTTTTCAAATTCTCTGGTGAAACATCGCAACATATTTTGAAATTGAATCTTGCTTCAGCTACGCCAACAGTGATGACTATCAGTTTTCAATATTCTTCAGAGTTGGTACGAGTGATTTAATGGATAAAACATAACCTCAAACTAGAAACTTTAAACTAGATACAGAAGGATTAATTAGATACACTTGGTATCAGAGGACAAAACACAAAAACAAATTGTACTTATCAAATAGCTTTCAATCTTAGCGTTTTTATATGTGGGTTAACTCGATGCTAATGAAGTTAGTACATCAGCTATCAACCGACTGAATCAATGATAGAATTCACCGCCGAATATAATAATCCACTTACACTGTAATGGTTGCTAAAATTCGTTATTCTATATTTCAAACAAAGATCAAAATGGAAATAGAGTTCTAGAATAAGATAATATAGGTTGCAGAAATGTAATGATATCGTGGCAGCATTACAGTATTGTCCAAAACGGACCATGTAATACAAGTGTATGTTTCGGCACTTAGATAATGCTGACGAACATTACACCATCGTCCATATATCTATAGGACATAGAAAAGGACTAAATCCATATTCAGGTGGGGAACTGTTTGATAAACAAAATTAAAAATTTTTTTTAGCTACCAAACTTTTGAAATTTTACTGATTTCTTCATCAAGGTCTTATAAACACAAGTTTCAAATAATTGCTAGTGAAACAAATTCTGTATTTAAAATAACGTTGTAAAAACTATCAATAATATTACCTTATATTTGTTTACATCAAACTACGGTTTCTATACACCTTTTAAATTTTGGTTCTTAATAATCCGTTAAGAATATTTACAATTTTATTATATATTAAACATTTTCTGTAAGTAAAAACCTACCGTTTTTAAGAATTTTGCTTCTTTTTGTATAACAGGTGGTTCATCACGCTTATTCTCCCTTAAAAATCAGAAATTAATATTTAGTCAACCCAAGGCATCTGCATATTTACATTAAAATAAAATCAATCATGTAACGTGCTATCAAAATGGATTGCTTGCATCGATCAAATTTATAATGTTGTTTGCATTGGTCAAATTTACAATGTTGACTTATGAATTTTAAAAAATTCCTTGGTTGACCGGTTTTCGCGATATCATTAAAAGCCTAACCACAGAAATATTTACCTATCGCTACAGGAAGACAAACACGTGAAACAAAACATCGCCGCAAAACAAAGCCGGTTAGCTACCGCTGGATTATTAAAATATGCTTCGTCCAGTTTCTTAGAGATGCTCCGCACATTTTTCTCTAGTATTGTTACATATAATACAATGTCTACTTGCGCAGTATCTCTGCAAGACTCGATAAGGGACAGTCCTACGTGCCGGCGGCAGCCAGCTTCGTTTTGCGGAGACGTTTTATTCTACGTGTTTGCCTTTCTGTATGTGTGGGTATGTATTTCTGCTATATTTTCTGTGGTATAACTTAATGAAGCTTTGGCTATTAAAGAAGGCAATAGATAATATTATATTCATCATCAACAATCATATATAACCAGTTATAAAAATTTATAAACATAAGTCGCAACACTTTGACGGCATTCAATGCATTTTATATTAGAAGGCAGGAGGCCATTTATTTTTCATACTGCGTTGCTATGAGCATAGTATAAAGTAACTTTTTGTATATCATCAGGACGTGGTAAATTGTTCGATGTTTGGACGGTTGCAAGATAGTTATCGATATTTTGATAACTATCGATATATCGACAGCTAGCTGTATTGATAGTTATCGATATATTGATATTTATCGGTATACGATATTCATCGATATATAGGGAGTTATTGATATATCGGCAATATATTGATATTGATAAGTCAAAATTGTCAATAGGTAGGTTGTAATCGACTATCAATAGGTAACATTCGTTGTAATCCGTCCCTAGCCCTTACCATAATCACGGAATTTTTAAAGGAATCTTGTTTTGCCGAAGAATGTCTCGGGTATGGACGTCTAGGGTTAATATGTGCAAGACATAAATTTAACAGTGTTACATAATTATGTTTTATTTAATTTTACGGACTTCCGGATTGATTCAAAGTGATCTTGACTTTAGAGTTTTAAATAGGATACTATATACGTTTTACATTATTTCGAATAAAACATTACTCGACTTTTGTCACTTTAAATCATTTATTTTTTAACTTTAACCTTTCCTCCTAGAGTGCTAAGACTACATCAAAATACATATTTATCACATTGTATCGATACTTTCGATTTTACAAGCATATAACTGTCTAATCCGCTAAAAAGGTTTAACCTTAAAAGCAGTATCATTTGATAGAGGCTTGAATTAACATAAATGCCAGTCAGCTAAGTAAATTTACGAAACTGAGCCGTGCAAGACTAAAAAAATCGTTTTACTCATAAAAACGAAAAATTATAAAATTTACTGTAGGAATTATGACAGTACCAAGAATAAAAGCCAACTGGAGAATTAGATGTTATAAATTCCACAACTAGATCGTGTTAAGTTTTGGACCGTTTTAGTGAATCTGAAGAGTCTCCGGATCTTTTACTGAAATATTTTAGTTGGTTTACTTATTGCAAGCTACAACATTTTAGTTAGATCAGCTCTAAAGTTACATATTCTTAATGAAATATTCTACAACGTCCTGATTCACTTTAAAACTGATGTAATTTCGCAACAAAAGCTTTAAATTGACGGGACCATCGGTAGACTAACTAAAGTTATGAAGCTGAGCGGTCCAAGACCAGAAAATTATTTTTCATTTATAATCATACTTATAGAAATAAACGCTTATCCTAAAATTTCTTTTTAACTTTCCTAAGTAATCCAAAGTTTCCCTGCTGACATTTACCATACGAAATATAATAAAAATAGAAGTGAACTGGATAACTAGAAGTTTTGATTTTTGTAATAACTAGCTTGGGTCTAAGTTTCAGACCCATATAGTTGTAAACGTATACTGCATTTTTACTATCCTTGCTAAAGGAATCCCTCCACCCACACCCTCCTAGATTTTTGATTTTCACGTTTTAGTCCCCATTACTGTCAGCATGATAACTCTTGAGCAAAATGAGTTGGTACACATTGGATAACATTTGAAATAGGAATAAAACCTACAGTTTTTAAGCAATCTCGCTAATATTGTAGAGGGTGAAAGGGGGGGAGATTAAGAAATTTATGAATTTATCAGACGTCAATAATTTCCGATTTTTGGATGAGATAATTAGAAAATTTTAAGTATGATTATTTAAAGTCATCATCTAAGGGTAAAGAATTGAGGAGTGTATTAAAAGGGTGGTTTCATATATATCGTATTACACGTCCTTTTCAGGATTGTTGTGAAGACTACGAATCTGCAAATTGTGTTTTTTTTTTTTCCTTGTTTTTAATAATTTATGGTAAAACGTAAGAGAAGGTAATGAAGTAGGCGAGCAAGTTAGAGCGGTTTCTTCGTATATATCGAGTTATACGTCCTTTTCAGGGTTCTTAAAGTACAGCAATTATGTTATTTTTCATTGTTTTCACTTATTTATGGCCAACCATATAAGAAGTTAATGAGGTGGAGATGAGTTACAGGGGTTTCTTTTTATATATGGGGGTGTATTTCTTTTTCAGGATTTTTGAAGTCAAGGATTCCCAAAATTATGTTATTTTGTAATTATTCATATAAATTTTGACAAAAATATTATGTAGAAAGAAATGTCACGTTTCCGATATAAATACAAGAACACAGTAGAGCGAATAGCTCTAAACAAATTTAGAAATATGCTTGATTTCATGGTAATTGTGAAGGACAGAAAACTCGAAGTATACCTGTTCTTCACTGCTGGTAGTAATATACAGGAAACAAAAGATAAATTATTACTCCAAGGTGAAAGATCCACATTGCGGGCAGCATAACATGTGCATATGTTTTTGATAAGGGAATTTGGATCGGCAATAAATGCTTATCTATAAAATATGTGCTTGAAGTGTAAAGATTTGAGATTTGGGATATCTTACATATCCTCATATGTATCTGATTTAAAATTTGAGTGTTGCAACCTTTTCACTCGAAATAGAAATATTTAAAATTATATATGGCTGTCAATACATGCAAATTTAACTATCTAAGTGACAAACATGTTATGAAGGTGAATCGAATCATATTTAAGAATTACCCAGTAAAGATTACTTTAGCTCATTCTATTTTTATCAAGTCGAAGTGTTTTAGAAATGGCAGAAATGTTTAGCTTCCCCAAATAAAAATAAGTAAAAAGTGGTTCTGAATAATACAAGATATTTCATACTATTTAATTTGTGATATAAAATATGTAGTAAAAACTAATGGATAAATTATCGTAAACCAAAGTATGGTCCTTGTGAAAGGTATTTCTATAATATATGAATTGTTCCAGAGAGCAAAAATTGTTACTGCAAAATTTTGTTTTGAAGAAAAAGAGAAAATCCTTCGACGTAAAATCAAGGCTACAGAAAGGCCAACTTATGTCAAATCAGACCAAAGAGCAACTAAATTTTCAAGGACCGCTCTGTGACCGTACCTTAGCTGCCCGTCCTTAGCGCCTACATAATAATCAAATAAATTTTAATTTTTTTTGTGACAGATGTATATTAAAATTAAAATATTGAGAAAATATTCCTTATGCTAAAGGCCATTTACAAAGAAAGCATCAGGAGTCCCCCTTCGTGACATATGTTTTGAAAATAATTTTGTAGTATATGACAGAGTAGAGTTTAGATAGTTTTAAACTAAAATATTAAAAAGCAACTGTAATAGTTATTTGTAACGGTAACGAATTTACAATACACAGTAGTGTTAAAAGTGCATTATCGTACAGATAAATATGGAACATAATAGAAACCCGAAGTCCCATAATATCAACCTTTGTTACCTCTTTGCCTTTAAAAATTTAGAACTATACTATGGATAAACTTCTCCACTCTGGTTTGGAAATAATTAAGGTCTACTCTACCACATATTACGAAACTATTTCCATAACATATACTTTATTTATCAGTACGTGAATTTCTTGTGGTTCTTACCTAATTATTTTTTATTATTTTAGGCTAAACTACATAATAAAAAGAGCTTGCCACATTGGCTGATTTTTAACAAAAAGACTGCCGTCTTTTGGGGAATACCAATACCAGGAGATGAAGGAACATTACATATCACAATTTCACCTATTGGAGAGGAGAACATCTCTGAAGATATAGTTGTTAATGTATTTGGAGACAACGAGGAGTCTCTGACTACGGCAAAATGCAAATCAAACGAAGATAACACCATTTTAACTTTACTTCTAGACAAAAATCTTCGAGCAATCAAACCAAAACAAAGAGTCATTGCAGTCAATAACATAGCGAGGTTTTTTAGATTACCATATGTAAGTAATTAAAAAATATGTATCTTTATAATCCACCCGCCCGTGTTTCAAATAGAAAATACATGACCGTAATTCTAGCAACAAAAACTGGTCGAAATTAAGAAGTGCAGGTTAGCAAAAATTCAAAGCGTAATCAAGACACATTCATTATGCTTTATATTACTATTGCTGTAAGATACCATTAAAAACTAAAACAAATGATCAAGTTATCTTCAAATTTATTTTAAAGCAAGAACCTCAACTAACTCATATCAACAAATTCTAAAAATGCCATCAAATTTGTTAATTCAGCTTTGGGAGAGTTATGCAATTTGAACTATCATTCCAAGAAGCTCTTTTGCTTCTTTACACGGGGGAGTTAACCTCGGGAATGGATACTGCACCAGATTCAACTTCCAGGGACATAGGAAGGAATAGCGGAAGAGCCGGAAAATCATATTAGACCGTAGTCAGTTTTATTCTTGCCGTTAATTTAATGTAAATTTTAAAAATCGTTCAGGTACAGTGAAAAGAAAGAATAGACAATTTTAAGTAGGGAGGGAAGAGGCAGAAGAGCAAATATGCGTGAGAAATACTGACGTCATGATCAGAGTGCTCGGCAGGTGAGAGCGAAGGCAACTTTCTGTGCATTGGATATCAACTTAGAAACTCCAAGCGCGAATGCATATGAGAGAGAGACCGAGAAGGAATGGGGTAGCGAATGGTACGGAAGGAGATGGGGATGAGAGAGAAGTTTGGTCGGATGTAAAGGTATAGTCGTGACACTAGGCGTGGGATCCTGATGCAGAAAAAACTCTACCGCATGAATACAAATACAAATTAATTGTTCTATTGGTTGACATCATTCATCTTTCTAGTTTGACAGTTTAGTAGGTGTAATTATAAAATTTTAAAAATAAAAGTTAAACCCGAAACTTGTAAAATCTCGAATTTGTCCTTTAACAGTGTCCATCGCGACTTTTCTGAAACACCCATTGCGAGCTTTGTACTTCCATTTTTGACGTGTCTACAATTTTCTAAAGAATAGTTTGTTCAAAAATTTTAAATTCTTAACGCCAGCTCGGCCAAAGATCAATATTTTTCGATGTAATTTTGTTCACACAAATTCATTACAACAAATTTCATCAAAATCGGAGACGTTCATTACGGAAGTATATTGAATTTTTGTGGAATGGCCCACATTGCTTTCTCATCAAATGAAAGAAAAACATACTAAAGTTTTTCTTAAAAACGAAGACACAGACAAAGACAATCTAGCGAACAAATTTTTTATAGAACCTATTTAGTTTCTAGATACAATTAATAGAAGTAATTGATACTACATAACAGTTATCACCACTACACTAAACACTTTATTACACTCGACACGCATTTCGCTAATCATGTTAACATCATCAGGAGTGATGACTAACTAAAAATTAAAAACTTGACTATTTATGCTAAGAGGTTTTATTCCAGTTGAGTAACCCATACAAAATGTGAAAATAGGTCCTCGGGCCTATTTTTACATTTTATAATTTCATATACATCTAATAATTTCCTATCACATGCAGTTTTTATTAACCTCAGATTATTTAATATTGATATGATTAAATGCAAAAGTATATTCGGCAATACTTCATTTTTCTGATCTACCTTTATGTTCTTTAAATTTTGTTGGCATCGGCCTTCTTATTTGATCTTTTCTTTTTATGGGCATAGCACACGTGCTGTTGGGAAATGCCTAAAGTGCGTGTGCGGAAAAACGATTTATGTTGGTTTTGGATCGCTGTAAATTGCACTCGGTGAGAAACACAGTCCTAAGAAAATCATTCCAAAAGGATGAGGTTCTCCATATGAAAGATTACTTGGAAAGGGTTATACCAGGCTATACAAGCTGAACTTCATACGGATGTGAAATATTAGCGCGACGTGTATTCCTAGCTTGCACTGCATTGGGAGGAATTTAGGGGGCTACATCCATTGAACATTTTCCATCAAAAGAGTTGTAAAATAGACTCAAGTGCTCAGCGGTTTTTGAATTTTCCAAAGAGTCAAGGTTGCTGGTCAGTTATTGCAGTCCAGTCAGGCGAGCAGCTCTCTTCTGAATATAATCCAATAAAAATGTTTGGAAGCCCCCCTCCCAAACATGGGAGCAGTATTCCATCGTTGATCGATTAGGAGTTTTTGTTCAGAATTAACATTTGTTGTAGTGCGTGAAGCTTTCTAGTTCGAAATAATATTTCGAGAGTTCTCTTTGCTATACTTTCAACATGTTCATGCCAAAACATGTTTGCCTCAAATTAACGCCCGGCAAATTGAGTGACAAGGTTAGAGGAATGGAGTGTCCTACTCTCCGCTAACTACGAGTATGTCGTGTTTAGCGTTAAAAAAAAACTGCCGCCTGGGCTTTTGTAGAGTTAAATTCTACTTGGTTACTGTCACTCCAAAATAAAATTTCTTCCAGGTTTTTGTTAATTTGAACGACTTTCTGCTGTCTGAGAATATTTGCTTCAGTAGCAGATGTTCAAGCATTCAAAGTGAATGAAGAAATAAGCGTACTGTCATCTGCAAAGCTATATATTGAATTCCAGCAGACCGTTAATGTAAATGAGAAAGAAAGTAGGAGACAGTATGGTGCCTTGGAGCAGACTGGTGTTGATAGTGAAGATGTTAGAAAGAAATCCGTCATCCACTCGTAATCACTGCTCATTGACGAAACACGAGAGCCATAAACATAACTTTTCAGACATACCAGAAGAGCGTAGCGTAGCCAACAATCCATCGTACCAAACACGGGATGCCTTGGATATATCAAGTGCAACCTCTCAAGATTCTCCAAAATGTTCAGATGCATTGTTCCAAACATGTCTTACATAAATTAGAAGATCTCCTATTGATCTGTGCATGCGAAAGCCATATTGATGATCGCTATTAATATATGATCTTTCAAGATATTTTAGAAGATGCTGATTGATAGCTTTTTTTTATGACTTTCGATATTATTGAATACTATGCGACTGGTCAGTAGTTGTTTGGTAAGGTCTTTTTGCCCTTTTTGGGTATCGGTTGAACTGTAGCGCACTTCCAGCAGAAAGGAAATATTCCCTTTCTGTAGGTTGAAAAGTCGACAGAATACTGGTGTTAGTTCTCTCGTGCATTTTTGGAGTATTATGGCAGGCATTTCGTCAACGCCAGAGACTTTTTTGGCCTCTAACTTCATTAAAATACGTTTCATGATACATTCTCTTAAGACAATGTCGAGCATCTTTAACTGCACTGTGGAAGTAATTGGTGATGTTTTTCTTTGGAAATCGACAGTAGAATGTAAAACACAAAGTTCAGCTAACAAGTTGGCTTTCTCGACTGGTGTTGTTGCAATAATATGATGTGGCCGTGTAAGTGGTGCTATAGTAGATTTGGTGAAATTTTGACTAATGACTTTAGCGACTTTGATTGTGTGACTCTTTTGTTTCGTTGATAATTCCTATGCATCTGTTCCGGGTACTAACAAAGATGTTTCGATTGATGACGTTAGGATTTTCACGCCGGTAGGATACAAGGAATTGTATTAAGTATGCATACGTATTACTCCATCGAAAGCCGACACAGCAGCTTTCGAGTCGACAGAGTGGTTAACAACCAACGCTTAAAAGCAGGTAGGGCTTTTCGAGAGATCGTCCTCAAGCATATATAGTTAATTTAAAACGACTGAGAACGGACGAAGTCTATATTTCAGCAGTTTACACGCTGTTCTTTTATTCTTCAAATCCATTCTGAGTCGCGTTTCGCTATCTCACGGCTCGTCAGTCAGAGTAAGATTGACAAATAAGAGAACAGAATTTACTGGTACTTGAGTTCATCCAATTTAGCAGATTTGTAGTGCCAAATATTCGATGTGTAAATCTCTGGATTGATTATTAAAACAAGTCAAGAAGACCTGCGAACTCTCCGTCTCGAGCAGGGATCTGCTCAACATACATCTTCTTACAATGATTACAACTTTCCTCATATGTTCTACTGCTTTCATGTTGATGGATTTTATCCTTCGGATTTCCTAACATATTTTTTAAGTTGGTGGTGTTAATTGGTGTTGATACGCCGCAAGACTCCGTAGATACAAAGAACCAAACGAGAGGAAAGACACCAACAACCTCTTCCGAAGAAGCGAAAAACAGTTCTACCGGAAAACTATGCACAACAAACAGACAGCAGTGACCGAACCACCAAACAAACAAGAACTCACAGATCATTGGAAAAGTATCGGGTCAGAACACAAACTACCCAATAATAACACCCTCTGGATCAAAGCCGAAGAAGGCAAAGATAAACATGTGACAGGAAGATTCCACATTAATTACCGTGGGACCAAAGAGCATTATGAGGCGCCTGGATGCAAGAGGTTCCGGAGGTGGAATGGCCCCCCGTTCGGATCTTCGAGTGGGGGCTGGTTCGGGGGCGTCAACATGCAGACATCATAATTTTAAAATAGATTTTTGCAACATACAAGGTTTAAACGCGAACATAAATTCAGTGCATCAACACCTGCAATCAAATAAACCTCATGTACTCGCTCTATGTGAAACCAAGGTCAGTCCATCGACCAGCACGGTCAACTATCTTTATCCTGGGTACGACTTCTATTCCCGATTTAGGCGTAACTTTGGAATCTGACTTTTTGTCAGAAGCGACCTTTCTTGTCAACGAGAAGAGGCTCTGGAGCCCCCAAACTTTAATGTTATGTAGTTAAAAATAACGACTCAACAAACCACAAGGTTCATCTGTATCCTGTATCGACCACAAAGTGATACCAATTTTCGAACACTTTTCGCTTCTCTTGTAGACACCATCGATCATTTACAAATTAACTATCCAAGTGCCGAAATTGCCATCCTGGGCGACTTTAATGTCCACAATATCAACTGGCTTAAATATTCAAATACTACCGACGAACAAGGTCGTGAAGCTGAATCATTCTCAATCAGTTGTGGCTTAACTCAGCTTATTGACTAACCAACACGGATCCCTGATCGCGACGGGGAGTTCGCCAGTCTTCTTGATCTGTTTTTAATCACCAATCCGGAGATTTACACGGTCACCGTAAATCCGCCGTTAGGTTCTTCCGACCATAAACTGCTTTCGACATCGAGTATCCTGCCAATCAATGACGGAGAGGCGCCTAGGCCGCGCAAGATTTGGCCCTACAAATCTGCCAAATGGGAAGATCTCATGGAATACTTTCGAACTTTCCCTTGGATGAACGTTTGTTTTCGATCCGATAACCCATCTGACTGCGCCAGAGAGGTCTCCGATGTTATTTTGCCTGGTATGGAAGCTTACATCCCTTTTTCGAAGAAATGCTCCTCCAACGGCAAGCCTTGGTTTGACCGAAAATGCAAAGAAGCTGTTGCTTCTAAACATATGGCGTGAAAATCACCATAAATCGTAACACCTTTGTTCGTGCCCGGAACAGATGCAAAGGAATTATCGACGAAACCAAGCAGGCGCACAGTCAACGAATTAGAAACAAACTTCTCGCTTGTCCCAACAATTCCAGGTCCTTTTGGGCAGTTGCTAAGGCAGTTAGTCAAAATTTTACCAAATCCACCATACCACCACTCACACGGCCAGATAATTCCATCGCAACCACACCTGTTGAGAGAGCGAACTTGTTGGCTGAACTCTTTGCTTCACATTCTACTGTCGATTTGCAAGGAAAAACACCACCTACTATTCCCATATTGCAGTCAAAGATGCCCGATGTTGTCTTCAGACAGCGCATCATAAAGCGTATTTTAATGGAGCTAGACACCAAAAAGGCTTCTGGCGCTGACGGAATACCTGCCATAGTTCTCAAAAACTGTACAAGGGAACTAACACCAGTTTTCTGTAGACTTTTTAACCTGTCCTACAGAAAGGGAATATTTCCGTCCTGCTGGAAATGTGCCACGGTTCAGCTGATACCTAAAAAAGGCAAGAAGACCTTGCCAAATAACTACCGACCAGTCGCACTGCTTTCAATAATATCGGAAGTCATGGAAAAGGTTATCAATCAGCATCTTCTAAAATATCTTGAACGATTCAATATTATTAGCGATCACCAATATGGTTTTCGTAAACATAGATCAACAGGAGATCTTCTGAGTTATGTAACACATGTTTGGAACAACGCAATTGAACACGGTTGCTCTTGACATATCCAAGGCATTCGACCGTGTCTGGCACGATGGACTGTTGGCTAAGTTACGCTCTTATGGTATGTCTGAAAGGTTCTGTTTGTGGCTCTCATGTTTCCTCAGAGAGCGTTCTTTACGAGTGGCGGACGACGGATTTCTTTCTAACAACTTCACTATCAACGCCGGTGTGCCCCAGGACTCCATACCTTCTCCTACTCTCTTTCTCATTTACATTAACGACTCGCTGGAAAAGACCGGGAATCCAATCTACAGCTTTGCAGATGACAGTACGCTTGTCTCTTCATTCACCTTGAACGCTCGAACATCGGCTGCTCAGGCGAATATCCGCAGACAGCACGAGGTCGTTCAACTTAACAAAGACCTGGAAGAAATTCTATCTTGGGGTGACAGTAACCAAGTGGAATTTAACGCTACAAAAACCCAGGCGGCAGTTTTTTTCTAAAAAAGTTAACGTTGCTGAACCCGACATAGTTATGTCGGGGCATTCCATTCCCCTAGCATCGTCGCTCACTTTGTCGAGTGTTAGTTTGGGAGCAAATATGTCCTGGCATGAACATGTTGCAGGTATAGCAAGGAGAGCTTCTCAAAAGTTGGGAATATTATTTCGAACCAGAAAGCTTTACACCCCACAACAGCGGTTAATTCTTTACAAAGCTCAAATTCGACCAACTATGGAATACTGCTCCCACGTTTGGGGCTCCGCTCCCAAACATACACTGCATTTGTTGGATTCTGTTCAGAGAAGAGCTGTCCGTCTGTTTGGAGACCCGGAATTGACCGGCGGCCTTGATTCGCTGGAACATCGAATTGAATCTGTTCTACAAGTATTTTCATGGAAAGTGTTCGAAGGATGTAGCCCGCTTAATTTCTCCCAAAGCGGTGCATGTTAGAAATACACGTCGCGCTGGTGCTTCACATCCGTATGAGGTTCAGCTTGTTACTCCGTGTACAATGCTTTTCAAGCAGTTTTTTATATGGAGAACATCATCCCTTTGGAATAATCTGCCCAGCACTGTGTTTCCCACCGAGTACAATTTACAGCGATTCAAGAACAACTTGAATCGCTTTTTCCGCACACATGCCGCTCCTGTAGCGCTTTAGGGACTTCCCTGCAGCACGTGTGCTAGACCCATGAAAAAAAAAGATAAGTTGTCTGATATTTACAGACTAACGTGAGGCCTACATTAAGTCCTCTGATATATTTTGAATTACATGGTATTGAAATATAATTCGTTTTATGCTTGTCACAAGCAAAACAGGTGAAATTGTGAATATTTAACCTAAACTTATCGATTTACTAACTTGTTATATACTTAATACGATTTCTTTTATTTTTGAATATAACTTCATTCAACGAGAAAGTGACTAAACGATGATCCAAAAAGTGTAATGTAGCAAGTTTATGTTGTTTACTATTGCTCTGTTATGCTATCTTCCTATAGATGTCAAATTTCAATTTTTGATAACTAAAATACCCACGAATGGTAATCATTGTTCTCAATTTCACAAGTAAATCTAATGGTGTCATGTCGGCTATTTAATTTAGAAACAAAATCATATGCATTAATTTTTTTGTATAAAAAATCGCGAATATAACATCAACATACCTATACAATTCTCTTGGAAAATACTCAAATTCTTGAAGAACCTCGGTTTCAAACTTACTTATAAATAAATTTGCCATCAAGAATGATAAGCAATTACCCACAGCCGTGCCTTTTTTTTAAACAAAAATTGATCGTTATAATCTCTCCATTCTAAGTATTACAAGATTTGTGGTATTGGTATCCAAGGGAACAAAGAACTGTATCAAAAGAAATTAAAAGTTCGCTTCGGTAAAAATTAGTACTTTCGTTTTGGTTAATGAATTCTGAGAGTTTTGCATTAAAAAAGGATTCTCCTCTTTCAGTTCAAAACTAAATTTTCAAATTCTTTTGAATGAATTGATTTTTGTACCTTAAAAGCTATTAGGAAATTTCATTAGGTATTTGTTTTTAGAGTGCCTTTACGTTAAAACCACAATTGGAACAAGATGACATAACAGATAGTTCAGTAGTACTAGCAGGACCTGGTAACATTCAATCACGAACATCTAAAATTACATCATACCTTCAAGTATTGGTAGGATGTGATGGGCGAATATGGGAAACAACAGCATCGTTAATTCATAATCTTAAACTACAGGCAAGAGATGGGACAATATCAGAAGTTTTACGGTTGCCGTTAATTGGTTGGAGGGTAAAAACTGAGACAAAACCTATTATGAGAAGTAAGAGACAAGCAGCAACTGTAGATGACTATGGTAAGTTGAGCATTAAAAAAATACATACGACCTCAAATTGCAGGTTTTGATCAAAGTTATGCTAATAAAGACACTAATAATGTCCTATACTCTGCACAATCACGTTTCAATGAACCAGGTATCGAGAAAAAATATTTCTAAATAACTATAAAGTTACCGAATGTTTTTGTGGTCGTATCGAAGTTTTTCAGAAGTTCCCTGTTCGGAACAATTACGTTAGAGACATTACCTCCTGTTATCTACTTTCAGGTTTCCGGTCAATAAATTATAGCGAACTGTTAAAAGGAAAAACTAAAACTCGTTTGCGGAAAAATAAAGAGAAGTAGTATTTGGGGGCCCGTATGGCGAAACTTTTTTGATAAATATCCAAAATGGGCATCGACTAATGGTGAAAACAAAATAATATTTTGTAATGATATATTCTATAATTAACTAAATTAAATACGGCTCATATCTTTTTATTTTTATGTAGTTCACTAAGCTCCTAAAAAACTGACTCTTGACCACAATCAAATTGTAGTATGGTGGACGCAAGAAGAGTAGAGAACGATCACCACGGAGCTCAATCGGCTGCAGAGGTTGGCTTGCTTATGTTCCACTGGGGTAAGTAATTGTAATTAATTAATGTATATATATATATATATATATATATATATATATATATATATATATATATATATATATATATATATATATATATATACGACTGGCAAGCATGGTAAGCGAGAGCTAACCCCCCTCATGAGATATGGATAGACATAAATATGAACGGCCCTTAGTCCGCAGCAGTCCTGAAACTCGCAATGATGGTAACAATCGATGTGCAGAAGGGACAAAGGATGCCAAAGGAAAACGAAACAGGCAATAATGACATATAACATAAGGACGATGAGTACGGATGATAAGGTGAAAGAATTGGAAGAGGAGGTGAAACAGATCAAATGGGACATAATGGGTCTGAATGAAATTAAAAGAAGGGGAAAACAATGCATAACACTACATTCAAGAAATATATTATATTATAAGGGAATAGAGGTATAAAGTGAGGAAGAGAACATTGGAGGAGTAGGTTTTATAATAAATAGAAAAATAGCACCAAACATAATAACATATAATGCAATATCAAATAAGGTAGTCTATGTTATCTAAAGATAGCAAAGCACTGTAAAATAAAAATACTTCAAGCATATGATCCAACACCACACGATGATGATTCAGTAGAAAAAATTTCTACGACACGAAATAAGAAGTGTCACCGAAAGTGATTTTAACGCCAAGTAGGCGGTCAAATTGACGCGAGTAAAAATAAAATAGGAAAATTCGGTTTAGGTACAAGGAACGAACATGGTCAAATGTTAATAAACTTCTTAGAACAACAACAATCATTCGCTAAGAATAACTTTTACCCCAAAAAAACATATAGAAAATGGACATGGGTTAGTCCAAATGGAGTGGTAAAAACAAGATAGACTACACGTGAAGTGACCACAGAGTAGTCCGAGGAAGAATAGAAATAAGCGAACGCATAGAGAGAAAAAAAAATAATTACAAGAAAGAAACCAAAAAATCAAAGACACATCTTAAGAATAAAGAAAGCAGAATACCAAAATGAAATAAGAAAGGAATTAACTAAAACCGATGACCTTGATAACAAAAACATAAACAAAATTAAGGAAATACTGACGAATATCTTGATGAAACCGGAGAGCAAATAGCTTGAACAAAGAGCAACAAAACAAAAATATGGAGCATAAATACGGAAGAACTCTTTGAAGAAAGATGTAAACTACTAGCCCAGGGAAAAATAAATACTATTCAGTTTGTAGAAACTGACAAAACCCTCAAAAAGTGCATTAAAGAAGATAAAAGACAACAGTTAGAGACAAAGATAGAAACAATCATAGAACAAAACAAAAACGTGAAAGCATTCCGACAAATTCTAGAAAAACTACAATACACAACTTAAAGGATGAAAATGGAGAAGATGTGAAAGATCGAGAAAAATAACACACTGATTCAACCATACCATCAGAACTTGTATGAACAAAAAATGCCCACCAAATGATCTCAAAGGACGTAGAAATAGAAAGATAATCAGTGTTAACTCAGAGGAAATACCAGAGATAACTGATAAAGAAATATTAAAAACACTAAAAACTATGAAAAACAATAAAACACCAGGACCTGCCGGAGTATTCACAGAATTAATGAAAGAAGGAGGAGACTTGGTGGTACAGATGCTGGAACTCTTATTCAGTAAATGTCTAGAAGAAGATATCAGAAAATTGGAACACAACTTCAACAATTTTACTTTTTAAAAAAGGTGATAAGACTAAGTTAGATAATTACCGTCCAATATCGTTACTTTCACAAATATACAAATTGTTTACCAAAATAATAATTAATGGACTGGAAAACGAGCTGGAATTAAAGCAATCGGTAGAACAGGCTGGCTTCAGGAAGGATTTTAGTTTTTGTGATCATCTCTTAACTATCAGAACTTTAATAGAGAAAGCAACAGAATATAACTTAAAGTAATACTTGGTATTTATAGATTATCAAAAAGCCTTGGTAGTATCGAGAGCTGGGCCGTCAAAGAGCCTTGTATAATAGGAAATGATTACTGAACTAAAAAACAAATCAGGGACGGTAGGACTACTGCTGAATAGAGATAAGACAAAGACTATGACAAAGAAGACAGTCAGCGAGACTTGAAAATAGAGGGCAGAACACTTGAATACGTAGAGGAATACATCTACCTAAGGCAAATAATAAAGTGTTGAAAAGCAAATCAAACGGCAGAAGTACAGAGAAGAATCAGACCGGCAGGGGCAGCATTTGGCAAACAAATACTAACCAATAAAAAAATTCCTCTGCAACTAAGAAAGAAGGTATTCGATCAATGCATTTTACCGGTTATCACCTACGTGGCCCAGGCATGGACATTGACTAAGAAGACGATGAACCAATTGAGTAAAACACAGAGAGCAATGGAACGCCAGATGCCAAATATAGGATTACAAGACAGAATCAGAAACGAAAGTATAGGACAAAAGACCAAAGTGATAGACGTAAGAGAACAGGTAGTAGGTTTGAAATGGAGATGGGCAGCTCACACAATGAAACAACAAAATGAGAGATGGAATAAAAGAAAAGATAAAGAGGAAGGCCCAAATAAGAAGGAAAGATGACTTGAAAAGAACAGCTGGTCTAGGTGCAGAATCGAGGATGGAAAAACGAAGGAAAAGCCTATGTCAGACACTGGTTGGAAGAAGGCTTATTAGATATAGATGTATATATTTATATATATATATATATATATATATATATATATATATATATATATATATATATATATACACATGGGCTGAAAAGTCCCGGGCCTAACAAAGAAAACACGGTTTTTTTTTGGTTCAAAATTAGCTTTATTCATCAACGTAATCTCCATCAAGAGCAACGGAATCATTCCAGCGCCGCTCTAACATTTCAATACCACTTTTGTAGAACGATTTATCTTTTGCCTCAAAATAGGCCTCAGTTTCAGCGATAACCTCTTCATTCGTGCGAAATTTCTTACCGGCGAGCATTTTTTTTCAGGTCTGCGAACAGCCAGTAGTCGCTGGGAGCCAAATCTGGCGAATACGGTGGATGTGGGAGCAATTCGAAGTTCAATTCATGTAGTTTTGCCATTGTTTTGATTGACTTGTGACACGGTGCGTTGTCTTGATGAAACAAGAATTTTTTCTTTGCCATATGCGGTCGTTTCTTTTTGCAATTTCGGCCTTCAAACGCTCCAATAACGCTATATAATATTCACTGTTGATGGTATTTCCTTTCTCAAGATAGTCGATGAATATTACACCACGCACATCCCAAAATACCGAGGCCATAACCTTTCCAGCCGATTGTTGTGCTTTCGGGCGCTTTGGACGAGGTTCACCAGTTGCTGTCCACTCAGATGACGATCGTTTTGATTCCGGAGTGAAGTGATGGATCCATGTTTTATCCATTGTCACATATCGACGCAAAAATTCCGGTTTGTTACGTTTAAACATGGCCAAACACTGCTCAGAATCATCAACACGTTCTTGTTTTTGATCAACAGTGAGCAAACGCGGCACCCACTTTGAACAGAGCTTTCTCATAGTCAAATGCTCATGCAATATAAAGCCAACACGTTCTTTTGATATCTTTACGATATCAGCTAACTCACGCAACTTCACTTTTCGATCATTCAAAACGATTTTATGGATTTTTTTGATGTTTTCTGGTGTTACCGCCTCATTTGGACGTCCACTGCGTTCTGCATCATCGGTGTCTCTACGACCACGTTTGAAGTCAGCAAACCAACGTTTTATTGTTGTTTCTGATGGAGCGGAGTCCCCATAACACTTTTCAAGCCATTGCTTCGCTTGAACGGTATTTTTTCCCATCAAGAAGCAGTGTAAAATTAAAACACGAAATTGTTTTTGATCCATTGTTTTGAAAATAACAAAAGTAGCGTCACTCTTAGCACAATAACTCACAAACTAATGAATAGAATATCATGAAATTTTAACAGCTGTCTTTTGAAGGTTTAGTATTAACTGAAAAAAAAGGTGACTGCAATAAAACTAGCGCCATCTATGTGTTAGGCCCGAGACTTTTCAGCCCATGTGTATTTATATTTATATATACACATATATATATATATATATATATATATATATATATATATATATATATATATATATATATATGTATATATATATATACTCAAGGTGAGCTTTTTGACAAATAAAAATTCGGGAAGTCACCTAACATAAAGATTACTTTGGGTTGTTGGATATTATGTTAATAATTCTTTTGCATATCATTGGAACACACTTATACACAAAAGTTAGGAATATTATTTCGAACCAGAAAGCTTTACACTCCAACAACTGTTAATTCTTTACAAAGCTCAAATTCGACTAACTATGGAATACTGCCTCCATGTTTGGGGCTCCGCTCCCAAACATACACTGCATTTGTTGGATTCTGTTCAGAGAAGAGCTATTCGTCTAATTGGAGACCCGGAACTGACCGGCGGTCTTGATTCGCTGGAACATCGAAGAACGGTTGGCGACTTCAGTCTGTTCTACAAGTATTTTCATGGAAAGTGTTCGAAGGATGTAGTCCGCTTAATTCCTCCCAGAGCGGTGCATGTTAGAAATATACGTCGCGCTAATGCTGCACATCCGTATGAGGTTCAGCTTGTTACTCCGCGTACAGAGCTTTTCAAGCAGTCTTTTATATGTAGAACATCATCTCTATTTGCCCAGAGCTGTGTTTCCCGAGTAAAATATACAGCGATTCAAGAACAACGTAATCAAATATGTGTCTACATAAAATATAACTAGTTGATGCCCTGGGAGCCAGAAGATACTCTGATAATCGTTTAATTTTTGGGAGAATTTGGTGTTATAATATTTTGTTACTCTGTTTCTATATACTTTTGCATCAAAATTTTGACAGACATGTGATTTCTCCCTTCAAAAACTATTATCGTCTTATGTGTCTGATCAAATATTAGAACAAAAAAGGAGAATAATTATCATATTAAACTCATACCCTGTTTGCTTTGTAGTTTTTTTTTACATTCGAAAGTCTGCACTGAACTTATATCTTCTCTAATTTTATACTATCTATGCATTGATTCTACTAATCGAAAATTCTATTACTCGAACTATGCAGTATTTAAAATGTCATTCCGTTGACTAAGCTATTTTATCAAAGAAGACAAAAATGTCCGACATTATGTGAATCTACATTATCATTTGTAGCTGTGAACATATCAGTCTGACATTTATGTTAGTTCTGGTTAACTAGATTAGTTTCGAAACACCAAATCTTCTAAAAATTTCTTATCTCCAAAACTCACAAAATAAACAGAACCACAAACGTATAAATTATTATTTTTATTTATTCAAATTGTTAAATATAAGTAATCTCAAATAACTTATTATTACAAATAGACCTTCGGCAATATTCAGTTATGTTTTTTTAATATATGGTTTTAGGAAGTGGAGATTACGACGACGATTACTATCAAGATTATGATGAGTACGAAGATGAAGATGATCTCGGTGACGTAGAAGTCAATCCACCTGCGCCTAAACAACCCGTTACTTTGCCTTCAAAACCGACAACCACGTCAACTATTATGACTACCACCACAACGACGACTATACCACCAACTGCATCTACTCACCCTCATCGTCATCATCATGGAGAACCAAAGCCAAGCGAAGAATATAATCCAATATTTTCTGTGAGTACGCAAAATATTCTTAAATTCAACTAAATAAATTATTTTAATGTTAACATATATATATATATATATATATATATATATATATATATATATATATATATATATATATATATATATAGTATATATATATATATATATATATATATATATATATATATATATATATATATATATATATATATATATATATATATATATATATATATATATATATATATATATATATATATATATATATATATATATATATATATATATATATATATATATATATATATATATATATATATATATATATATATATATATATATATATATATATATATATATATATATATATATATATATATATATATATATATATATATATATATATATATATATATATATATATATATATATATATATATATATATATATATATATATATATATATATATATATATATATATATATATATATATATATATATATATATATATATATATATATATATATATATATATATATATATATATATATATATATATATATATATATATATATATATATATATATATATATATATATATATATATATATATATATATATATATATATATATATATATATATATATATATATATATATATATATATATATATATATATATATATTATATATATATATATATATATATATATATATATATATATATATATATATATATATATATATATATATATATATATATATATATATATATATATATATATATATATATATATATATATATATATATATATATATATATATATATATATATATATATATATATATATATATATATATATATATATATATATATATATATATATATATATATATATATATATATATATATATATATATATATATATATATATATATATATATATATATATATATATATATATATATATATATATATATATATATATATATATATATATATATATATATATATATATATATATATATATATATATATATATATATATATATATATATATATATATATATATATATATATATATATATATATATATATATATATATATATATATATATATATATATATATATATATATATATATATATATATACATATATATA
Source organism: Pachyrhynchus sulphureomaculatus (assembly GCA_019049505.1). Taxonomy (NCBI): domain Eukaryota; kingdom Metazoa; phylum Arthropoda; class Insecta; order Coleoptera; family Curculionidae; genus Pachyrhynchus; species Pachyrhynchus sulphureomaculatus. The sequence goes on along the minus strand of CM032446.1, from coordinate 97,722,113 downwards.
TATATATATATATATATATATATATATATATATATATATATATATATATATATATATATATATATATATAAACAGACCTAACAAGACGAAATATTATGTGAAGTATAGTAATTCCGTGTAATTTGATCTCTACATATGTATATTCCCAAGAGTAAAAACACCCCTTCTATAAAACTTATATGTTCAAATACACAATTTAGTTGCATTTATATATATATATGAGGTTATCCAGTGACGTAGCTAAATTCGACGGGCGTTTTTTCAAACCAAAAAAAACATGCTTATTGGGAGCAACTTATAGTGACACATTTTTCATAGAACTATGAGGGCGCATAGTAAGGCCAAAACAATCAAAAATCACTCTGAGAGTCAATTTTTGAGCTATCAAAGTTTTTTTTAAAAATATTTACAATGGAGCCTGGAATAGTGAGTCACTGCCGCTTTGACGAATTTTTTGTTTGCGTGTAGTCTCTTATAAACTGATATAGGCTGAAACCCTAAAACCAATAAAGACCGTTCTTTTTAATCTCTTGAACCACACATTTTTTTAAGTGTATTTTAGTAGCAGTAATATCCGTATATATGCTTTTCAGGTCAATTTTAACACTTGGCAGCTGACAAATAGCTGACAAATCACCATTAACCATTGAAAAAGTAGAAATATTCGAATTTGATGTCAGATTGACGATTTTGAAAGTTGGCAGCTGTGAAATAGCTGTCATCATATTTCAGACAATTATGCGCCAAACTTTTTAAAAATAAACTAGTTTTTATCAATACCACAATAATAAAGCAAATTTATAAAAATTTGGTTATGTTTACTTCTCTCTTATTTTTATTAAATTTTAATTGCTATATAATTTATTTATTTCCTTTTCTTTCCCAATTCATTCACCAACATTTTCTCTAAAACTCCTTTTAATTTTATTAAAAACTTTCTCCGACTCGAACTAACTCGGTTTCGGTCAGAATGTCAACTCTACTTTGCTAGCAGCATTGTGAGCAGAGAAACTATAAAATGTGCAGACCGCTCCTCCACATAGAGAAAGACAAAAAATGTTAGAGGTCATTTGTTTCTCCTCACTCACAAGGCTATTTACAGTTATATATTTATTATAAAATTTGTATTTATTTCAACAAATCTAAGTGTTAAGGAATACATTAACGAGAAATAGAGATAAGAGTGACCCTCCAAATATTTATCTCTATCTTTGTGGGAGACCAGCCTAAACAACTCTATAGGCTAGTTATTTGTGTTGTATTCTGGTTATTTATCTAATAATTCCAACAAGTGAAATGTAAATCTAAATAGCATCATTAAATATATATAATAAAAACCAGTTTTATTTCATTAGTTGGCAGTATTGAAAAAAATACTGAACTAATAGTACTGAAAATAAATAGTTTCAAAGATTTTATTTCGAGGAGATTTTTTTACAGCTGAAGGTAAAAAAAAATGTTCTAAGTACTTGACATATGTAAAGATCATTAGCAGCTTTCATGAAATTAAGACAATATGTTCTATTTGTGATGAAAAAAAGTTTTTTATATTTACCTCATAGTATTTTTCTTTTAGAACAAAAATTTTATGCAAAATATGCGTCATACTCAGTGGTGATTTGACGGCTGATAAAAGCTGCCAAGTATCAAAATCGCCAATCTGACGTCAGATTTAAATTCAGCGACCTCAAAAACATAAGTTATAAGTATATAATAAAAGACTGTTTTTAGTCAATTTCCACTGGTTTATTTAAATTGCGATGACGCGTTTCGCTGTCGATGCAGCTTCTTCAGATCTTCATTTTACACTGTGTAAAATGTAGATCTGAAGAAGCTGCATCGACAGCGAAACGCGTCATAGCAATTTAAATATACCGGTGGAAATTGACTAAAAACAGTCTTTTATTATATATTTATAATGAATTTCCATCAAGTAGAAGCTACAACCATCCAAAATAAGTTATAAGATTATTTCAAATTTTTCAATAGTTGATGGTGATTTGAGAGCTGTCAACTGCCAAAATCATCAATTTGATATCAGATTTAATTTCAACGATCTGCATATATACGGATATTACTGTTATTAAAATATGCTTAAAAAAATGTGTAGCTCAAGGGATTAAAGAGAACGGTATTTATTGGTTTTAGGGTTTCAGCCTATATCAGTTTATAGGAGATATACTACACGGAAACAAAAAACTCGTCAAAGCGGCAGTGACGCCTTTACAAATATTAAAAAAAAGTGGATAACTCAAAAATTGACTCTCAGAGCGATTTTCGATCGTTTCGCCACACTGTGGAGCGGGAGAATATGCACCTCTACTCTTCCCTCGGCGACATCTTTATGAGAAATATGGGGTTTAAAAAGAAGTCAGTTCTCAAAAACAATCTGTAAACAAGCTGGCAGGATGATCGTTAAAACATCAGCACCACTTTTTCAATCGACACGGGAGAAATCGGAAAGAATTATACTAGAACTGAGGAACAGTTTCCGAAAACTTAAGTCATTTAGTCCATTGATTTTAAGATTTAATCATCTCAAGATTATGTTCTATTATTATTTAAAATACCACTTTCAACTCATGAGAATAAAGTTTTAAAATGATGTTTTAGCGTATGTTGTATTATATTAATTTAAGACTGATACCACTATTTTTATATTCTCAACTCAGATGCCAAACATACACCGTCAGTTGACGCAAAAACGCTAATAGTAATTTTCAGGATGAACACGTAAAACGTGATAGCAAGCAGATTATACTTGATTACTCTATTAATGATATCACCGTTATGTTATTATCACTGCCCCTACAGTCAAGTCCCTCATAAAATTCTGTAAAGGCATCTAAAAGTTTCTACTGATTGTTTAAAGACAGTTTTGTAAAATTTTGTTACCCAAAATGGATAATTTTAAAATAAGCTCCTATTTTCCAATTCATTTGATGCCACCAGTAATACTAAAACTAAGCTGAACTATCCTAAAATAACATAAACCAATTATTCGCAGGTGATAAGGGAAAAAGCATCCCAAACTATTCCTGAAGAACCAACAACAATCCAAACTCAGCTACCCTCGACATCAACCTCGCACACACCGAAGGACCCAGGACCAACCAAGATAGATATACCAAAACCAAACGAAGCATTAGATTTTGATACAGAATATGATTACGACGCATATGACGATGAAGATGATTCTGATGATGATCAGGTTGAGAGCGTAACTATTATACCTGATTTAGCAAAGAAAGTTGTGAAACCAGTGCTTACTGAAATAGAGACCAGTTTCACTACTGAAGTGGGTACTACTAAGAGTTCGACTAAGAGTATTATAATAGAACGTAAGTCATTTTTATGGCCTTTGTATAAGTTACAAACAATAGGATATCTATAGTAACAAAGACCTCAAAAACATCATTATATATATTTATATATGTATATATATATATATATATATATATATATATATATATATATATATATATATATATATATATATATATATATATATATATATATATATATATATATATATATATATATATATATATATATATATATATATATATATATATATATATATATACATATATATGAAGTTTTAATAAATGAAAATGATGTCGGTTTAGGAAACGGAAACTATTAATAATCAGGAAAGAGACCACCAGAGAATTAATTTATTTCTCGATGGCGGCGTATCCGAGTATTATGAAAATCGTTTCTTATATTTAAATGGGTGATTCTTGAAGTCGAGTAAAGAAACATTCACTATTTTTTTTACAATTAGGATATTTTTTTAAAAATTTTAAAAGTTCAATTTACCGTGTTGAACATCTGGTAACATTAATGCCAAATGGTGTATTTTTTTCTAGTAATAAAAGAATATTTTCGAAATACAATAAAATTGTTACCGAAAACCAACTAGAACTGTTATTAAATAACACCTTTGAGCTAAAATTTTTTTCTTATAGGGATTATTGTAAATATTTCTCGTGATAAAGATTAAAGTTAGAACAAAATCTAACTTACTTTCTCTCCAACAATAAGCTACCTGATTAAACTACTGAATAATATGCTATTACAACAAACTATATTTGAATTTTTAGGTCTCAGGAACAAATGTTCGGTATTTCTTGTTTTTAAGTAAAAAAACTTTGCTTTTCAGAACACTAAAATGTTTCCAACAAAACATCGCTATTAAAACTAAAATTCCAAATTAAAAAACTCAACCGAAATGAGATATATTTTTCAAGCTTTTAATCGACGTGACATACTACCAAAACAAACGCTCCAAGCGCAATTATTTAAGTTTCACTCTAGATGAAGTCACTACCCAGACATAATGATATTAATGTTGCTTGACTTTAAATTAGTAACAATTACCTCGCAAATCATCCCGCAACATATAATTAGCAACGATTGAGCTAGTACAAAGCGTAAATTTCAAAAAAGAATATGAAGGCAACTTCAGGGAGTTTTATTTATTAAAAAACGGTTATTTTGTACTGCAGTTATAAAAATTATATCTTTTTATCGTTCTACATCAATAAAAGGTAAATAACTTTTTTAACTTTTCGTTACTGGATGTGAAAAATTTCCGTTTTGGTTAAAAAGTTGTTGAAGGTGGTTATTTTTGTTAGTGAATTTTGAGAGTATTTAACTTCAGAAGTGTATGTTTCAGTTGGTTTTTAACCGAAAAAGGTAAAATTTTTTAAAATTACTATAAAATTTAATCATAATCTCTTAATTTTAAGCGTGTTAATATTGCAATAATCCTGACTATCATAAAAATTAGTATTAATTGTTTTTTTTATGGTTACAATCATTGGCGTACATGCTGAAAAAACAATAAATCTTCAGGGCTTATTTTCCATTAGTTATATCGTTCCCCTTGATACAAGGGTTTAAGTACACTAAACGATTATTAATAATACTATATATATATATATATATATATATATATATATATATATATATATATATATATATATATATATATACATTAAAATTCCGGGTTTGAATCCGTTCGTCTAACAGTGAATTCGTACGACGTTTCGCCAAAATCTCATTTGGCATTTTCAAGTGCTCCGGCTGCTGCTCCTACTCAACACTGTGATCTTGCTGCTGCTGCCGCTCGAAGCTAACTGAGAAACCGACGTGCGGTCGCCGTCTTTTATAGGTCGGCGTCTACGCAGATTGTAGGTGGGGGGTCGGAAATGTTCATCCAAGCATCAGAGTTTGCCGGTTGAGTGGTAATTCCGGGTTCCGGCGCCGACTGTTGCCTTCTCGATGTTTTGGTTATTCCTTGGTTTACCTCTAGGTAAACCTCTCGACGTTTTGGTTATTCCTTGGTTTACCTCCAGGTAAACCTCTTGACGTTTTGTTTATTCCTTGGTTTACCTCCAGGTAAACCAAAACATCGAGAAGGCAACAGTTAGCCTAGCGCTGGAACCCGTAATTACCACCTAGTTGGCAAACACCGATGGTCGGACGAACACTTTCGACCTTCCCATCTAGAATCTGTGTAGCCGCCGACCTATAAAATACGGCGACCGCACGTCGGTTTCTCAGTTAGCTTCGAGCGGCAGCAGCAGCAAGATCACAGTATCGACTAGAAGCAGCAGCGGGAGCACTAAAAATGCTAAATGAGATTTTGGCGAAACGTCGTGCAAATACAGTGTTAGACGAATGGATTGAACGCCGGAATTTTAATGTATTACATTCCACCATCCGTGAAAACCTCTATTGTAATATATATATATATATATATATATATATATATATATATATATATATATATATATATATATATATATATGTATATATATATAAATATATATAAATATTTATATATATATATATATATATATATATATATATATATATATATATATATATATATATATATATATATATATATATATATATATATATATATATATGTATAGACATATAAGTTTAATTTCTGTCTTCTGTAGTCAAATACAAATAATGATTTAATATATTTTCACATAAAAGTAAAAATTTAAAAAATCATTTACAATAAATTACTGAAATCAGGAATATTACTTTCTGTATAAATGGAAGAATCCAAACTCAAATTTAGGAAATGCAAATCCCTTAATCTCAAGATGGTATTTGGCAGAGTTAATGCAGATTTTTAAAATTAGACATTACTTAGAGCTGAAATCAATTATTTTCCAGTTTTTCAAGTATTTCAACTGGGCATAATCTGTAACACATTCTACCCATTTATAGTTAAAAGTTATATTCATTTAAAATTTTATATAATTAGTAATTATATTTTAATTATAATTTTATTCTGTATAACTTAGTCAATCAAACTTTTTAATTTTCTGCAGCTGAACCAGAACCTGAAGTTGTCGAAGTAACTACGCTTACAGTTAGTTCTTACATGACATCATCATCGAGAACAGACGCGCCAACAACATTTGAGATTGTAGAAGATACTGAACCACCAACTTACATAGTTACTGAAATTAACGAACCTATAATAACTACAATCAATGCAACAGAAGAAAACTTACCTGTAATTGTTAGCAGCACAACCTTAAGCAGTTCTACCACAAGTAGTACAACTACTGCTACTACTCCTACACAAACACCTACAACAAGTCGATCTTCAACAACTCAAGAAACAGTTTCTACAACCCAGGCAGCTACTAGTATTGTTGCAGAACCTGTAACCACTGAGACAGAAACTACTTCTAAATCAACAACTGTTAGACAGATTTCTTCTCCTTCTACAACAGAAGATATTTTAACAACTCAAACTATAGAACCTGCTAGACTTCCAGAAGTAATAAGAAATTTTAAACCCTACATTGAGAATAGATTGCAGTACAAGTCTGTTATAGCAGGCAAAGTATTCAGATTTGTTATTCCGAAGAATACTTTTAAGGATGCGGAAGATGGATATAATTTGACATTCGAAGTATTGGATACTAATGGAAAACCTATTTCTAAATCATCCTGGCTTCAGTTTAATCCTTCCAGAAGGGAGTTGTATGGTTTGTAAGTATTGATCATATTATGAATATTATTAGAATATTTCCATTAAAGTGCACAAAATATAGTGTAAGATAAAACTAAATCTGCCTTGTATGCTATAGTTCTTGGGTTTCCTCAGAGTTTGATCATTTCTTGCCAGCTATAGTTGATTTATTTCTTTGCTACACCTTAACTATCAACACGAGGTAATCGGGGCGCTATGCGGTTTCCCACTCTTTTCTTTATATTACCGATTTTCTGAAAAAATATAAAAATATCCAATCTATAACTTTACTGATGTCATCACACTTATTTCTTCATTTAACTTGAACGGACGAACACCAGCCGCCCATGCAAATATATTCAAACAGCAGGAAGTCAAACAACTAAACAAGAGCCTAAGAGAAAACTAACGCTGCAAAAGCCCAGGTCTTCTTCTTCTTCTTCTCGGGCGTTTTCAGTCCACCTTAGGACGTAGCCTCCCTCATAGATTTCCAAGGTTCTCGATTTTATGCCTCCGTCATCCACGACAGTCCGGCACTCATCCTAATGTCATTAGACCATCTGTTACGTGATCTGCCTTGCGTGAAGGACCACGGCCTCCCTTGCAACAAAACTGTCGTCCACCTACCATCGCGCACCCACGCCATATGTCCTACCCAGCTTCACCTAAAACTTAGTACCTTCTCCAGGACATCTACGGGTTTCGTTCTTAGGCGAATACATGCGTCTGTTCTATTATCCATTAGTGTGCAACCGAACATTGCTCTCTCTATGACTCTTTGGATGACTGTTTGCCGCTGTATTTGGGTTTTAATAAGCTCCAGTTTTTTACACCGTATGTTAAGACCGGCAAGACGCACTCATTGAACACCTTCGTCTTGAGGTGTTGGTCAATGTTTTGCAATTTCAGTATAAATCGAGTTTTCTACCGACAATCCCAGTTTAGTTCTTCTCTTTATCTCGTGTTGTGCATCTCTGTCAAGGCGAAATGCTTGACCCAAATATATTTCCGTGACATTGTCGATGGTTTTATTGTCTATTTGAATTTCTTGTTGTTCTACTAGCACCATAGTTTTAGTTTTCGTTACATTCGTTTTTAGGCAGATTTTTTCTGCTTTCTCTTTCAACTCATTCAGCATATACTCATCTGCGTATCTCAAATGATTCGATTTAGTCAGGCAATAGTCTAGATTCTAAAAAATTCTAGAACCATACAGTGTTATGTTCGAGCATACAACATTTTTTAATCCTATTCAATGCTCAAAAACGACCATAAATACTTTCATGGGAATTATTCCATTGGTGTAGCCCGCTTAAAACCTCCCGTAGCGGTGCATGTTAGGACTACACGTAGTACTAATGTATCACATTTGGGTGAGGTTCAGCTTGCCCCTCCTTTTACCACTCTCTTCAGCGATTCTTTTATATAAATAATCTTTTCCCTATAGAACCCATTGGGCAGAACTGTGTTTTCCACCAAGTACTGTGTTCATAAATAAAACACAATTTTATGTCGAAATACTGTTTAATCTAAAAACTATCAAGAAGTTCAGACTTGGTATTTCCAATATTTATTTAATTGTTTAAGTATGTATTTCATGATTTGTTTTAGACCTTTGGCAGAAGATGTATCAAACTGGATTTATATAGTACGAGCAATTGACAAAGAAGGACAGTATGAACAAGATCAGTTAACAATCCAAGTACAGCAGCACAGATTGGAACGAGTTACTAACCACGAATTTGTATTGAATTTACGCATCGAGAAGCCTCAAGAATATTCACACTACGTTGACTGGTCTTTAAAAATATTACGAGCCCTTGGAAGAATTTATAACACCAACATGTCTGAAATTACAGTAAGACATATTAATCATACAAGTGAGCCAGTGGTATTTGCTTGGTCCAATGATTCCTTGCCCACTAATTACTGTCCTAGAACTGAAATTGAAGAGTTGTTTAAGGTAAGTTTTATGCAGTTTTTTTTATAGGCATAGCACACGTGCTGTAGGGAAATCCTTAAAGCTCCATAGGAGCACGTGTCTGAAAAAAGCGATTCACGTCGGTCTTGAATCGCTGTAAATTTTACTCGGTGGGAAACATAGTCCTTGGCAAATAATTCCAATGGGATGAGATTTTCCATATACAAGACTGCTTGAAAAATGTATGAGGAGTGACAAGCTGTACCTCAAACGGACGTGCAGTATTTGCGCGACGTGTATTTCTAGAATGCACCACTCTTGGAGGAATTAAGCACGCTACATCCACGAACACTTTCCGTGAAAATACTTGTAGAATAGACTCAAGTGGCCAACCGTTCTTCTATGTTCCAAGGTATCAAGTTGCTGGTCAATTCGGGCTTTCCAGTCAGGCGAACGGCTCTCTTGTGAATAGAATCCAACAAATGCTGTGTATGTTTGAGAGCAGCGCCCGAATCATGGAAGCAGCCGTTAGTCGAACTTGAGCTTAGTACCGAATCAACAGAGTGTAAAGCTTTCTAGTTCGAAATAATATTCCCAGCTTTTAAGAAGCTCTCTTTGCTATGCATGCAACATGTTTGTGCCAAAACACATTTGCTTCCAAATTAAAGTGCCGCAAATTGAGCGACTATACTAGAGGAATAGAGTGCCTCGACATAACTATGTCTGGTTCAGCAAAGTTAACTTTTTTAGAAAAACTGCCGTTTGGATTTTTCTAGTGTTAAATTCTACTTAGTTACTGTCACCCCAAGATAGAATTTCTTCCAGGTCTTTGTTAAGTTGATCGTCTTCTTGCTGTCTGCAGATATTTGCAAGAGTAGCCAATATTCGAGCGTTTAAAGTGAATGAAGAAATAAGCGTACTGTCATCTGCAAATTTGTAGATTGGATTCCACGTCCTTTCCAGCAGTTCGTTAATGTAAATGAGTAAGAGAGTAGGATAGAGGATAGAACCTTGGGGCACACCGGCATTGATAATGAAAGTGTTAAAAAGAAATTGTCAACTGCCACTCGTAATCAACGCTCTCCCAAGAAACACAAGAGCCATAAACAGAACTTTTTAAACATACCACGTAGCTTAGCCAACAATCTGTAGTGCCAAACACGGTCGAATGGCTTGGATATATCAAATGCAACCGCTCAAGATTCTCCAAAATGTTGCATTGTTCCAAACATGTGTTACATAAGTTAGAAAACCTCCTGTTGACCTTTGTTTACGAAAGCCATATTGATGGCTACAGAAAACTGGTATTAGTTCTTTCGCGCCAGAAGCTTCTTTGGTGTCTAGCTTCATTAAAATGATGAGAAGCAAGAAGTTCCGCTCACAAGTTGGCCGATTAAGTAAAATTTTGACTAATGGCCTTAGCGGCTGACCAAGAGGACCTGAAATTATTGGGGTAGGCAAGAAGTTTGTTTTTAAATCTTCGATTGTGTCACTCCTTGATTTCGTCAATAATTTCTTTGTATCTGTTCTGGGTACGAAAAAGTTGTTGCGATTTATGACGTTAGGATTTTCACGCCATTGTCGATAGGAAAGATGTTTAGAAACAACAGCTTCTTTGCATTTTCGGTCGAACCAAGGCCGTTGGAGCGGCATTTCTTCGAAAAGAGGGTGTACGCTTCATTAGCAGCTAAAGTGACATCGGAAACCTCCCTGGCGCAATCAGATGGGTTTTCAGATCTAAAGCAAACGTCTAACCAAGGGAAAGTTTCAAACTATTCCAGGAGTTCTTCCTGTTTAGCAGATTTGTAGTACCAAATCTTGCACGATTTAGATGGCTCTCTGTCACTGATTTGTAGGATACTCGATGTCGAAACCAGTTTATGATCGGAAGAACGTAAAGGCGGATTTACGGTGACAGTGTAAGTCTTTGGATTGGTGGTCAAAAACATGTCATGTTGGATAATTAGTCTGTAAATGATCGATGGTCTCAGCAAGAGAAGCGAAAAGTGTTCTGAAGTTAGTATTACTTGGTCGTTATTTTTAACCACATAATATATCAGTTTCCGCGTTCCAGAGCCTCCTCTCGTTGGCAAGCAAGATCGCTTCTGATAAAAAGACGGGTTCCTAAACCGGGAATAGAAGTCGTACCCAGGATAGAGAAAGTTGATCGTGCTGGTTGGTGAACTGACCTTTTTCCTTGGACCTAGGCGTACATGAGATTTATTTGATTGCGGGTGTTGGAGTACTGAATTTATGTTCGAGTTTAAACCTAGTATGTTACAAAAATCTGCTATATTTTAAAATTTTAATATCTGCATGGTGACGCCCCTAAACTAGCCCCCTCCTCCCCGAAGATCCGAACAGAGGGATATTTTACCTCCGGAATTTTTTTAACCTGGAAGCTTCATCATGTTATTTAATCCCACAGTCCGGGGACATCGGCACAGCCATGAAACATTAAATAACTTCAAGCAACCTAAGCCGGGGAGATAGTATCACACCAGGCGACGCCTAGTGGGATCTGAGTAGCTATCATCTAAGTTATTGTTTTAGTCGCCTTCTACGACAGGCAGAACATACCGGGGGTGAAGTTGGGTCCCGCACCCCCACGGGGCGGGTAATGTGCAGAAAAGTGTATAGAATGTATGAGACTCAAAGTCTTTTTTCATTTTTATATATTTAATGGGAGCAAATATGTCCTGGCATGAACATGTTGCAGGCATAGCAAGGAGAGCTTCTTAAAAGTTGGGAATATTATTTCGAACCAGAAAGCTTTACACTACACAACTACTGTTAATTCTTTACAAAGCTCAAATTCGACCAACTATGGAATACTGCTCCTATGTTTGGGGCTCCGCTCCCAAACACACACTGCATTTGTTGGATTCTGTTCAGAGAAGAGCTGTTCGTCTGATTGAAGACCCGGAACTGACGGACGGCCTTGATTCGCAGGAACATCCAAGAACGGTTGGCGACTTGAGTCTGTTCTACAAGTATTTTCATGAAAAGTGTTCGAAGGATGTAGCCCGCTTAATTCCTCCCAGAGCGGTGCATGTCAGAATGACACGTCACGCTAATACTTCACATCCGTATGAGATTCAGCTTCTTCCTCCGCGTACAACGCTTTTCAAGCAGTCTTTTATGGAAAACGTCATCTCTTTGGAATAATTTGCAAAGTTATGTGTTTCCCACCGATTTTACAGTGATTCAAGAACAACGTGAATCGCTTTTTCCGCACACATGCCGCTCCTGTAGCGCTTTAGGGACTTCCCTGAAGCACGTTTGTTAGACCCATAAAAAAACGAGATTTAAGGCATTCTAAGAACTTTATTAAAACAGAGAAATGTTGGGTATTTCCTTTGCACTTATTATGATATAGATCTCAAAGAAAACCTTACTTTTTAACAATATGTGCTGTTAATTAAGAGACCTAAAATACAGAGGAAAAGTTGAAGCGGTAAAAATATACCAGGTGTTTGCTATGTTGTAAAAATTTGAAATAAATTTAAAAAAAGCAAATTGCCATTTCTTCTCTCAGAAGATAATTCTCTACAAACCTTTGTTCTCAAATACATCATTGTTAATCTAAGGAAATACAAATTCATAGAAATTAAACACATTTCTTCCTGTGTGTGGTCTACGGCCACTTAAGATTTTGAACTCCATTTTACCATCGCAAATGTAAGATGATATAAAATGCCAATATAGGAAGCTGTAAACTAACAAGAGGCTAATAATGTAGAAGATTCAATAAAAGTCAATTATTAATATTTAACTAGTCACTAAGATCAGAGCTCACCATATCTAGGCAATGAATCATTTGTTTGAAATTTTGCCTTGTCTGTAATTAAATAGATAGAATGATCTCGAAGAAGTATCCTGGCAAATTTATTTTAATTTTTTGAAATAGTGAAACTCAGTTATGACAATTGTCTGCTATACGTTTATAACGACAGAGACAAGTTGAGCACACAGACTAATATACACGACAATAATATACGAAAATGAACGGACATTAACATTGACATGTTAAGACTTAATGCAACTATAAAAGGGCCTAAATTACTACTCGTAAATATTTTTTAATGAACTACCGAACTCTAAAATCGCTAAGAACAAATTTTAATTAAAAAATAAAAAATTTCTGATTCTAAAACTATATTATAGTATAAATGAATCTGTGCGAGCCAGGGCTTTGATTTTTGACTGATGACCAATAATCTTTTTAAAGTTGCTAAATAATTTTATTTTGCACTGCTTTCTAATTTCTATATTTTCATTACTTTATGTCTATTATTTATTTATTCATTTTAAGGTTGTTCATATATATGTTATATACTGTACTACAATTTTTTTAATCTTTATTTTAAATGTACTATTTTCTTTTATTGTATATTTTATATCATTTTGAGATATGTAAATACCAAGTGTAGAAAACACGAAATATATCTATCTATCGATCTGTTATAAGGTGCTAAATTAGGTGAATACTGTTAATGCTTTAACACGGACTTACTTTCGAGCTGAAATGACGAACAATGAGTAATATGTGCCTTGATCCATTACGTGTAACAAACACCAGTTGATATTCAGGTTAAACATAAGAAATTCTATTCACCAACCCTTTTAATAACTCTAAATAGTGGGAACAAATTTTCGGGTTTTTTAGCTTGCCATGCTGATTTTGCTGCTCGTATGATTTTTCTGGAATGTTGCACTATCAATACCTTCTAATCTTCATTTAGAATATGTATAACAAACTTTGCGTAAATTTTTGTTTTATCTAGATTTTTTCTCAAAATCATTCGAATTGTTTCCCGTGTAATGTTTGACACTTCTTCCACCATCCAAGTTCTGCGCCTAACTTAATTACAGCTCATTGTTTCATGTCATAATTTCTTTAAGGAAATATTTTGACTGTTGAATAAAATATCGTATCTCAATTATCTATCAATATTTCAACCCAAAATTTATATAAAATGAAAATCGGATAAAGAAATAATTTTAAAATAAATATTAAACTTGTAATGGCGTCACTATTTTATAAGTCTGAGAAAGTAATCGTAGCAGTATGTACATTCGAAGATTATGTTGCATCATTTGTTTTTAATTTTTACATATTTGTACAATCTCATGTTTTCCTGTATAAAAATACTCTGATTATTTATTATGCTTGCTTATTGTTTATTAGATATACATAGTAGCTGAGCGTCACTTTAAACTGTCTCTAAATCTATAAGTTATCCTTTCTGCAGTCGATGCCATTTACTTTTATTATTGCCGCTACCATGCCTGTATAACATTCTCTGATTGCTAGCAGTTGATTTGTTTTTCTTGAAAACTGTAACTAATAATTCTATACTCTGAGTCCAACTGATTGGGGAATCTCGTCGTTTAACATTATAGACCGCAGTTAAACTTTAATTTTTACCAAATATAATTTAAACCCATGGAATTTTGAAACTCAAAGGATATAATAAAAAACAATCAAAAGATTTTGTTTTAACCAGTACTTACTGTTTGCCTGCAATGGTTTAAATCTTTTATTGTGACACACCCTGTTTATAAGTTCTAGTAGCGGTAGTACTCTTCTTTCTCATATGATTCTTATAAGTAATATTTTTCTGCTGGTGAGAGAATTTCTCAAATTCTTTCAAATAATGATCATTGTGACGCTTCTTATCTGAGTTATATGAGAAATAATTTTAGTAAGTACCTATGTTATTATACTTATTATGTATAAGTAAAAGTATCTATTTGGACTGGTTAAATAGAGGGCTGTCACCAATAAAAACGTACTTTGTCGCCATGCCACGAAGACGTTTATACGAAGTAGGGCATCCCCCAACAAACTTCATGGTAAAGCAGGTGCGACGTTACCCAGATATTAAAGGGGGTTGACAAAAAAATCTTCTTTAATCTGTTTGCATGGCTATAATGCCGCCTCAACCATTACTACTATTACTACAACTTTCTTAAAAAACTATTACTAATATATTATGTTTATTTTTCAGATGTTAACTGCAAACGATAGAGGCGATCCGTCAAGAGAGCTAAGTTTAATGTTAGCTCCAGATTTAAGGGTAAAGAAGGTCATCAATCGAGACCTAAGTATATGTGAGCAACAGCCCCCGCCACCTGTAACTCCCAGTACGAATTTCTCCCCTATTTTGCGTAACCCTGTAGACAAGGTTAATGCTACTCTCGGAGAATTACTTATTTACAAAGTCAAAGATGTAAGTATTGCATTAGAAGATGAGTAAATCTAACAAATTCATTCGAGTGGGATATCATTTCCAATATTCAAGTGAACTATTACCTTTTGCAAGCAATAACTGGTTTTATGATTATGTTTATTTTTCTGACCTTTCATCAAAAGTAATTTATTTTTATTTTTTTAATTTTCAGGATACTTTCTATGACCCAGAAGATGTAGATCCATCAATGCTAAATATAACTCTTCAAACTTCAGACCTCCACTCTATTCCATCAACTAACTGGTTACAGTTTGACAGTAAAAATCGGGAATTTTTCGGTATTCCACGTAAAATTGGAAGGACTGAATATTGGCTAGTTTGTGTTGATACTGGTGGTATGAGTGCCAAGGACAGTTTAGAAGTAGTAGTCTATCCTGCAGCTAAAAGGCATTACAATGTGGAGTTTAGTATGACTATTGAAGTTCCTTATGAGACGTTCTCTAATAATGCAGCCATGCAAAAGAAATTTGTGGAAAAATTGATGGTAATATGTTATTGTTAATTTTGGTAATGTTATAATGATCCTGTACCAGGGCAAATTTAACAATTTTTCAGGATAAACTTATTTTGGGTAGTAAATTACTAAGATGAAAACAAAATTTGACGGCAACGCTTATTCAAGATATTTTCAACAAAATGGTTCTTCTTTATTTAGAGTTGCCCAAATGAATACACCGATAAACTTTTGTCTAATTTTTCGATTACACCGCAAAATCTACTTAAGAATATGTCCAAGATAGGAAAGCTTGCTGAATTTAACTATGATTCAAAACTGCATCATTAGTTTGTAACACTGGGCAAGGTACTCTAAGCATTCATCTAGGTAATCACATCTCAAATGCTTCAAGGCGATTGATCATGGCAGCTTTTAAGGTCCACATCTCAACACCATACAGTAACACTGACTTTATTTAGCATTTAACCATTCTTTGACGGAGTTGTAAATTATTATTATTATAATGTTCTTCTCAGAAGAGTATACCAGTCTTTTCAAATAAAGTTAATTTTGCCTCAAATCATAAAACTTAGATTAATAAATTGACACAGATTATTCACTCAAATCACCGCGCTGCGTTTGTTGTTTCTGTTCTCCCAGGGCTGCTTTTGCTGCCCGCTCTGCCCACTAGTCTGGTTGTTTAAAATTTACACCAAGTTACATAATTTTGTAATCATAAGTCTTTAGTCTACGCGATTATTATATTTATTATTTGAGGTAGACCAATGACGTAGCCAGGTTTAACGAACAAGGGAGAGGAACATATGGATATAAATGGCGTTTCTTAAAGAAAACAAGAGAACGCTAAAGGCGAGGTGCTTTTAGGGAGGGGATGAAAATCGACAGACTGGAAAGCCTCAAACCGTAATCAGGGGACAACCCCCCTTAATGAGAAAACAACCCTCTGCAATGCGGAACTACTGTACGCCTTGATTCCATTCTACATTTAATTTCTTTGTCCGGGTCTAGTTGTTAACTAATGTTTAATGTTTATAAATTTGAAATAATACCTAAGTCAATAACAAAAAAAGTTATCATAAGTAAATAGTTGTGTCCTAACTATTTCATGCATGAATTAAACAATAAAGTAATAAACAAAGATTATTTTTATTTTAGTTCAAACAAAAATTTTTCTAAAACTGGATATTTCTTGTATTAAATCGGAAATTTCCGTTATGTTTATAAAATCACATAAAAGGCGTGAAAACAAGTACCCAACTTATAATACGGTTTTTGTGACTTTTCTTTTATTTTATTATAGGTTAGGTTTTTAGTATATTCTTACCAGAAATATTATTATTCAGCAGTCCTATTATTGAATATTAGTTTGTTCAAGTCACTGCAGGTTTGTTAAAAACTTCTTGGTAAAGCACCAAAAATGTGTATTTTGTATTTTAAATAAATATGAACATTTTGGACTATGAGCTGTGCTCAAGGCACTGCATGTTTACATTGAATCGCGATCCAATATTAAAAGTAGATTGAAACTAATGTACCAACTCTAATACCGTCGGTAACCATTTAGATGAATATAAAAGATGTCAGATTTCTAAAATTTAAAATTCTTAATGGCTTTCGGAATACTATTAAAACTAATAAAATGAAGTAAAATTATCATGGATAGTTTTAGTTAACAGAGTAAAAAAATGAATTCAATTATGTTTATAGCAGAGAGCCAAATACACATATATTTTCATTGGTACTTTAATAAGATATATAACCACCTGTAACCTGCTCTTAAAATTAATAAATTTAAGTGACAACACCATTATTCATCCACAGTCGGTTTTACTAGCAAGTCACGTGCAATGATTCTGGTTTTTAGCGGCATCGTACGGAAGCCGATACACGGCAATTTTTCCCATAAGATAAGGCTTAGAATTTTGTTCCGTGTTTTCTACTTGTTCTTACCGCACTGAAGTTTAATAGATAGATTGGGTGGGAAACAACGTTATGGATGACATACTTTCTCTATTATTTTTGCGTGTCTAAGGTTGTACTAGAACGTAGTACCACATAATGAGAATATTTTAATTGGTTTGAGAAAATTTTGTCTGTTTTTTTTTGGGTGCAATGGCATAAACATTATAATTTTGTTTTTATATCCGATTTTCAACGCTGTTACTAAAAGCTGATAAAGTTCCTACTGTTTAAATTATCTCCGACTGTAAAAAAAAAAATTAAAAAAACTTTAGTTTCAAGTATATTTATTGATATTGATATATCATGCCACTGGACCAAATTTTAGGAAAATAGCTTTCCTTTTTGGGGTATACAGCGTCCCCAATATAGGAACATGCTTTATTTTTAATGTCTCAAAAAATGTTTATCGCCATACATACACTTTTATGTAGAATAAATTTATTTCAGAAATAATTGAAAAATAATACTTGTTTCTATATAATGCGTACTGTAGGGAAGCCACTACATAATTTTTTCAAATAGAATACCTTATATGCAATTTTGTTCACATAGAATGTTTCAATTTTTTAATATTGGAAATACAAAGCTTGAATTCTATGTCATGCAGAGTGCGATAAAAAAAAGGGTGTATCTTATTACAGATAATAGAAAAAAATATTTAATGCGAAAGTGATACGTGCACATTTTAAAAGTTTTTTTTATAAAGGAGCAGTAAACTTTTGTTTTTTACACAGTAGATTTTTTATAGTTGAAATCCATTTCTCCTCCTTTGGAATCTCGACTCTAAACATAATTGTTTTTTAGGACATATTTGAAGAATCCACGCCAAATAGCTTCCATTTTCTTCCATTCAAAGCAAAAAGGGATCAATCGTTTGACTCCACGGTAGTTTACTGGTTCAATAAATCCTTACCAATCGACAAATGTCCCATGGATGAGATCAAGCGCATCGAATATCTTCTACATAACAGCGATTCAAGGAGTATTTCTAGTCGAGTTCATCGAATTATGGGGCCTGATTTTGCCGTATCTACTATTAAAGTTCATCACATAGGTAAGTAATAGGTATTACTTGCCTTTCTAAAGTATTGTATTCGTGAAAAATTTACACGAGACTCGAGGTTTTTGCATATCTGTACAACTGAAGGTTCCAAGATCACAAACACCATACATAGTTTCCTATTTCTCTTATCGGCTTATTAACACGATAATTCTCAATTGAAATGATACATCGATTTTAAATTTGATTCACATATAATACAATACAATTCTAAAAGCGGGAAATAAGCGATATTGCTTTATGGGAAGGGGGTGAAAATGGTAGAAGTTCTTAAATATTGTATTATTTCAATAGTATTATGATTTGGTGGATTATATATATATATATATATATATATATATATATATATATATATATATATATATATATATATATATATGGAATTAAGGAATCTAAAAATTATGTTAATTTTATTTTATTATTTCAAATTTTTGCAGAAATAGTATGCATAGGTTAACGTCAGGTGTCAATTAAAATATCTCTTAGCTTTTTCTTGGCTCATTTTTTTGTCATTAATATCTAACCCTGAGAAAGTCAAATTCAATATTTATTTAATCACTGTGTATCTGTGAGGAAAGTAAATAACTTTATCGATTTTTTTCTGTAGCTGTAGCTTTTTGGCTGCATAAAAACTATTGGATTAAGTTTTTCAAAAACGGCTGGCAATTTAATAAGAATTGAACTCTAGTAATTCTCAATTTCGCAGATAATAGAAGTTGATTACTGTTCATATTAAAGTTGTTTAGAAATATTTATAATTTATTAGTGTTATTATTTCTGATCGTTAGCTTAGGCGATAGTGACTTTTTTCTATTTTTCGATGTATATTTATTAGTATTCGAGTTCTGGTAAAGATTCTTTTATGCGTTATACCCTATATTTAAATTTAATAATTTCCCACATATTCATTTTTTTTTAAATATTCCATGTTCCTGTATTAGTCTTTAAATCTCTTCCTAAAAAGTCAACTACCAAATTATATATTATTTTAATTATTATTACAATCGTCCTACCCGATTTGACAAATAATCTCAAAATAATTCGTATTTCTAGTTACACCGGAACTAGACATTTTTGTGTAGATCTGTAATAAAAAAAAAGCCTAGACAGGAAGAGATAAATTATGTACAATTGGGATATTTTAAATTGTCAAAGTGTAGAAAATATCACCCGTTTGATATCAGCATCGTGAAAACTATTCTTTTTTTTTCTAATTTTCTGCATGCTTACTTGAAGTACTGAGAAACTATTTCTTCGATTTATATTGGACTTCTTTTTTTTGACTAAATTTCTTACTAGTTCAGGTTAGTTCAGCTACTTGAAAATATGTGGAAAAATTATAAGTATTCTTAATTTAATTATATCAGTTTTACCATTTCTCATAAAAGATTTTTCGAATAACATGGAAACGACATTTCATTAAAATTTCTCAGTCATCGGGTTATAATATATTTAAAGTATTACGTAGAATCCAGTATCTAATAAATCCGAGGATAACACAGCCCCACAAAAAAAAAAACGTGGGGTATACTTTTGATGCGATATATCAGATCCGTAGTATTTTTGCCCGCTGATCACGAATCTGACGTCAGAATATCGCCATCACATCTCAATTTTTTTCTAACCTCAAAAAATAGGTAAAAATTAGTAAAAATCAAGAAAAATATACTCCTAAAAAAATTGATTCAAGCTTTTTCATGAATCCAAAGATGTATTAATATGTATTCGGACACGCTAAGCTAATATTCATCGGTTGGATTAAGCCATACAGTTCTGTTTTCTTTCAAACCTCAATAAATCAGACAGATATAGTGCTTCTCGAATGCAAAAACGAATTCAAATTAAAATTCAACCGATTCTTACCAAATTTGGTACACGGGGGTTTTTTGGGTTGCTGATCATGAATCTGAGGTCGGATTTGCAAAATTCAAAATGGCGGATCCAAGATGGCGGACAAAATTTTTGAAAACCAACCGATTCCTACCAAATTTGGTATACAGTTGGGGAATCCTCAAACCTGATACTCTTAAACCCTAAACCCTGAAACCTTAGACTCCCACACCCTATAACCTCAAAAAATAGACCTCAATAACCCTGTAACTTTAAAAATGAGACCCAATAAACTCAAAACCAGGACTTTTAAACCATATACTCTCAAATAGTAGACCCTTAAGCCCTAGAATTGCGAAGGTTAGACCAGCGCCTAACTTTCCTTTTTTTGGCTGTATCTTGTTCTTTTTTCCGCGAATGACCTATTCAAAGGCTTTCTGCCCAAACGCTTTTGAGGACTTGTTTCGCTTTTTAGCGACCAGCAATAGTCCGCTAGCATATGGTCATCCCATCGTCCTTGATACCGATTTTCTATGATTTTCAGATCTTGGTGAAAACGTTCCCTTTGCTCCTCACTGTAGTCACCAAGATTATCTGGGAAATCATCGATGTGGGAGTCCAGGAAATGTAATTTTAGATTCATTAAGCAACCTAATGTTTGAAAATTTTTTACCATTTTCTCGACTATTTCTTTGTACTTAGGACTTTTATTATTTCCCAAAAAGTTTGTTGCGACTTCTTTAAAACTAAGCCAAGCAGCTTTTTCAACTTTATTCATTTTAGTAACAAATAATGAATCTTGAAACAATTTTCTTATTTGTGGCCCGTCAAATACGCCTGCCTTAATTTTAGTTTCAGAAAATTTCTGAAATTTTTTATGCAAATATTTGAAACATGGGCCGTTTGTATCTAATGCTCTAGTGAATTGCTTCATAAGTCCAAGCTTAATGTGAAGCGGGGGAATAAGAACTTTTCCTGGATCTACCAATGGTGGAAACAATACATTATTTTCACCAGGAGTAAACGATTCTCTTGTTGGCCAAATTTTTTTCTTATAATGACGTTCCCTGTCTCTGCTATTCCACAGACATTTATAACAGGGATAAAGTGTAAACCCTGACTGTTGGCCAAGCAATATTGTTACAATTTTCAGGGTCAGATCTCCACAAATTTTCCAGTTATGATCAGCATATTTTATTTTTATCAAAAGCTGCTTCATTTTTTCATATTGCTCTTCCATAACTGTGGAATGAGCAATCGGAATGGGAGCGTAAACGTTGGTATTATGCAGCAAAAACTGCCTTAATGCTCCATTTAGAAGAATCAATGAACAGTCTCCATTCTTCAGGATCGTATGAGTTATTTTGAAATTCATCCATTAGACCTTTTACATCGGTACAATATGAAAGTGACAATTCCTCGTCCATTGTGAAATATTTTCGAAATTCTTCATCTCTGTTTCTATAATAAGAAATCGTAGCTTCTGGCTTAAGTAAATGTCTTTTTTTTAAAAAGGAAGCAAGATGCTCTGAACCATCTTTGGATAAGCCTAAATCTCTGACTAGATCACTAAGTTCTGACTGTGATACGAGTATTGGTTCTGGTTTACGGTTGTATGGTAGAAATTCTTTATCTGTGTCACTAGTATATGATAGGTTGTCACTAGAACATTCATTAGTAACAGTGTTTGAATCTTTTTCGACAGTCTCAATGTTTTCGGCATGAACTGATATGGTGAAATCATTTGTTTCCATAACATCAGCATCAAGTGGTTCAGGAGGCGGAATTAGTTTAGTAGGTCTTGTTACTGTCGAAACATCGTTATAAGTAATAGTGCTTTTATTTTTTTTCGGTTATGCCTAGATACAACATTCATACAAAAGTAGTAATCATTTTCACTGTATGGTCTATTCCATATTGCTGGTCTGGAATATTTAATCGCCTTCTTATTGATGTACAACATTATTTTGCAAGAACTGCAAATGATGTGGGGAACCCAATCTGTATCCTGGTGCTGTATTTCAATGTTAAAACAATCCTTATATAAGGTTTTAATCTTATCCGTTATCGATGACCCCATTTTACTCAATACGTGTTGACAGCAAATATAACAAAATGAATCACTGTTTTTATCGCACTTATGAAAAGTCCTTGTACCGTGAGACCGTTTTCTTGTAGCATTATACTCTACATGAGCCAAGTCACCCACACATGAAGAGCTACGGTCGCTGGATGACGACGGCTGCGGGCCCGCTTTCCCACCCTGACCAACCGCCGATACTGGGTTTCCGAGTCCCTGCATCGTAATTCTCTTTCTTCTACCTGCCATGACGGCATCTAAGCCGTTATCCAGGGACTCTGCTGGCTAGTGGAGTAACACCGTTGCCCACCGTCACCACGTGGAGGTGCCCTGGATGCAGGTAGAAGAATAAAAATCGACCGATGAATTTTCTCGGCGTTCAAAATGGCGCGAAAACATCTGCCATCTTGAATTTTGCAAATCCAACCTCAGATTCGTGATCAGCGACCCAAAAAATCCCCGTGTACCAAATTTGGTAAGGATCGGTTGAATTTTAATTTGAATTCGTTTTCGCATTCGAGAAGCACTATATATGTCTGATTTATTGAGGTTAGAAAGAAAACAGAACTGTATGGCTCAATCCAACCGATGAATATTAGCTTAGCGTGTCCGAATACATATTAATACATCTTTGGATTCATGAAAAAGCTTGAATCAATTTTTTAGGAGTATATTTTTCTTAATTTTTACTAATTTTTACCTATTTTTTGAGGTTAGAAAAAAATTGAGATGTGATGGCGATATTCTGACGTCAGATTCGTGATCAGCGGGCAAAAATACTACGGATCTGATATATCGCATCAAAAGTATACCCCACTTTTTTTTTTGTGGGGCTGTGTAATTCATTAAAAAATCCATATGTCTAAGCTAAGAAGCCCCTTACACTGGGAACAAGTCCTGTTAGGGTTTCTTATATGAAATGTGCCCAAAATCTAAGAAAAAAGCGATATACCAAGAAAAATATACTCAATGTGCCATGTATTGCCATTTAAAAATTGAAAATGATGATATCTGTGAGAAGTTGACGTGTGTTTAAAAACTTTATAACTAAAGTCGTGTTTTAGGTCCCTTATATGTTTGTTTCATACTAAGATACATTTGTCTATTATGCCAATTTAGTAATTTTTTAATGACTGATTGATTGACGTCATTTCGATGTTTTTTTTAACAATACGCTCAAGGTATTGATTCCACTACATTGGATTGATTCATTGTAGAAATTCGGCTTTTATGATAAGAATATATAGAACAACTATTATTAGAAAGCTTATTCAAAAAATTCATTTGTTTTGTTGAGAGGTGGTAAGCATTTATCTTGGTTGAGTTTATTGTTTTTAGCGTTGTTTGATAAACTTTGAAAATATACAGTGTATACCATTTAAAAATAAAATTGGGCTTCATATGACATTTCGCGTCACCTATATAATTTTATTATAATAGTTTTGAATATTTAAATATTAAATGAAATAAAATTGAGATATTCCAGTATTTTTCAAAAAAATGGTCCATTTTCGAGGTATTTTCTTTCTTCTTGAAGTCTTGAAGTGCTATCCGATACGAACGTAGGCGATTTCCACAGACGTAGTTAATGCCGTCATTAAATATATTATTTTATAAAAAATTCATTTCTAGAAAAAACTACCCTGTATAGGTAAACATAACTCTGAGGTTCACTAGTCCATTTTGAGAAAAGCCCAGTTTAATAAATAATTTTTTATATTATTAATTTGTTGCTGTTGTTACAGGGAACTGTAAAAGCAAACCGCCAGTTATTCCTACTCCGGAAACGGTAATACCAGTAGAAGAGACAACGCCTCCTGTGGCTGAGAGTGAAGTTATGGTCACATTTATAATTCCAATTATTATTATTTCCATTATGTTATTCGTTGCCGTCGTAGCTGCCATTATACTTTACAGAAAACGAAGAATGGGTAAAATGAACGTTGAAGAAGACGGAAGACAATCTTATGGCAATAAAGGTAGGCTGATAAAAAATGAATAAAAGCAATCAACTATAATTGCATTCTCTGACATTTTAATGTCGTTTTTCCGTTTTAAGAAGTCTAATTTGAAATATAAACGTTAATAGACTAATTAAGAAATAGAATAGTGACCGAAACCACATGTTTTTCCATTATAATATTTAGCTGTGATCATATGGTATAAGTCTCTGCTGCCATCTTCATGCTCGCAAATAGTAGTTTTGACCATGCCCTATAATAACAAATTTTTCAAGTTAACCATATATTAGATTCAAATAATTTCTTTTTATGATTCAACAAGATAATGGAGGAGATGCGATAATGACTAAGAATGAGTCTCCATCCTAATTTTGATAGGAAGACTAGTATAATGGAAAGGACGTCATATTTAAGCACGTTTTTTTATGGGTCTAGCAGACGTGCTACAGGGAAGACCCTAAAGCGCTCCAGGAGCGGCATCTGAGCTATTATCTTGTTCTTGGACGTGTTACATTAAAATCTTCAAGATAATTGAGAGTGACAAGGATAATACCGATAATACTCGACGTTTATCAGAATAGACTTCTAGGTAGCAATGACCTCCCATTTTTTCGGTGTCATTTTTGTATTTAGCGTTTATGTTTGTTATTGTCCATCAAACATTGAAAGTTTGTATACAGTGTTTTCTTTTTGTTTGTAAAAATTAGTGATTGCTTAATATTGGAAATAAGCGAATATACCCTGACTGCACTGGACGTGATAGAGACGTGCTATTTTGGTCGCAAAATCACAAAATTTACGATACGTGTTTTGCACGTCACCACGACGTAACCTACAACTAAAATAATTTATTAAATTAAGTAATTTATTAAATAATTGAAAATTGGATGATTATCTGTCGTATTTCCTGTGGTTTTGTTGGTGATATTGCGAGATTAAACTATATTTTGTTTATTGTAAAATTACATGTTTACTCGTAACTGTTACGACGCATAGACGTCGCATAGAATAACCTGTTCTATTTCGCTGCCCCATGGTGCGGTGAAAGAGAATTGGCCTATTTGTAGGAAGCTCTGGACTGCGAAAACGAGAAAGGAATGTAAGTAGATTATGTTTATTTCAACTGGTTTGCTTTTATTCCTTTTCGTGTATGCATTCCACGGATAGTGTTATTTGTCGTCTTCATTATTTTTCTGCAAAAATGTTTTCCTACCACATAAAAGTTACACATAACCTAACCAAGAAGAAAATTCTGTTTCGTTTGTATTCTATACAAATAATGTAGAATATTATTGCTTCTTATCATATGATACGCTGAATACTTGACAAACAAAATGCATGATTGTGCAAGTATACAAGAAAGTACAATCATGTATTTTGTCTGTCAAGTATTCAATGTGCATGATACGATAAAAACCATTCTTTTCAGAATTGGATAATTATTTTGAGGTTGCCAATAGGTGCTCAACTCATTACAAAAGTCACACATTACACGTCACTGCAACGTTTCTGTCACCAGGAAAATGGCTGTTAGTTACGTGGCAGCGACATGGCAGTTAGGTTTTGACACCAGTTGCAATGTCGTAACGTCATATGTGACGAGTTAGCATATCACAGGGACGTGCTTGCCTTGTACGGTGCAGTCAGGGTATCATATTTTAAAGGGTATCAGTAAAAAAGTATTCCTGACAAGGAATTTCATTTGAGACGTTGTTGAGGTACCGTATTTTTATAAAAAAAATACACACCAACCTCTAATACAGTAGACGGTTTTAAAAAAATTCTAAATAATTATACTTGAAAAAATGTAAACACAATCTGATGGAATATTTTCCAATTTGGCTTAGTAGATCCTTTCAATAAACTTGAGGTGCGTTAACACCGCAAAAGTTACTAAAAAAATTAGAATTGCTGGTTTTAAAATATCCAAGCAAAAACTCCAATTTTAATTTAAGGTTGTGTTTTTAAATTGGCGCTGGCTTTTCACTAAAAATGACGGAACATCCTGTATTCCTCTCTACTGTTCTTCGCGCAAGGAAAGGCTTGTTCTCTATCCCATCCATTCTCTGGTTTCAACCCATCAAACCTCATATATAAATAAACTGATGAAAACTTACGTAATTTAAATGTATATATGGATTAGGTTAAACTTCTCTTGTAGAGCTATTTGTTTAAGGATATATACAAACTCTCGGACTTCCCACAAAGTTCCCTA
Organism: Pachyrhynchus sulphureomaculatus; assembly: GCA_019049505.1. Classification (NCBI taxonomy): domain Eukaryota; kingdom Metazoa; phylum Arthropoda; class Insecta; order Coleoptera; family Curculionidae; genus Pachyrhynchus; species Pachyrhynchus sulphureomaculatus. Next base: position 97,695,355 of record CM032446.1, on the reverse strand, counting down.
ATTAAAAAAGAATTGAAAATGAGTTATACAGTTTCTGGAGTTATGTTGTGTGAGATATTGCACATGAGGTTAACGACGTATCACGAAAAACATTATACAATAATCTTACGAAGTAACGTTTACCGTCCCTTCTAAAGATTATCCCCTGCCCTAACCAGAATTTTATATACTTTATCATAGTCTTACACACGAGTAATAATTTTTAGTTTATTAAGACTTCCTTCCATTGTGTACTGTCCTATATTATGCAGATCGCATAAAAATTGAGTAAATATTGCGCAAAGTGGCGTAAAGAAAAAAATCGGAACTTTTATATTAAATTACGTTTTGATAACCTTAAATTGTAAATTGATAACTAAAAATAATCGCTTTGAATTATTTTGATATAAGCTAAAATTTACTAAATTACATTTACGATCGATGGACGTTATATACTTACCACGAACAAGTAGGTTCTTATGAAAAGGCTATTTGTACACAACCAGTGGCGTAAGCAGGTTTAAGAGTTGAGGAGGACCGCAGATAGATATAAATGACTTTTCTTTAAGGAAAAAAGAGAATATCATAAAAGACGCTGTTTATAGAGGGAAGACGCATATCGAGAACCGGAGTATTAAGTTACTATAGAGAACACCAAAGAAGTCATTTATTGAGGGAAGACGCCAATCGACAATCAGGGTATTAAGTTAATTTAACAAACTTCAAAACTTTCTGGTAAATGTTTCATGAAACCGTCCGTTACTTTGTGACTACATTATTCGAGATTTCTTCGTGTTGGAAATACTTTTCTTATCTATTACTGCTCTCGTGTCCTATTGCTCTATTCGCACAGAAAGAAAGAGAATTTCGCGATCCCCTTTGTTGTTCTAGTAAGATACCTGATATCTTCAACTCAGCACAAATTATCCACTCGTGATCGGAGTATTTAATCCTTTGTAACACAGGCTGCAAATTTTCATAGATTTCTTCGAAGTAAAACAAAATGCCCAGTGGCAAAGAAGCATATATGCTGCCATTATGTAAGAGAACTGCCTTTAGAGTCTTCTTGGATGAATCAATGAAGAGTCTCCAATCCTCTTTATTGTATTTGATCCCAAATGCTTCTACTATCCCAGGTATGTTACAACAAAATATTAATTCAACTTTTCCGTCGAACTGAAAAACAAATTTTTGTTGCCTTATTCCGAACCCACGGAAAAATGTTACTAGAGCCAACAAATTATTGTCTTTCTACTTGGAACCAAGAAATTTCGCTTTCCCTTTGGTTAAATGTAAATCTTTTACTAAACAATCCAGTTAATTATGCTCAAACAGTTGGGGTTTGCTGCTTTGTAGCTCGCAGTCACATCCAGCATCAAGCATATCACATTCAGAATGCTTACTAGTGGTGGAAAAAGCTTTTAGTGATTCAAGTGAGTCTTCACCATAAGGAACTGGATGGAAAGCTGATTGAGATTTGAGTATGAAACAACTTTGTTTCTCTGCAAAAGTGGCAGCCATCAGTATGTTTTTGTCTTCTCTCCATATTATTGGAACTCCAAATCTGAGGATTTGTTTTGTCCTTGTGACCGTTTCTGTAATCTTTAGCACAAACATAACATACCTTGTGTGGCGCCTAAGACTCCTGCTATTCAAGCTTTACACGAAAATAGGCAAAGTACACCTTCGTCACAAATTCTGTCATATTTCTTGATCACAAACTCATCACAAATATAACAAGTGTCAGGAATATTGACGCAACTTCGACTTGCCATTTTACTGAATACAAAGCAAACATAAACTAAGAACTACGAGAGCAAAAGGGGATTCACAAACCACCAGAGCAAGCCAAATGGCTCACAATGGTATAATCTAAAAAATGGAGCAAATAAATTTTTACGTAGTAAAACTATTTCTTGCAAGAAATGATATAATAGAAATTTTCGGATTCAGCATATAAAAAAAACGTTCAGGAGAGCTAAAATTCTGAAAAAGTTTTTTCATGGTTGACCTGTGAAGACCACTAACCGTGAATACGGTTCTTCCTTTACTTTTTATCACCCTGACCGGTCTTATAATTTTCGAAAATTGCAAAAATTTGAAAGATACTAACTACAGTTTACTTGGATGAACCCCACAGTTAACGGACCACGGGCTTTAATTTAGGTTGACTACAGACGCTAAAACAAATTATTTTAACAAATATTTACTCAGTTTTGAAACTAAAATTTGATTTGCTTCGGACATTTGATGCCTCAAGGTTTAAAATTTAAGAGCTTTTCATGATATAGATTAAAGACTCGTGGCTAGTTTCTATGGTTAATTTGTATCCGCAATAGTGAGTCGTTAATTTGAGACCCTAAACAATCGTTAAAAGAATCTATAGAAATTAATAAGAATATCTTAAATAGCTGTTTCTATCAGCCGTCCATTATTCTATAACTATAATATATTTTCAGGAATTCCTGTTATTTTTCAAGAGGAACTCGAAGAAAAGCCCGAACCCGGTACCAAAGCGCCTGTCATATTAAAAGACGAAAAGCCGCCCCTAGCGCCCCCTGAATATAGCAAAAGCGGTTCCGTAAAAACTAGAAGATTCCGAACCATATCAACCACCACCTCCATTTACTCGTACCCAAGATAATGGTAGACAACCCAGGCCCAAACCTACTCCAACCTATAGGAAACCGCCACCATACGTACCTCCTTAACAATTACATTTTACGTTCTTTCAGCAATAATTCTGACTGCCATTGAGCAATTTAAAACTGACATTTACAAAAATTGTATTCGTGTAGGCTTTGTAAACGTATTGGAATTATTGAACGGAATTTAATCAGTAGGTAGGTTTTTTAAGAAATTGACCAAGACGGTAGATAAGGCAAGGCTATGAAGAGTAAATTTAAGGCTAAGATGTAGCTAGAACTTAAAATTATATACCAAAGGACCCATTATGCTTATTTAAAAATATTTTCGTTACTTAAGGCATTATTATTTATCAATAGATTTCGTATATAATCAACTTAATGTAATAGTATATAGGGGTAAAACAAATTTGGAAAGAAAACGGTATGCTATAAGATGATTTTGAAATCAGTGGCCACGTTGTAACCATATCATTTGCAGTGTTGTACCATATACTAGATATAGAGAGAGTTTCAAATCATCAATGCATTTTTAACTTTTTAATATGCTAACAATTTTCTGCTTAAGATTTTTGGTAATTTTAATATTTTATCGTGCTCACGGAATGACTGAAGCAAAAATATTTTTTTTCTTATTTTTACTGTTCTGGGTTTCTCCGAAAAGTATTAAACTTACAATTCAGAATTTTTCAGAATATTCTTATGTACGTTGAACATTGACTTAATACCAAAAGTAAATGCAAGCCAATGGCTTTTGAGATATGTATATAAATTAATGGTAACCATGAATTGTCAGTCATGTAATATTAAATAGGGAAGTTTGAAAATTAATGGGAAAAAATATTTATTAAAAATTATTACTATTTTGAAACAGTCTACATCCTGTAAAATAAATGGGATTTTACAGGATGGGATTTATGCCAAAACATTTTGGCTGGCATCCATCTTCAGGAGAATACTTGTAAATGGTGCTATATTTTCATCTAGTGCGACATTGCTTGGTCATTGATTAAAAAATAAGATTTCTCTGATATAGTTTAAAATGTGAATTGTATTATATATAGGTACTTAAATAGACTGATTTTTATTTGACACATCATATCTTAAATCATATCAGGAATAGAAAGAGATTGAAAAAATATATCTGTAGCAACCTGAAGGCGAGGACTATGAAACCAAAATTTTATCGTTGAAAAAAAATCCAGCACGTTTTATATAAATTTGTTTGAGAAAGATCTTGTTTTATTTATTTATTTTTTAGAAATGGTTTAAAACCAATTAAGTAACTTTTATAAAGTAATCATTCTCTAATAAATTTTATAGCACAAAATATTACGTACTTATTATTGTACGTTGCTGTAGGATTTCTTAAGAATGTTTCTTTAATGTATTAAAATTAGAAAGAATGTTTTGGACAGCATCCGTTGTCAGCTCTCGAATAACTACATAGCAAGTGAAGTTGTATTTTTGTTAAATTTATTTTTCTTAAATGATAATAAGGGTAATAACTAAAACCAGAAACCGATTTGTTGTCTAATATATATATATATATATATATATATATATATATATATATATATATATATATATATATATATATATATATATATATATATTAACAAAGTTTGAGAGTATAGTTTTTGTTTCTTCATCATACAAAGATAAGAATTTATTATTTACCCCACGAAAGAAAAAATACACCTTTATTACCAAACGGCCGCATTAAAAAAATGTTTTATTAAAGTAGAACTTAATTTGTCAATTGTTCAAGAAAACTTGAATTAATGTTCTCCACAAAATGTTGATATTAAAAAATGTAATGGAAGAACACAACATATATTCACTCCAAATCTTATTAGCAATGATACAGAAAAGAGAAGAGAATATCCTTTTAACTTAGAAAATATATATATATATATATATATATATATATATATATATATATATATATATATATATATATATATATGTATAAAACACGTGCTTATTTTTTTGCTATTTCACTTAGCCTTTCTGTCTTATTGCTGTCAAGAATAAGGCTCATTTTCTTTAAATTACAATCGTGATAATTTTTATTTTTTACATTTCATATGATTTTATTCTACAATTTTTTGTAATCCAGCGACTTATTAATAATACTAATTACATCACAGATGTGATTTTTTATATTTATGGGATAATAATACGAAAATTGGTCACATATGAAAGTACTGCCCAATGATTTATTTAAAAAAATGATTACATCACAGATGTGGCTGAAAAATATATATTTCTTTCAATTTATACAGTGGTAAATAAAAAAACTGGTCATATATGGATTCAAGGTTTCATATTCAATTTCCAAGGCTTGATTTTAAAATATGATTCCATCACACTTTCATATTGAATTTCCACAAAATCGAATATTCATAACAGTTTATCTGTTTTGAATTTTTGTTAGATAATAAACGGAAAGCACGAAATGATATTTTCTGATAAATTGAAATTAAGGCATATTGACATGTATTGCCACATTCACTGTATAATACTCTGTATATAAATAAGTTACTTAAACAAACTGTATATCGGATTAGGTACGATGTAGCCATATATAATTAATAAGTATGTTACCACATTGCTTTACATTATAATTTCTATAAAAACTAATTTAAGAATGTTTTCATTTTTTAATTTTTTGATGTATATGCTTCTGAGCAACAGTCACCACCTCGAATATAACTTAAGGACGGTTTATTTCCATCAAAAATGTAAGACCACACGAACATATTTTTGAAGGGAGATTTATTTTACTGTACTCATATTAAAAATTATTGCTACTCCCCCTTCGCTGAAGGTATGTTTCCAATTTTTTTTAAACTGGACATTCTGTATATTCTTATTTTAATATGTACGGCTTTTCAATAGGAATTCAATAATATACGGATTAGATAGGTCTATGGTTCTCTCACAATCAACTGAAAATTGTATTATAAGAAAAGTATTATTGGTAGGAATTCATTTATTAATTGTATGCCACTGTCACTAATTTTAAATCTTAGGGTACAGTTTTAGCTCCATATAAGAACTAATGAAGCTACATCCATCAAATTATATATCCCCAAATTGGTACTGAAGAGACCTATCCCTTAAAATAACACCTATAGATTGTTAAAAAAACGATCGATCGGAAGAGGGAGTAAAAAAACAGAATATAAGAACATTTTGACGTATTTTTACATTTTTTATGGTAACGAGCTGTTTTCGAGTTGTGTCAGGCGGTTTTTCTTAGCTGGAAGGACCTGTGTAATATTACTTGCGTATTTTGGATAGAATAAAGTTTATATTTTGATAATTAATTTAGAATTATGTAGCAGTTTTTTTAGTAAACTTGCTAATGGTATATTATTAAGTATAATCAAGAATGTTCATTTTGTGTAAAGTTTCTGTTGGCAATAAAAATTCAGGTTATTTTTAATAAAACGCGCAAACTTTTTTTCTAATGTAATGAGTTAAATGACACAGTTAAATTTTTAACCGATGTTAAATGACAATTTGGACATTTTACACTAGAGTACTTTCAGACTGGACAGATTCCATTTAAGGGAAACAATATATCTCTTCTCACTTCTTTACATATCCTAGACGCCAATAATTAAAGAAAATCCTATATTATTTTGTAACATTTAAAATTTAATTTCATCAAATTTACCGTCGAGTCCATTTTACCCTTCAAACATCTACATCAAATTAAGTATAATTGACTAGTTACTACTTCCTCAAGGGCCGATCCACGTCTTTTAATGATGGTGGGGCCCAGTACCATAAAATGTCTGCATACAGAAAAATATTTTCAGGAATCAAGAAACCCTTTTTACATATATAGCCCGAAATATTTTCTTGAATGAAATCAAATACAGTTTCATGCAAGAAGTTATACATTATGCTGTCTATAAAATACTGATTTAAGCAGATGCGATAATAATGTTAAAGCTAAAAATTGCTTATATAACATAGTAAACATTACATCTTCTTTTAGAATATTAAGAGCACGTCTAGAGAGTGATGATGACTACCCTGTATGTTATTTCAAAAGGTTTTGCGCATTTTATTAAAATTTTTGTTCTTTTTTTTGTAAAGTGTCAAGAGATGCCCTTTATAAAAATAAACAATAATCAAAACATTCTATAATAATTAGACGAGGTAGAGTAGGTTTTTTGACTAGAGCTTAAAGTATTACATAAAAAAAATATTCATTATTAAAAAAACCTACTCGAAATTCTTCAGTGATAAAATTATGTAAAACAGTTCCAACTGGAATTTCATAATCAACCCAGTAAATTTTGTATTAACCCATTGTTTCAATAAATTGTGTATTAAACAAATTTTTTGTTTTAAGATTCATTTATTAACATTAGGTAACTTAATTGTTAATTAAAACAGCTAAGCTTGTTACCCTGTACAAGCACCATTGTACAATGTGTTTCCAAAAACAAATATAGGTATTGAACGTATATACAATATTAAGCTTTTTGATTATATAGATAGATATATATATATATATATATATATATATATATATATATATCTATATATATATATATATATATATATATATATATATATATATATATATATATATATATATATATATATATATATATATATATATATATATATATATTATATATATATATATATATATATATATATATATATATAATATACAGGTGTACAAGTATGAAATGCGGATTTGAGACAACAGATGGTGCACCAATGCAGTTTGTGCTATAAAGATTTGATACTGCGCCATTTTGTTTTGTCAGACGCGCACGAGTGATAAATTGGAAAAGGGTGTGCATAGTGTTTTGTTGTGTTCAATATGTCGAAATTTATACCGAACAAAGAGCATTCGCGGACAGCATTAATTTTTTGTTTTCATTTGAAGAAAACTGCTGTTGAATCATACCGATTACTTCGAGAAGCTTATGGTGAACATGCTCCATCGCAAGATACGTGTGAACGATGGTTTCGGCATTTCAAAAGTGGCGACTTCGCTGTTGCAGACAAGGAACGTGGAAAAACCACCCAAAAAATACGAAGATGTGGAATTGCAAGCATTGTTGGACGAAAATGATTCGCAAACACAAAAACAACTCGCCGAGCAATTGGGCGTTAGTCAATAAGCTGTTTCCAATCGGCTACGAGAGATGGGAAAGATTCAGAAGACCGGTGGATGGGTACCACATGAGTTGAACGACAGGCAAATGGAAAAACGCAAAAACACGTGACATTTTGCTCGCTCGGTACAAAAGGAAGTCATTTTTGCATCGTATAGTTACAGAGCTATTAAAACCTGGGGAAACGGTTAATACTAAATGTTACCAACAACAACTGACCGATTTGAACTGTTCGCTGCTTGAAAAAAGGCCAGAATACCGAAAGAGGCAACACAAAGTTATTTTTGTTCATGACAATGCTCCATCACATACGGCAAAACCAGTTCGCGACATGTTGGATGCACTCAGCTGGGAAGTTCTACCCACCGCGGCTTACTTACCAGACTTGGCTCCTTCCGATTACCACTTGTTTGCATCGATGGGTCACGCACTTGCTGAGCAGCGCTTTGGTTCGTACGAAGATCTGAAAAAATGGCTCGATGAATGGTTCGCAGCAGAAGGGGAAGATTTTTACTGGCGTGGTATTCACAAATTGCCCGAAAGATGGGAAAAATGTACAACAAGCGATGGAACATATTTTGAATAAAGCACTTTTTATCATTCTTCCGAATTTAACATGTTTTTTTTAAAAATAAATCCGCATTTCATTTGTAAACCTGGTATATATATATATATATATATATATATATATATATATATATATATATATATATATATATATATATATATATATATATATATATATATATATATATATATATATATATATATATATATATATATATATATATATATATATATATATATATATATATATATACATATATAAAACCCTGTTTTTTTTTATTTTGAAAGTTACATATTTGCACCAGAATAGGACATTATTAGGCTTTTTCATCACTTAAGAAATCTTTTTAACTACTTCCGGTTTGACTGGAAGTGACTGCAACTTTCTTATTTTTAATGGAACTTCTGTATATTTTTTTATCAATTTCAAGTCGTTTCGAAATTCTCTTTCCAACGATGTATCACAAATTGACATTTGTTTGACAGGTGACCAAACACTGATTTAAAACCTTTGACTTAAACGGCCATGGCGGATTGTTTTTGTTCGTTTTAACGTAAAGTAAACAATAATAATGGCCATTTTGGTAACACGCAGCAACCATGACTTTCGGTTCGTCTGTTTTATCACAGTCTACTAAGTCCGTAATGGAACTTGTTGATATCACAGTTTAAAAAAACTCCAGTAAATACGTCAGTAATTGTAGGATTATTTATTGAATAAAGAAAAACGTTTTTTTTTTTTGAATTTTCAACTAGGAAGGTCACAAATCTAAACGTGATCATAATTTTTTAGATCTTATTAACATTTTCAATTAATATTAAAAACAAGTATTTAAATTTAAACATACTATACTCTTCATTATAAATCATTATTTTTTATTTTCCCTGTATACCATCAAATATTTTAAACTTTTGATGCTTGATTAAGAAATTTATAATATGAGGTTATAGTAAAAAATCTTAGCAATATTGAGTGCCTGCTATGCAAGTTTAATTACTGTAAACAGTTTATCAGTAAAATTAAGCATTCCTTTTTTCAGCTTATTTTATGTACTTAGTTTTATGGTTTAAAACAACATGGGGTTTTTCTAAGCAGAATAACTTAGCCTGAGAACTAAGGAGAAAAATCTATCCATTCCTTCCTGAAATAGCCCAAATTAGATGACTTAGGACAAAAGGCCTACTTTTGATGTTGTGTGCAATTTGACAATAAGTAGGCAACATGAAAATTCTGTATGAAATCCATTTAACATTGATCACTCTTTTATTCTGGAAATTTTGTATAACATGAAACTTGTTCTCGATTTGTTTTATAGTCCTTTAAAAAATCTTTATTTTTTAAAGATTGACGGCCAGAATTTATCAAGCATTGGTCTGAATTTTTATATAGAATTAGGCATATTAAAACGAATGCAAACATGTCAAGTCTAATAAAAAATATTAAAAATTATTTATCCATATAATCCAATGCATTCCAAGAACAAGGCAACTTTCATATCTTCTGCAATTTTCATATCTTCTCAAAACAACGAAGAACAAGAGACAATTAAATAACTTTTGGAGACAGACCAACAATAATAAGCACAGGAAAACACACCAAAACTATTTACCTTCTACTAACAGGTAACCCAATGCCGGGACACTTTGAGCTTCTGACACCACAAAACACTAAAAACATCCCAAACAACAGTAGACCAATAAAAGAAACATCCGGCGAGCGACGTAACGGTCGAGGATGTCGCGGGAAATGGCAGCTCGACCAAAATGATGAAGACCGGGCAACCGAAAATGGACCTGCCAAAAGTGTTGTGCCGGCGAGTAAACCGACACCCACCAAGGCGGGAAAATCAAAGCAACGCATGAGTTGCACCACAGGAATCAATGAACACACCATGCGTTGCTATAATAAAATCACAAGACCTGACAAAGAAATCACTGAGAAGAGAATCACTCGCCGCCTGGACCTACCAACATCAATTCCAAGTGCAACCGACGAAATATTTATTCAAAAACTCCCGCAACGACAAAGAAACTCCAACAACACAAAAACCAGGATTCAAATGGCAAATAAGAATAGAAAAAAAATCAACAACATCAGAAGAGATCTAGGACACCTTACCCAGTTTATGAACGGGAACGCGTCCAAACGTGTCACACAGATTGTAGACAAAATCGAATCCAAGTCTCCCAACACAACAGTGACAGAAATCCTTGATACTTTGAAACAAAAACTATCCATATATGCCGCAAGACTTCGTGGATACAAAGAATCAAACGAGAGGAAAGACACCAACAACCTCTTCCGGAGAAGCGAAAAACAGTTCTACCGAAAAACTATGTACAACAGACAGACAGCAGTGACTGAACTACCAAACAAACAATAACTCACAGATTACTGGAAAAGTATCTGGTAACAACCCAAACCACACAATAATAACACCCCCTGGATCAAAGCCGAAAAAGACAAACATAAACATGTGATAGAACAAGAAAATTCCACATTAACTACTGTGGGACCAAATAGCATGATGAGGCACCTGGATACAAACAATTCCGGAGGTAAAATAGCCCCCCGTTCGAATATCCGGACGGGGGCTGTTTCCGGGGCGTCGACATGTAGAGATCATAATTTTAAAATAGATTTTTGCAACATACGAGGTTTAAACGCGAACATAAATTCAGTACAGCAACACCTGCAATCAAATAAACCTCATATACTCGCTCTCTGTGAAACCAAGGTCAGTTCATCGACCAGGACAGTCAACTATCTTTATCCTGGGTACGACTTCTATTCCCGATTTAGGCGTAACTTTGGAATCTGTCTTTTTGTCAGAAGCGAACTCTCTTGCCCACGAGAAGAGGCTCTGGACCCCCAAACTTTGCTGTTATGTGATTAAAAATAACGACTCAACAAATCACAAGGTTCATCCATATCCACTATCGACCACCAAGTGATACCAACTTTAGAACACTTTTCGCTTCTCTTGCAGACACTACCGATCATTTACAAACTAACTATCCAAGTGCCGAAATTGCCATCCTGGGCGACTTTAATGTCCACGGTATCAACTGGCTTAAATATTCAGATAATACCGACGAACAAGGTCGTGAAGCTGAATCATTCTCAATCAGTTGTGGCCTAACTCAGTTTATTGACGAACCAACACGGATCCCTGATCGAGACGGGGAGTTCGCCAGTCTTCTTAATCTATTTTTAACCACCAATTCGGAGATTTACAAGGTCACCGTAAATCCGCTGTTATGTTCTTCCGACCATAAACTGCTTTCGACATCGAGTATCCTACCAATCAGTGACAGAGGGGCGCCTAAGCCGCGCAAGATTTGGCACTACAAATCTGCTAAATGGGAAGATCTCATGGAATTCTTTTCGAACTTTCCCTTGGATAGACATTTGTTTTCGATCCGACAACCCATCTGAGTGTGCCAGGGAGATCTCCGATGTTATTTTGGCTGGTATGGAAACTTACATCCCTTTTTCGAAGAAATGCCCCTCCAACGGCAAGCCTTGGTTTGACCGAAAATGCAAAGACGCTGTTGCTTCTAAACATATTGCCTACCGACAATGGCGTGAAAATCCTAACACCATAAATCGTAACGCCTTTGTTCGTGCCCAGAACAGATGCAAAGGAATTATCGACGAAACCAAGGAGGCACATAATCAACGAATTAGAAACAAACTTCTCGCTTGTCCCAACAATTCCAGGTCCTTTTGGGCAGTCGCTAAGGCAGTTAGTCAAAATTTCACCAAATCCACCATACCACCACTGACACGGCCAGATAATTCTATCGCAACGACACCTGTTGAGAAAGCGACCTTGTTGGGTGAACTCTTTGCTTCACATTCTACTGTCGATTTCCAAGGAAAAACACCACCTACTATTCCCATATTGCAGTCAAGGATGCCCGATGTTGTCTTCAGACAGCGTATTATAAAGCGTATTTTAATGAAGCTAGACACCAAAGAGGCTTCTGGCGCTGACGGAATACCTGCCATAGTTCTCAAAAACTGTGCGAGGGAACTAACACCAGTTTTCTGTAGACTTTTCAATCTATACTACAGAAAGAGAATATTTCCTTCCTGCTGGAAATGTGCCACAGGTCAGCCGATATCTAAAAAAGTCAAGGAGACCTTACCAAATAACTACCGACCAGTCGCACTGCTTTCAATAATATCGAAAGTCATGGAAAAAGTTATCAATTAGCATTTTCTAAAATATCTTGAAGGATTCAACATTATTAGCAATCACCAATATGGCTTTCGTAAACATAGATCAACAGGAGATCTTCTGACTTATGTAACACGTATTTGGAACAACGTAATTGAACACCTTGGAGAATCTCGAGCATTCGACCGTGTTTGGCACGATAGACTGTTGGCTAAGATACGCTCTTATGGTATGTCTGAAAAGTTCTGTTTGTGGCTCTCATGTTTCCTCATAGAGCGTTCTTTACGAGTGGCGGTCGACGGATTTCTTTGTAACACCTTCACTATCAACGCCGGTGTGCCCGAAGGCTCCATACTGTCTCCTACTCTCTTTCTTATTTACTTTAACGATCTGCTGGAAAAGATCCAGAATCCAATCGACAGCTTTTCAGATGACAGGACGCTTATCTCTTCATTCGCTTTGAACGCTCGGACATCGGCTACTCAGGCGAATATCCGCAGACAGCAGGAAGTTGTTCAGCTTAACAAAGACCTGGCAGAAATTCTATCTTGGGGTGACAGTAACCAAGTGGAATTTAACGCTACAAAAACCCAGGCGGCAGTTTTTTTCTAAAAAAGATAACGTTGATGAACCCCACATAGAACATGTCGGGGTACTCCTTTCCCCTAGCATCGTCACTCAATTTGTTGGGCGTTAATTTGGGAGCAAATATGTCCTGGCATGAATATGTTGCAGGCATAGCAAGGAGAGCCTCTCATAAGTTGGGAATATTACCCTTTGGTATAATTTGCTCAGCGCTGTGTTTCCTACCGAGTACAATTTACAGCGATTCAAGAACAACGTTAATCGCTTATTCCGCACACATGCTGCTCCTGGAGCGCTTTAGGGACTTCCCTGTAGCACTTGTGCTAGACCCATAAAAATAAAAACCTCTCTAACCTCCTCCTGTAAGTCTTGTATGTTTGATTAGAAGTAATTATGGTTAAAATGTGTTCCTTATCTCAATCAAAAACCAAGAAAAATATTCATAATACTATTAAAACTATATAAAAATGTATCGAGATTAGTTTATTATAAAAGACTTATTATAAATTATTCTAGTGAACCAAATATATTAAGCAAAGGTTGGTCTACAATTACAATCCTTAATTTGTCTATAACAATCCTAAACCATGACATAAAAAATTGTCACATAGACTTGCAGCAATTGCTCATAGGTGCCGGAAAAAAGCAATTATTGCTTTTATTTTTCCTGCTATGTTAAGGACATGCTCTTTTTTTTAGGTAAGAGTTAAGCTTTTTCTCAGGTTCTTAATCACTGCTATAATTTAAAAAAGTTTAAGGGACTACATAAATTGTTTAAATTTTATTTACGTAGCCCATATTGATTATATCTCGGGCACGAAACAAATCTGCTCTCCTAGAATTTTAGAAATAAAAAAGTCCAACACAGATAAGTAAAAAAATAAGCTGTTTTTGAGAAACTAGTTTTCCATTTCTTCAGTACAATTGTTTAAAAGTAATTCACATTTGAATTAAAGAATGTGATATTCCTGTATATGCATACCTCACAAAGAAAATACAATGCACCATTTTAAAACAAATCTAATAAATTTTACCTCCAAATACAAATCTCATTAAAATGAGCTTAAAAAGCATGGTGAATTCCTTGATAAGTTATGATAACTCAATTATTCTTGGAAATGTGTTAAATATTCATATATTCCAGATTTAAACCTAGAAATCTGAACAAAAAAAATACGGTAACCAACATTTGTTTCTAATTTGAATTATTTTACCCCAACAAATAAAGATTAGTTGACATTTTATTTAGGGTAGTATTTTCATACAAAATGAATACGTGCACACATTGATGAAAAACATTAAGTTGCTTAAATTTAGAAACTTTTTTCATATCTAAATTTTTTTATTTTATTTAAACAAGCATCGTTATAAAAATATTTTATACTATACTTTGATACAAATAAAAATAAAATTATAATTCATCATTTTAAAGTAATTATAAAACAATGTTTTTAGTGTTCCGTACGAAACACTTATAAGATGTCTTTGGTGTCTGTCTGTCTGTCCGTCTGTCTGTCTGTCACACCCGATTTTCTCCGAAACTATTTGTCACAGAAAGTTGAAATTTGGTAATAATATAGGAATTGATGGCCTCATCAAAGCCATGTAATTTTGAAAGTTAAATTTGGACTTAAGGGGTTAGTTTTTGGGGTGAAATCGGAAGTGAAAAAAAAATTTTTTTTAATACGTCATCGAGTGTGGTGTCAAATGAAAGCTTGTGAAAACATGAGTAAAATATATGTATATATATATATATATATATATATATATATATATATATATATATATATATATATATATATATACATACACGAAGCTGGTTTGAAAAGTCCGTGCAAAGTCCGAGAGATGGCATCACCGGCGAGGAAGTCGAGTGATTTTCAAGAAATGGACGAAAAAGAATTTCGTGTGGTGATTAAACATTTCTTTATGAAAGGCAAAACGCCTCAGGAGACTAAAGAGAAGCTTGATAAACATTATGGTGACTCTGCACCTTCGATTAGAACAGTTTATAAGTGGTTTCAAAATTTTCGGACTGGCCATATGGGCACAAGTGATGCTGAACGTTCTGGACGGCCTGTGGAGGTTACGACTCCAGAAATCATTGATCAAATCCATGATATGGTGATGGATGACAGAAGAGTTAAGGTGCGTGAGATTGCTAGTACTGTGGGCATCTCGACTGAACGGGTACATAATATTTTGCATAAACATTTGGACATGAGAAAGCTATCCGTAAGATGGGTGCCGCCATTGCTCACGCTTGACCAAAAACGGAATCGTGTGAAGTGTTGCAAGGATGGTTTGCAGCTGTTCCAGAAGAATCCGGAGGACTTTAAGCGTCGTTTCGTCACTGTGGATGAAACATGCATACATTACTATACTCCTGAGATCAAACAACAATCTAAACAATGGGTTACCAAGGGGGAATCTGCACCAAAAAAGGCGAAGACCGTTCCTTCGGCCGGAAAGGTTATGGTTTTTTGGGATTCGCAAGGGATAATCCTCATCGACTATCTGGAAAAGGGTAAAACTATTACAGGTGAATATTATTCATCGTTATTGGACCGTTTGAAAACCGAGCTGCAAGAAAAACGCCCGCGATTGGCAGTTGTGCAGTTGTGGTCGCAAAATTAATGGAAATAGGATTCCAACTCGTTTCACATCCCCCTATTCTCCAGACATGGCCCCTCGGACTACTATTTGTTCCCCAATTTGAAGAAATGGCTGGCGGGACAAAGATTTTATTCAAACGAGGAGGTGATTGCAGACACTAATGGATATTTTGCAGACTTGGACAAATCCTATTATTCGGAAGGGATCAACAAACTAGAACATCGTTGGACGAAGTGTATAAGCCTAAAAGGAAACTATGTCGAAAAATAAAAAAGGTTTACCCCAAACACATAAGTAGTTTTTATTTTTGCACGGACTTTTCAAACCAGCCTCGTATATATATATATATATATATATATATATATATATATATATATATATATATATATATATATATGTAATACTTGCGCACACTTTTCTTTGTATTATTTTTAAAAAATCGCGAAAAATCGCTGTCCCCCCACCTTAGCTCGAAAAGTACTGATCAAAAAATTTTGAAAAATTTCTAGAATATTCTCCACGGGGTGTAGATTGAACGAAAATTATCACGAGTGCATTACCTTTAATAATTTATCCGGTCTATAAAAAAAAAAACAAAAATTTCAAGGTCATCAGTTTTCAGTAAAGATTGGAAACAAACTTTGTTGAAAACCCATTTGGGGTGTGTTTTGTGAAGTCACTGATCATTTTATACCACCGTAACAACATTTTTTATTTTAAAAGCAATCAACGTACGGAACACCAATTGTGCAAGTTCAACTTGCAGTTGACCGATTATTTTGTCTTAATAACGAACCTAATAGCATGTAAATCATTGTTTTATTTGAAAATTAATTTGACTTATAGTACTAAACCAATATCAGATAAGTATATTTTTGATTTACCTTAACATTATCATAACTATACCAATAATTTGGAAATTATGAACAATGGAAAATTAATGGTAAGCAAGTTCAGTTGGATGATAGTAAATTTTATACTGCATGATGAATTTTAGAGTTAGTTGATGTACATGCGGTTGTTAAAAATATCTTGTATATTATTTTCTTAACGACCCATGGATTTCTCCGGGACATTATGCAAATTATCCATTGCAATTTTTTTTTTTAATTTTTTTGGCCTTGAGAAAAATCCCATTTACCCATGAGTTAATTTTATTTATAAAGTAATCCAATATACTTAAACCTAACTTAACCTAAGACAAACACAACACCCAAGCAAACAAGCGGACTCGAACCGCCGACCCTCATGACAACAGTGAGTTACTCTACCCACTGCGACGAGAGCCTCGCATCCCATTGCAATTAAAACTTATAGTTTACAAATTCATAAAACTCATATAAGAATAAACATGAAACACATTCTTTTGGAATATCCACAGGACAATATATTGTCATGTTTAGGAAAAGATTATCCTTTGTCAGTTTCCTTAGATCTGAATATTAGGGTTTCCATAGTGGGTTAGTATAATATATACTTACAAAAAAACTCGAAAGTTAACAAGATAATATTGACGCTACAGTACTTTTTAAGGAATATGATATCCAATCACATTTAGCTTAAATTTGCGGTATAGGATTAGTGTAGCAAATCTTACCGCTATTAAGTACCCATCAGATACTACACTCAATTTCATCTGTTGGTTTTACATATTGTTTTAGGGAATATAAAACTGTTCCAAATTTGTTCTGAAGACTTTTTTTTCATACACACGAAACCTAATTTGGACATCCTGGTGATATTGTGTGCTATTTGAAAATCAGTAGGTACTATATAAATTCGGTTTCTGCGAGAAAACCTTTTAATTTTGTGCAGTCGCTTATTCTGTAGTGATTTGTTCACATGAAACTTTTTGCTTTCATCCTGTATATAGTTATTAAAAAATTCTTGGTTTTTAAGTGTCTGAATTATATGAGATATATCAAAAATAAAGTAGATATGTCGCAGTTCAATGAACGATTCGTGGTATACTGAAGAAGACTAGATGTACTACACTGTAAAAAATTAGTAATTGTTAAATTAAGAAAGGTCTTCCACAGATTTCCCTTATGAATATTTTTTACAAATAATGCAGTGACTTTTACTGAATGATGAACTAAGCAGTGCAAAGAGTAATACTGATACTCAGCTAAGGATTTTTCTTTGCTAATTTTTAAATTTCATAACCACATGATTGGCTTTTTTATTTTCGCCAGTTTTTGACTTAACCAAATTTATTAAGATTTAGGTTACACAACGGTTGCCTTGTTGGTCTACAATTCTTAATTTGTCAGTAAGTGCACTTATTCATATTAAATTAATGCAAATGTTGTAAACCACAAATTCTTTGGCCTGCTTTTTAAATTTTGAAAAATGAACCAAATGAACATAGAAACCCTCTGAATAAAATTGGAAAAATATTTTCTTCTAAAATTTCTTGTTTTTGTACCAACTGTGGGTCAGCAGCCATTGCTTATACATATAACAAAAGCAAACTGCATATTAAGCAAATGTTATCTCCTTCAATAAGAGTTTTTACATTTATACTTTTACTCATATTCGAAAAATTACTAGAAATTTTTAGGAAAAATCGTAAATTTCATTTATATTAGTTATAATTTAGGCACAAGACATATATCTCTTATCCTAGGATTTTTTAAACAAAATAGTTCTCTGCAGAGAATCTAAAAAAATATTTAGTAAAAAAATGCTGCCAAGAAATTATTTTTCATTTCTCCAGTATAATTGTTCAATGGGAATTTAACTCGGTCAAACAAAATGCTGTGGTATATTTTAAAGAAAATTTGTGAGAACTTTAAGATATGCTAAAGGTATGCCTTTGTATATATATCTCAGGAAAAATTATGAAGCACTAGTTTATAACTTGGTTAATAAATTTTATCTGGCAATGTAAATCTATTTCAAAGTTAAACAATGATTAGCTTAAAAACCATGGCTAATTGCTGTTATGTTATGATGACTCATAATTAATCTTAGAAACGCGATAACTATTTAAAAATCCCATAAATTTAATTCTTGGAACTGAAAAAAATAAGGTAACTAAGATTTGTATCTAATTTGCATTATTTATTACTGTAGAGTTAAAAAATTTTAGTATATTTTTTATTAAAAAATGATCACATGCAAATAATATTAAAAAAAGTTAAGATGCTTAAATTTAGGAACTGTTTACATATCTAATGTTTTTCTTTTATATAAACAAGCACTGTTAGAAGATTTTATAATGTACTTTGGCAACATTTAAAGTATTATATAACAAGTGCAAAATTCCCAGCTTTTTTAACCTAGCAGGTAAAGTCATCATTTATTAACATCACAGCATACTAAAGAGTTAGGTTAACAATGGTTGCATTTCAGAATAACAATAAAATCTTATTTTACCTGCAGCCAACATAATGTCTGCAAGTAATTCTCATACAAACTAAAGATATCTAAATATTTATATAAATAAAAATGAGAAAAAATAAACGATTTATAGGAAAAACAGTTTTATTCATGTTTTAGAATACAATATAGTATGGAAAAGTTAAAGCTATAACATCGATACGCAATTCACAATTTATTATTTTACTAAGAGTTTTCTATAAAAATTAATATTTTTTTGAAGGAAAACTGAACGGTAACCTTAAAATTTAATACAGTAAATCTTTACACAAATTCAAAAATATATGTTGAATTTTAATATGCCTATATGCACCATGCCTAAATATTTTGTTTGAATACAATAACCAAAAAAAAATACTAAAGGCCTATACAAGTGGGAGTAAAGTAGTGTGGACGTTATAACATTGTGCACTTGACACTTGTTAATTATAATAATGGTTTTAACGCTACAATAAAGAATACAACAGATATATAAACATAATCATATAGGGTAGACCTAATTTCGAAAATAATGCATAAAAGGAAAAAATAGTTTTGAACAAAAATATTGAAGAATAAAGAGGGGGTTATTTGTTAGTAATACATCATGCAAAAGCCCCCATATATTGAAAAATCACACAAAAGAATAATACGAATACACTTTAAGGATATTCAGAAGATGGTGCAACGATGCTTCTTCTTCTTTTTGACTTGAAGGGCAGCACGTGTAGCATTTTCAAACACCTCTCTAACACCTTCCTTACTTTTGGCTGAACATTCCAGATAAGCAAATGCGTTGATTTTCTCAGCCATTGATCGACCATCTTGTGGTTTTACTGGCTCTTGTTTCATTTTTTTCAGCTCATTAATTGTAGCGGGATCATTACGAAGATCCTTTTTATTACCAACCAAAATAATGGGAACATTGGGGCAGAAATGTTTTACCTCAGGAGTCCACTTCTCAGGTATGTTTTCTAATGAATCGGGTGAGTCTACTGAAAAGCACATTAGGATCACATCTGTGTCTGGGTATGAAAGGGGACGAAGGCGATCGTAATCCTCTTGTCCAGCAGTATCCCATAATGCAAGTTCAACTTGCTTTCCATCTACTTCAATATCAGCCACATAGTTTTCAAAAACGGTAGGCACATAAACTTCAGGAAATTGATCTTTACTAAAAACAATTAATAGGCACGTTTTTCCACATGCTCCATCACCAACAATCACTAATTTTTTTCTTATAGCCGCCATCGGACCTGCAAAAACACAAAAAGTTAACGCCTATTCAGTGACTAACTAAAGATGGCGGATATTAAGTCACGAAACGAGAGCGGGGATAGATAAGGCTGACAAAAGAAAACACATAAATACCTTTTCCAAAGTCCTCTTGTTGGGACCAACAACAAAACATCCAGTTGAAGTCACTGGAAAATAACTCGTTTTCACGTCTTCACGAGTCTGATACTACAAAATAAAACGGAAATTATTTTAAAATAAACAAATCCAAAAATCTCTATTTTTTCCGTCGATGATGTCACTTGAAGTTTCGAAAGTGTCAACTGTCACCGTCGACAGGGTTGTACATTATGAATATAAGAATTATGTACCACAGAAATGTACTATTTGTTTTAGCCTCAGGTTTTTAATAGTTTCTTGATAATTAGATGCAAATATTGTTATATTTTTAGTCTTGATATAAACTTGGTGCCACTATGGTAACTATTTTTTTATTTTTCTTTTTATTATTTACCTCAATTCCTTTAATTATTTGGGAACCATCGTGAGTTGTATTGACGGGTATCCTTTTGGCCTGGTCCTTTTGCTAGAATGTGCTTAGAAAGGGAGCCCCAGATTCTCATGTTATTTTTGACTATTTGTTACAACGCTCGGAAAGCTTTTATTAAACGTTTAACAACGAGTAATCAAAAGGTTTAGCCCCAAGGAACTAATATCATAAAGTGCAATCTAAACACACACCCATTTGGACATATGATAAGTAAGTTCATATAATGAAAAATAACCTAGTAAAAAATACAGAATCGGCAAAACTTCGGCTGCCACTGGGCACATACGACAAACTAGAAGTTTGTATTACCGTTATTAGATCGTATGAAGTCGGTATATTTTCTAACTAGGGAATTGACGGATTTCCACGGACAGTGTCACCAGTTTGACACGCTAAAACTGATTTTTAGCTTTCGTAACAATGCAGTCCAAAGTCAGCTTACTCCAACCTCCAGCAATATCAACCATTTATATATGATGTTGACATTCTGGTCCTTGTTGCCAATATTTACATTGGCACCTGCTATGCGGCCATTTGTCTAACAACCTCAATAGTCCTTCACTGTAAGGCAATGGTTTTTGTACCCAGTTATAGTTATTTGGTTTCTGTAAATTACGAAAAAAGTATAAATATTAATTTAGCTTTAGTTAAATGCTGATTTTGTTTTTGTTACCACTGTAAGACTGTATACATATTTATGCAATTTAGAATGAAATTTGCCAGTTCAGGTTGCGTATGCTTTTAAAATTAGTTACATGTTTGCCGTCAAACTTCATACTTACTCCATTTTTGTTTTCATTGCTAAAGGACAGTATTGTA
Source organism: Pachyrhynchus sulphureomaculatus (assembly GCA_019049505.1). Classification (NCBI taxonomy): domain Eukaryota; kingdom Metazoa; phylum Arthropoda; class Insecta; order Coleoptera; family Curculionidae; genus Pachyrhynchus; species Pachyrhynchus sulphureomaculatus. The sequence continues at coordinate 97,673,652 of CM032446.1, read as the reverse complement.
GTCGTGAAAAATCACATTTCGAGATTATTGCTTTTCTTGTCGGTATAGGGGTCCTAGATCATGAAAAATATAGCCACTAATTTCCGCCGGTCTCTCGGTTTGTTGGCACGATAACTCTCAAACGAAATGAGATGTCTAATTTAAACTTTACATATATATATATATATATATATATATATATATATATATATATATATATATATATATATATATACAGTCGACACTCTATATAGTGAAAAACCAAAATATTGACAGAAATTTCACTATAGAAAGTTTTTCACAATATAAAGAAAAAATCCGTATACATTGCTATGTATGTATTTTATATTGGTAATCATTTACTTGTATTTTATAAGGTACAAGCAACAAAAAAAAATGCAAAATTGAATTATTAGAAAAGATTTTATTAAACATTTGAATGTTTAAATATAATATACATACATAAAGTCCGTACGTTATATCTTTACCCGTGCTTCATAGTTTTCAGGCCATATAACAGACGACTATTATATTATTTGTGTCTTTTCACCAATAAATCGTAGGTATTGGTAAAAAGAGACAAAAAATATAATAGTCGTCTGGGATATTGCCTGAAAACTATGACTCACGTGTAAAGATATAATGTACGGACTTTATGTATGTATGTACTACATACGAAATAAAAAGAATAATACAAAATCTGTTAATACATATGTATATACTACGTACATACGTACTAGGAAAAATAATCAGTTATTTTCTTTTGAACATTACTTTTGAAAAATAATTGTTGCTCAACAAAATTCTCGCATTTATTCAAATGCATAAAGATTTGATCAGGTACACTTTCCTGGCCCCTGAGAGTAGTTCGCACAATGTCAAATGCATTTCTTATTTCATTTTCACTAAATATAGCAGGACATTCCCCGGTTTCAGTTTCTTCTTCATGATCTTCTATACTTTTTATATCGTCAATTATGTCTTGGTCAGTTGGGAGATCTGTCGTGCCAACATCATTGTCGATTTCTAAGAAATCTTCAAGTAAAAAATCTGCGTCGACGGTAGCAGTTTTTTGTAGAATACCCCATTGCTTTTTTAAGGTAGCTAGATCCATTTCATCTTCTTCTTCCCATCCGTCAATTTTTTCAGTAAAACCTGTTTTAGAAAAGCAGTTTTTGATAGTTTTCTGAGAAACATTTTCACTCCATACTTTAGCGACTTCTTTTATACACTCTTTAAGGGTAATCAATTTTTGGACTGGAAGGTTGTTATCAATCGCATTAACAATTTTGTGAACAATTCTGTTTCGGTAATGAAGTCTTATGTTTTTTATAATACCCTGGTCCATAGGTTGCAATTTGGAGGTCATGTTTGGTGGAAAAAAGATCAATTCAATATTCCTTAATTTTTTACTTACAGTAACTGGATGTGCAGGACAATTGTCTATAAACATCACAATCTTTCGCTTTTAGCTTTTCATTTTCGTGTCCAGTTCTTTGATCCATCTTTCGAAAACCTCAGAAGTCATCCATACCTTTTTATTATTGGCGTAATCTAACTCCAGAGATTTAACTCCTTTTAAACAACGGGGATTTTTGCTTTTACCTATGAGCAGTAATTTCAGTTTTTCAGAGCCATCCATGTTTGCTCCAACCATAAGTGTCACCCTTTCTTTACTTATTTTAACACCAAAACATTTATCACTTTTAAAAGCAAAAGTTTTATTTGGCAAACATTTAAAAAACAAACCGGTTTCATCACAATAGAAAACGTTTTTTGGCTCGTACTTTTTCAATACACTTTTTAAAACAGTTTCAGTCCAAATGTCACAGTCCTCCTGACTAACGCTTGCACTGTCGCCAGACATCGTCTTGAAAACAATTGAATTGCGAGTCTTCCAGGCACTCAACCACCCTTCACTAGCTTGAAAATTAACGCGGTTAAATTCTTTAGCAAATTGTAGAGCCTTTTGCTTTATTAAATTTCCCAATATTGGTACGTTTTGATGCGTACGGGCCACTTGAAATCATCGTAAAACTGCTTCATTTACATCCTCGTAAGTACTCACCCGTACTCGTTTTCGACTGCTTGGAACACTAGGTTTCTTGATGATACTGTCGCGACCTTTTATTATCAGAGAGACGCAACTTGGACACCAAATTTTGCAGCAACATCAATTTTTTTGCAGCCTTTATCAACTTCCTTCAAAACTTTAATTTTTTCAGCTAAACTTAAACACACTCGCTTCGACATCTTACTTGATTCTTAAACAAAAAGAAACTGAACCTGAATTTGCGAATTACTAGGCCTCGACTATAAAATGGGTTTTTCCCCGGGTTTCTATAAAATGGGTTATTCCCCGGGTTTCTCACAGAAATCTACCTGATTTATTGCCAACCATTAGGCGTTATAAACGCGTTAAGAACCTTTTCAAAAGAATGCGTCATAAAAATGGAATTCGTGCTAATGTTAGATAAAAATGGGAAACCCGAAATGGCCAAGATCTCAATAAATGCATAAAAATTTATACATAAAATTCCAGTAAAAATTTTATTATATAGAGTGTTACTATTTTACAGATTCACTATATGCAGGGCTTTTTACATGAAATTTCATTAAAATATTCTAGGTCTTGAAAAAATTGCACTATAAAGAGTTTTTCACTATATAGAGTTTCACTATAAACAGTGTCGACTATATATATATATATATATATATATATATATATATATATATATATATATATATATATATATATATATATATATATATATATATATTACCTATTGACAGGATGAAACCTATAACTTTTTGATCGATATGGCTTGAGGCGAAGGGGGAAAAGGGGTGGGGGTTAATACGTTCTGCATGGTTTTAACAGTAATATACTACAACATAAAAACATTTTTTAGTTTACCTCGAGAAGAGGATGGAAGGGTTGGGGCGGGGTGTATAGTATCCTTAGTATTTTGGAAATTTAAATTCCGTTCTTATTTTACAACTTGTATTTGCAAGGGAAATATTGTGTGAATAAGTTAGCCAATTTCTTTTCGTAATGTTCAGAATTCCCTCTAGCTCTCGTATTAACAGTACGTTTATTAACTCAGTCTCGTAGATTACGGATCTAAAAATATAAATAAACATTTTCACTATATAAGAAATTAAAATAATAGACCACAAATAGACATAATTGCTCTTGTTTTAATATGTTTTCGATTATTTTTGACAAAGAACTGAGAACACGAAGTCTAAACTATGGGAAAAACTGCATTTAACTGTTTTGGCTCTTTTTTTTCTGCACGAACCACAATTTTTATTTTTGACGTCCTAGTTTTCTAAAGCGAAACATTAAATGTATATTTTATTTTTAAAAAATGGTAAAGTGATTTACTCAGCCCTCTCTTACAAACATACAGTTATAGAATAAACACTGAATTTGATTTTCTCACACTAAAAAGGAACTTAGTGAAAGCATTACAACTAGATATTTTACAAAACGTATGCTTTATGGGGAGGTCAAAACACTATTAAAACTGGACAATCTTTAAAGACTCCCACCCCTTACACCTCTTTCTTATGATAAAATTAATGAATAATGAAAAAATAACCAACTCCAAAACTTTCCAAAAAGCTTGAAAACGATATATAACACTATATATGCGAGACGTATATATTGTCCACCCCCACCTCTTTTGCCCCTTTAATGTTGTCCTATAAATATTTATGCAAAATATTTTTTTTTATTATATTAACAAAAAAATGGGCATTGTAATACGTTATGCAATATGTACCGAATATAGTAAGAAATTAAAAGCTTACCTTATTTAATTAATCCAAAAAGTATTTGATAATTATAAAACTACCGTTCTTTTTTAAAATAGAATGAACAAAATATATATTTTCCTCCACCCCATTCACGTGTGTACGATACAGATGGAAAAACTGTTAAGGCGGCTCCACACGCAACGGAAAAACCGAAGGCATGCCTCGAGGCGCAAGACCTCAAGGAAAACCTCTATGTGTGTATGGAGAATTCTGTTGAGGTATTCCTGCGGATCTGACGCCTTGAGGCCAGAAATTTCAATACAAAATCTCATTAGGCTTACCTCTGCTTATTGCGTCTCAAGGCCGATCGGACTGTGTGGAGGGGTGGGAGGTAGGCCTCGAGGCGATTATGTTGTACTAATTGTGTGTGAAAAGAGCACGTGTTTGATTAAATCCAGTTTTCTCGTAAAATCATGGCCCGTGCAAAACAAAATCAATAGGAATATATAGCTCTTTTCAGAGATTCGCCGTGCTTGTGGCAAACTACATCAAAAGATTATCATGACCGGACAAAAAAGGAAGCTGCTTACCAAAGGTTACTGGAAAAAATGAAAGAAGTGGAGCCTCTAGCTAACAAAGACTGTGTAATTAAAAAAAATTAATAATATGCGTAGCAGTTTTCGGAAAGAATTAAAAAAGATCAAAGAATCTATAAGAACAGGCAGTGGTGCAGACGAGGTATACCAGGCAAAATTGTGGTATTTTAAACACTTACGTTTCTTGAATGACCAAGAAACTCCTCGACCCTCTCGCTCCAATATAGACGAATCTGAGAATGAGGTTAGTAAAAATAACTCATTAATGATACTTATTATTTTATTTAGTAATTACAACCTGTAGATACCTAAATGGAAAATTAATAACATTCATTCAATTATACTTGTATTAATTGGGATAAAAAACATTTTCCTCCTAATGAGATTGTTATTAATTAATTAGGCACATTAATTAATAACAAAAATTTATATTTACTGCCTAGACAAACAGTTTACTATCGTAAAAATATTAATTAATTGCCGTTAATATAGTTTATTTGCCAAGGTACTGCACCTTCGTTTACGAAGTAAGTCATAAAAGCTTCTCTGACTTTTTTGGCAATGCTCGTGATATTATAAAGTTTCTGCGTTCTAAGCATTCCATAGAAGCAACAGTTTGAAACCCTGTAGTCACAGTCCCTTCGTCAGTATTCTCACGATCAAAACATTCAGGAGGTGTATATCGATTCGGCACACATTTCAGTAGAAAATTATGCAAACAACAACACGCCATGACTACAGAATCAATGTTATGCAATTTCAAATTTATGGCTGTATGAAATATACGGAATCGAGATGCCAAAATTCCAAATGCGTTCTCGACTATACGCCTTGCTCGCGATGTGCGATAGTTGAATATTTTTCTTTCCTCGGAAGATGCATCTGCTATTCGAAAGGGTTTTATCATGTCTGGTCTCAGAGGAAAGGCATCGTCGGCTACAAAAACATATGGTAAAATTGTAGTAGTGTTTCTGACATTATCTTCAGCCGGGATATTTAATTGATTTCTTTCAAGTTTTTCAAAGAAACTTGTATTTTGTAGCACTCCTCCATCTGAGATTCTGCTGTTGGTTCCAAAATCACATAGAATAAACTGATAATTAGCATCAACTATTGCCATTAAAACCAAACTGTGTTGACCTTTATAGTTATAATACCGAGAGCCGCTTCCATTCGGAGGAATTATGTTCACGTGTTTTCCATCAATATTTCCAAGGCAATGCGGAAAATTCCATTTATCCTCAAAGTCTTTCGCTATATTTTTCCAGGCCTCAGAGGTTTTTGGAAACTGAAAAGAAAAACAAAGACATTTTAATAAGATAATAACATTAGAAAATTGTAATAATTATAATTAATATTAATATTTCATTAATTATAATTGATAACTAGTATCAGAATATCATTTTAATTTCTAGGAAGAAAATTAAGTGAGTTCCGAGTACACTGAAAAAAGTAACGACGATTTCGATGCAGGTGATGCAACATCTCCGACACCAGAAGACGACACTCCGCATGGGAGAAGTTTTCTGACATCGAGATCACGACCCCGTCCAACACCACCAAGAAAAATGACACCTACGCAACAAGCAGCACTTACAGGTGAAGTGCTACAATCTGTGAATGAACATTTCAAGCGACCTCGATCTCCGGATGACAGATACGACATTTTCGGTAAAAATGTTGCTAATGTTTTACGTGATGTTTTGGCGCCACAACGAATCTTGGCCGAGAAATTTATAAATGACGTGCTGTTTCATGCTCAAATGGGCACTTTGACAAGTTCCCATGTGTTAACTTAAGTGCCACAACTCCCATTGCCGCAACACTACGAAGGCCCTCCTACAGTTCAAAGTGCCTCTCCCAATTCTACTGCCGTTCCCTATTTTGCAGCTCGTAATTCATATTACAACTATAATCCAACAACAATTCCACAACAGAAACCCCCCGTGTATCAGTAGCTCACCAATCCACTAGAACACCCAATGAACTGTCGCCTTTAAACGATTCATCTGAAGGGATTACGGTATCCCGCTTTGTTTCCACATTCCGCCCTGAAGATGGCCAATAATTAGTACCTATGAGTTTTATACATTTACTTTTACTTGTACTTTATTTAAAAATAAAATAATGTTTGAATAATAAATGAGCTTAACTTACCTTCATATAATCGTCTCGAAGAACTTTGTAAATAACTTTACAGGTCTCTGGTACAATCAAACTGAGAGCCTGTGGTGATATCGTAGTAGAAAATTTCAAATCTTTGTAGCATCTTCCAGTAGCCAGAAATCGTAATGTAGCACTCAATCTTTCATGAAGTGTAATTGCGGTTCTCATTATGGTGTCCTTTTTCTGAATGATCGGCGTCACCAATGTTAAGAGCCTAAGGTATGTGTCCTCATCCATCCGCAAATAATTGTGCCAATCTTTCGGACTGAACCTCAGTTCTTTTAATAAATTTACATGGGAGTAAACTTTCCTTTTCTGTAACCAGTCTTTAGTCCACAACTTTCGCTTCACTTTTTTTTTATTACTTTTGATAGCTAACAATAAACCAACAACAGCAAGAGCATCATCTGTTGAAGCCATTGCGCGAACACACAAACTGGAGTGCCGGCTGTCCTTCGTATATTCCGTCATGTGTGGAGACCCCCTTTATTTTAGGTTCGCCTCAAGGCCTGGCGCCTCAAGGCATGCCTTCGGTTTTTCCGTTGCGTGTGGAGCCGCCTTTAGGCATGTTTAATATATAAATATAAATAAACTTTTTTTTGCTATACGTGTCTGTGGCTGTGGATTATTATTTCTATAATATTTAATAATATTTATTAGAAAGTTAGAATTTAAACAAATATGTTTTTCGTGATATAAAAAACCTGAGACCTGCAGAAAAGAAAATTTTTTTCTAGAATACGATATTTCCCGTTAGCAAGAAAATTAAATACAATTTACCTGCTGTTTCATAACTACTTTTTCGCAAACTCAACAGTTTATATTTCAAAACCTTGTTCTATATTCATCTGAACATTTTTAAGCTAGTCTGTAATCACATCTCAATCCCTTATATTTACTACCGATTATACTCGTATTATTTATAACATATTTATAACATATGTATATATATATATATATATATATATATATATATATATATATATATATATATATATATATATATATATATTATATATATATATATATATTTACCTCAGTTCTTTGAAACTGTTTATTTTCGATTTTTTGACTGAAGAATTAATGTGGCCAATGACCAAGCTATCAATAATGAAGTTGCCTGACGGCAGATAATATTTCTTTTTTATGGGATATAACAATTCCAAAATGGAATGTGCAAATTTCCATTTTCTAGAAGAAATGAAACTTCTTTGAGGGCCTCTTAGTTTTCATTTACCAGGGGACAAACCACTCGATTATTAGTCGTCTTCTGCTCGAGCGATGTATTTTCCTTCTGTAACCTGCTAGTGGCAGCAAAAACTTCAATATTTATATATGCCCTAAGAAGTATTTTGTCTGCCAGGTACGATCTGAGAAATCTAGAATTGTTCGATTGGAAACCGTTTATCGGCAGTGGAAATTACTTCCGTTTTTGTTTGGGTCTTTGGGTCTGGGTATTACAAAACACAGGGATACGAGAAAATTAAACAAATTTCACGACTAAAACCTGAAAGATGATGCATCAATTATCCTTTATTTCTACCTGTACTATATTTTTAAAATGTTCTTTTTTTTTTTTTTTTTTGTTATTTTCTTTTCTTTTCGCGTCATATGAGTCGTGAACAGGTACCCCGATACCTCTTTTTTGTCCTTCATTATAATATGGGCCGATGTTTGCTGGCATTTTGATTGCGGATAAGAAGCCTAACTGAGAGGTCAAACTAAACATCAGTATGATTCGATTATATAAGGTATTGTCAACCCCTTCTGAATTTTATTCAGTCAAAAGAATGGCTGAGTTTACTTATCCGCACTCCTTCCTGACTACCTACGCCCAGGGTAAAACAAACTAATCGCTGGAGATGAGGAGTTGCATGGGTTTTATGGAGGGGCCCGGCTTGTTATTTAAGGCAATATATAAAAAACTAAGCGGCATAAATACGGTATGAAGCTCTATACATGCTTTTTTCTGATTATTTCCAACTGGCATCATTGTAATAAAAAAAATTTAGCTGTAGCTACAATACTGGAGTACGAAGGATAGTAAAGGAGGAAAAGGGCATGCGGGCAAAACGTTGTGTTGTAATATTTACTTTTTATAGGAAGGCTTAAACTGGAATTGATGGTCATGTTTTATATTTATTATTAAGTTGTTTTTGTCCACCCTTTTCATTCATGTCCCTATATCAGACAGTGGACAAAAAGTAACTTTTATAGCAAACATGTTGTGGTTTTAGCAGACACTTTAAATACACTGAAAAAAACAAGACTTATATGGAACTTGGAACACCTTCGTGCGCGAGAGCACGAAAATATAATTCCAAAGGAAGTTGTTAAAGGTAAAACTGGAAAACGGAGAGACTGTAGCCAAATATTCCAAAGAGAAAATAATGGTGGGAAAAGTGGAAATGACACATAAATAAAACTAATTGTTCTATTCTTTGTTTTAATAAATACCTATGTACGTAATAGCATATCGTATAAATGTTTTTAAGTCAATCTGCAATGTTTTATTCTTTCTAAACTTCTATTTTATAAAAAAATTCGGATTAACCGAAATTTCGACTATGTGAAATTACATATTATTTCGGATAATCGAGATTCTACTGTATATATATATATTATATATATATATATATATATATATATATATATATATATATATATATATATATATATATATATATATATATATATATAAACAAGATTGCCGTTCATCCCGATTTTCATAAACGAATTTTGTTTAGCGATGAAGCTCACTTTTGTTTGAATGGATACGTCAATAAACAAAACTGCCGTATTTGGAGTGATGATAATCCTCAAGTGTATGTTGAGACACCGTTACATCCAGAAAAACTGACTGTTTGGTGTGCTTTATGGGCTGGTGGAATCATTGGTCCGTACTTCTTTAAAAAAAACGATGCTGGTCGGAACGTTATAGCCAATGGTGACCGCTATAGAGCCATGATTACTGACTTTTTCGTTCATTAATTGAACAACCATGATGTGTATGTATATATGTAGTAGTGGTTTTTCGGGGGGAAATATATATATATATATATATATATATATATATATATATATATATATATATATATATATATATATATATATATATATACTTCCTATTGTTGATATAACTTTATTATTGGTTGTATATGTTGGTTCATTGGTTTTCTTTTCTTGACAAAATGGCGATTTTGTTATTTCCTTTGGTTCTAGTGGAACTTGGGTTGAACATATCGATTTATTAATTTTTTTCTTCTTGACAGGAAGGTGGTGATTTTATTAATGCCCTCATTTTTAAGGATATTATCTATTTTTAATTTTCCAGTTACGTTGTCAGTAGGGTGATTTTTATCATCGGTATTATTCCGTAGGTTGTCATTATTTATTAAAATCAGTTGAGATTTGTAATTTACTTAACAGATTTATGCCTGTTATACCGTCAAATTCGTTAATAAAAATCAAAAATATAAAATTTGTATAGAGTCTTTACTTTGAATTGTTCGAAAAGGGATATTAGGGCAACTCGATTATGATAAGATGTGTCATATGTACTTGTTATTTTGAAGTTTTCTTTGGAAATTCGGGTAGGATAGTATTTATTTACAATTATGGTTGATAGAAAACTTTTTATGTTGCCTGTAATTATTAGTAATTTTGCTTTTATTTTTTTGGAATGTAAATGTGTGGTAATTTGGGGTTAAAAGGGTTGAATTTTTTTGCGACTTCTTTATTGGGAATTGGGTTTTTTCCATTTTGTAGGTGGCTTGGAGAAAATTTCGTTTAACGTCATTGTTATTTAAATCTAGTGCTTTTTGGAAATTTGGGTTATCACTTGTATATTCATTTTGAAGTATATAAGTATCTTTATTAAAGTCGATAGGGTAATATATCATAGATTTAGATAAGTCGGCAGGATTATTTATGCTTTATACTGGGTCGATAGGATAATCAATATCTTTGTAATTGAGTTCACTCAAAAGCCGGGTCCGACTTGCCAGTGAAGGTTTGAACTCAGAGAAAAAATTCAACTTGTAATTTCTTAAAACTAAATTGAATGTTACAACTCGATGTAAACATTGATCTGAAAAGAATACATTATGACATGTAAATAATATAACTGAGAAAAATAGTTTTAGTTTAGTTATTTTTCTATTTTTTTTTTATGGGTATAGCACAGTTGCTACAGGGAAGTCCCTAAAGCGCTCCAGAGCGGCATGTGTGCGGCATTGTCTTCTGTACATATGGGATCCAAAACTGGTGATTACGTAATCTTCATTGAACGTCGCACTGTGGACCAGAAATCTGATTTTTTTCGTTCAAAATTGTCTAGAGCCCTCAATTATTAACGAAATGAGACAATTTTTCTTAAAATACTCGTAAGCGAATTCCGGACAAACGTAAGGAAGCCAATTTGCAAAATATAACCTCAAAATTTTTTTAAATTTCAAAAAACAGTACGGAACCGGGAGGTGAAATTTCAAAGTTTACGTGATTTCGAGTTTACGCGATCAAAACTGGTTCATGTGGGGTTTTTTGGGGTCGCTGGATCTATTTTGATCATATGCACCCTTTTGAGGGGTGAAAATTGGAGTTGGAAAATAAGTCAGCGACCCCAGAAACCCCCGAGGAACCAGTTTTGAGCTCAAACTTTAATTCAGAAGAATATCATAGTTTCTCCTCCTCCAATCCCCATTTTCACCATTCAAAAGGGTGTATATGGTTAAAATGACCCTGAAAATAGATTCAGCGACCCCAGAAACCTCCGATGAATCAGTTTTGAATGCATAAACTTGAAATCACGTGAACTTCGAAATTTCACCTCCCGGTTCCGTGCTGCTTTTTGCAATTTGGCTTCCTTACGTTTGTCCGGAATTCGCTTATGAGTATTAAAAAAAATTATCTGATTTCGTTAATAATTGAGGGCTCTAGACAATTTCGAACGAAAAATCAGATTCCTGGTCCGCTGTGCGCCGGTGGATTTTTCTAGTGGGATATCTAAAATTAAAATTTGAAGGAATGAACCTCGCCCCTCGGAAAAATTAGGACCAAATAACTGCCAAAAAATGATATCCATCACGGAAATGATGTGTCCAGCAATGATCAATAATTTTCCTGCACGCTTGAAAGAGCTCCGGGAACGTAATAGTTCATATTCAGGTAACATTGATTTTCAGGCATAATTTTCTATCTACTATATCTTCATATATAACAGAAGTTCTCTAAATATTTTTAAATAAATATTATTATGAAATACAGTGCAATGGCTGGTGTTGCCCTTTAGTGCTAAAGCTAGATCTAAAATCTAAGCGGTATCATAGAATATTAAAATTTTATAAAATGTCAATGGGGTTTAGTAGCCATAAATTAAGAGGTAATTTCAATTGTATAGAATCTGGTATAATTTCATATGCCGATTGTCAGCAGAACACTGTGGCGATCGCACTGGGCATGGAGGAAACGACACAGTTTGGATTAACGGGTTCTTTTACAAATTGCTGACGTTGCATAGCCTACCATTTCACATAATTACACTATTACATACCTACATGATTAAAAGAACATTAAGAGTAAGAGTGGAAAATTCATTATCAACACCTAGGGGCACAAAAGCAGATGTACCACAGGGCTCAGTATTAGCCCTAAAGTTGTAAAATTTGTATATGTCTCATCTCTCAAAATATCCATCAACTAAAATAGTGCTTTTTGCATTTGCATTGCATTTGCTTTATGCGCATTCCTATTATGCTAATGCAACCAGAGCGCACATCGACAGCCACCTACGCTGCTAAATGTGAAGGAATAATCCTAAAGAAAAAATAATAAAATAAACATGCCCATTAAAATAAATGACATGTAAATGCCATTAAGGAATAAACTGAAGTATCTGGGTGTCATTATAGATTCACGATTAGAATTCCATACCCACATTTCTCATGTGGTTCAGAAATCATTTGTTGCAATGCAGAACCTGTATGCACTGCTCGCACCAAGCTCCCACATGGAGCTAAGAAATAAATTAATGATCTACGAACAAATAATTAGACCTGTACTAATGTATGCTGCACTAGTATGCGGTGGCATATTAAATACACAACCGCAACGACTCCAACGCATGCAAAACAGAGTATTAAGACATGTTACATCAACTGACAGGTACATAAGAATTAATGATTTACACCACATGGCAAACATACAAACTATAAGATAAGATATAGATAGAAATAAAAAACACACATTGACTCTAACACAAGATTTGATACAAACCAGATCACAAAACAACTCAACGTACAAACCGCTACACCACAGATCAGTAGTTTATTTTGAAGCTCCATGACTGCATTGCAACGAGTGTAGATTCGATGAGTTATATAATGTAAATATAAACAATCACTAACAACAATGGACTATGTAGACCCAAGGATAAGAAATATAAATTTAAGTTAAACATTTCAATCAATATAAATTACAAACTAACCAAGATACAACCCAACCATTGTTAAGTGCAAATATGTAATTAAATCAGTGTAGTGTAAATGGAGTATAAATATAATATATGTATGTGTATGTATGCGTATATGTATGTATATTTATTTATGTATGTATGTATGTATATATATTTAGTATATATGTAGGAGTAATATTGCTAATCCAATTTATTATATATATATATATATATATATATATATATATATATATATATATATTTTATGGTATATATATATATATATATATATATATATATATTTATGTATATATATATATATATATATATATATATATATATATATATATATATATATATATATATACCAGGTGTACAAGTATGAAATGCGGATTTCAGACAACAGATGGTGCACCAATGCAGTTTGTGCTATAAAGATTTGACACTGCGCCATTTTGTTGTGTCATCAACAAGTGTCAGACGCGCAAGAGTGATAAATTGGAAACGTGTGTGCATAGTATTGTGTTGTGTTCAATATGTCGAAATTTATACCGAACAAAGAGCATTCGCGGACAGCATTAATTTTTTGTTTTCATTTGAAGAAAACTGCTGTTGAATCATACCGATTACTTCGAGAAGCTTATGGTGAACATGGTCCATCGCAAGATACGTGTGAACGATGGTTTCGGCGTTTCAAAAGTGGTGACTTCGATGTTGTAGACAAGGAGCGTGGAAAACCGCCAAAAAAATACAAAGATGTGGAATTGCAAGCATTGTTGGACGAAGGTGATTCACAAACACAAAAACAACTCGCCGAGCAATTGGGCGTTAGTCAACAAGCTGTTTCCAATCGGCTACGAGAGATGGGAAAGATTCAGAAGACCAGTAGATGGGTACCACATGAGTTGAACGACAGGCAAATGGAAAAGCGCAAACGTGTGACATTTTGCTCGCTCGGTACAAAAGGAAATCGTTTTTGCATCGTATAGTTACAGAGAATGAAAAGTAGATTTATTTTGAGAATCCCAAGCGCAAAAAATCATGGGTAGATCCAGGTGCACCATCCACATCGACCGCAAGACCGAATCGCTTTGGCAGAAAGACGATGCTCTGTGTTTGGTGGGACCGGAGGGGCGTGGTCTATTATGAGCTGGTAAAACCTGGGAAAACGGTTAATACCGACCGATTTGAACAGTTCGCTGCTTGAAAAAAGGCCAGAATACCGAAAGAGGTAACACAAAGTTATTTTTCTTCATGACTATGCTCCATCACATACGGCAAAACTAGTTCGCGACACGTTGGAAGCACTCAGCTGGGAAGTTCCACCCTATGCGGCTTACTCACCAGACTTGGCTCCTTTCGATTACCACTTGTTTGCATCGATGGGTTACGCACTTGCTGAGCAGCGCTTTGGTTCGTACGAAGATGTGAATGGTTCGATGAATGGTTCGCAGCAAAAGGGGAAGATTTTTACTAGCGTGGTATTCACAAATTGCCCGAAAGATGGGAAAAATGTATAACAAGCGATGGAGCATACTTTGAATAAAGCACTTTTTATCATTCATTATGTTTTTGTAGAAAAAAAAATCGCATTTCATACTTGTACAGTATTAATAGATAAGAAGTGTAAACCAACAATTTGTAAATAGAGTGAATGAATGTACATAAGTATAAGAGAGATGTTTGCAAAAATGAGATGTATCAATGAGAGAGAGCAAATGAGATTAAAAGTTTAACGTAAATAATACCATGTACATGAGGAATGGTCTACCAAAAGGCAGAACACCTGCTAGCCGCAAAGCAAACGGCTGATGAATATGCTTAACTGCAATTATATTAGCCGTAACTAGAGAGTAAGCTAACCTTTATATTAATTAACTTAGGAATAATAAAAAGCTATTTGAATTTTGAATTTTATATGCCTATTGTGTTAACATCATTGGTTTGTAATGCTCTGGACGTTCTGCCCATAACAATACACAGACATACTCTTCCGAAATAAGGAAGTCATAACTTGTTAATTTATGGACAGTATTAATTATGTTTTCACATATTTTCGCACGCTAATTCCCTCTTTTTATTTATCCTTGACAATAATAACCTTTTCCTGGGCATTTAGTATATGTAATAAAATTAGTTTGCGGCTAATAATATTATTGTTGATATTTCCTTAATTCTTTCTTTAGGATCAGATTCTATACCTCATAGTCTCACAATTCCTCAACTCCAAATAATGGTAAATTTCATACCCAGAGGGAGTCAAACTATATCATTCTTAAAATCGTTTCTTGCCAAAGCAATTATCCATTTAAAATTCCAGTGAGCGCGGTAAAGAAAAGTAAGAAAAAGTGGAATAAATTGCAACCTTGGCCGACTTTCAAGACGTTATGATAAAATAAAAAAAAAGAACCTTTACACTACTTTATCCTATACAGCAAAGAAAACTGACAAAGTGACTATGTTTTTAAGCATAGTAAAACTGGTATTTGATACTGTAAGGTGCTACCTCTTATTCATTAATTTTAATAGTATAGGGTTATATATGCACTTCATTAGGTTAGACTTTTAAAGATAATGCGAAAGCTTAAGGATTTATTCGAATTTGGGAAGCCTCACGACACTATAAATTTGACCAATTCGTTATTAGTGCCGCATTAATTGATCAATTTTGAGTGCATGTTAGATGATTGACCGGCTAATAACCGAATTAAGTCGATGTCTATTATTTCGTTAAAATAGGACGCTGTGATTGATTGATATTAAATAGTCTTGGGGCTAACGAAGTGGCACATCACGGAAAATTCTCGATGTGGATCGGCGGTGGTGCCTCCTCTAGTTATAACGTAAACATGTTGATACATGTACAGGGTGAGTCAACGATAAAGTAAAGTTCATTATTTCATTTGTTTCGGGAATGGCGAAAAAATGTTAAATACAGTAAATTTAGGGAATCTTAAGGTGCATAGTTTAAAATTATTTTTGAGTATACAGGGTACTTCAAAAAACTGTGGCCGATATAATGTTTTTTAAATGGAACACGCTATTTTCTAATTTATTTTTAGATTCTGCGTAAAATTTTATAACTTTTTTAATAATAATGTTATATACCTAAACCTAGTAGTTTTTCTAATATTTCAATTTTTTTTTTAAAAATACTAGTTTTCAGTTTTTGTAAAAAGTTGCCAGTACCGCCATTGTTTCTGAAGGTGGAATACTCATAATTGGTATGAGCGTTCTATAGGGATAAAAAAGATATATGTAAGGGTGTTCAAAATAAATTTATACATTTCGACTATTTTAAATTGAAAAATCTCAAATTTTTTAAAAGGCACACTCTGTATATTATTATTTTTTCTGATAGATTTTACAAAACCCTCCAACTTTTATTAAGTATGTCATATACCTATTTTTAATAGTTTTCGATTTATTTTGAATTTTTCAATTTTTACCCTTGTTTTTAGTACATTTACGTTATTTTGAAAACATCAACAAATAGTTAATAATAATTTTAATATAGTTTAGCCTATTTAATGATTAATTATTATGACGTAATGTTCAAAAATATGCCCGTCTACTTGAATACACATGTTTAGTTGTTTTACTATATTTTCCTTCACTTTCCTTAGCATAAAGGACGTTATTGTCCTGCACGCATCCCGTATCCTATTTTCCATATCTACTGGTGTTGTAGGGGGATTCACATAAACACGATCTTTAATGTAGCCCCACAAAAAGAAGTCTGAAGGTGTTAAGTCACATGATCGAGGGGGCCACTGAATGAATCCATCCCTACTGATCCATTTTTGTGGGTAACGATCGTTTAAAAATTCCCGAACTTACCGGTGGTAAAGAGCAGGGGCTTCGTCTTGTTGAATCCACATTTGTTCCCTTCCAAAGTTATAAACTTCTTCAAGAAGCTGGGGTAATTAGTTTTGCAAAAAATTTAGATATCTAGGCCCGTTAAGCGGTTCGCGGAAAAAATATGGACCAATAATTCGAAAATTTAATTTTCCACACCATACATTAAGCGACCAATGGTTTTGGTTTGGAACCTCCCGGACCCAAAATGGATTAACCGTTGAATAATAATGCATGTTATGGCTGTTAACTGCTCCATTACTGCGAAAAGTAGCTTCATCAGAAAACATTATTTCGGATAAAAGATTTGGATCGGCCTCTATTGCTCCAATCATGATGGTACAAAAGTTTACTCATCATTCAAAATCACGGTCTTGAAGTTCTTGGTGTAGTTCCACATGAAAGGGATGATACTTGTATTTTCTCGTGGTGCGATTAGCCGTAGATTGGGATGTGTCAGATAAGTCAGCTAGTTGACGGCTGCTGACCTGGGGATTATCTTCAACATGAAGTAAAATCGCCATTTCTCTTGCTTTATTGGTAGCATTCCGGTTTACTACTTTCCGTTTCGTATACTCAACGCTATCACTACCATCAAACCGTTCCATTAAGCACTGAAAAGATTTTCTAAATGGTATACGTCTATTATGGTACTTCGCTCCGTAAAGCCTTACTGCCAAAAGACATTTTTTCCTGCCTCGCCCAGTCCATAAACCATATCAATTAATTGATTTTTAGGAAAATCCATAACTATTACCTTTATACGTCAATTACTACAACAAATTAAACTAGTTTTATTTGCTTAATAGACATGTTTTGACAATGCCTACATTTTTGTATTGTCTTGGCAACTATGTTGTTAGAGCGTAAATGTATTAAAAACAAGGGTAAAATTGAAAAATCCAGAATAAATCGAAAACTATTGGAAATAGGTATAGGACATACTTAATAATAGTTGGAGGGTTTTGTAAAATCTATCAGAAAAAATAATAATATACAGGGTGTGCCATTTAAAAAATTTGAGATTTTTCAATTTAAAATAGTCGAAATGTATAAATTTATTTTGAACACCCTATAGCAACTAACTCAAATTTCTTTATATATATATATTTTTTTCATCTCTATAGAACGCTCGTACCAATTATGAGTATTCCACCTTTAGAAACAATGGCGCTACTGGTAATTTTTTACAAAACTAAAAACTAGTATTTAAAAAAAAAAAATTGAAATATTAGAAAAACTACTAGGTTTAGGTATATAACATTATTAATAAAAAAAAGTTATAAAATTTTATGCAAAATTTAAAAATAAATTAGAAAATAGGATGTTCCATTCAAAAAAAAAACATATTTTATATCGGCCACACTTTTTTGAAGTACCCTGTATATTCAAAAATAATTTTAAAATGTGTACCTTAACATTCTCTAAAACTATTGTATTTAACATTCTTTCGTCATTCCCGAAATGAATGAGATAATGAACTTTACTCTAACGTTGACTCACCCTGTACAACAGCGTCGGTTGGAAAATAACCTGTTCGTTCATAATAGCAATTGTTGGTTGACTTCTTGCAATCTTTAAGGTTGAGGGTATATATATATATATATATATATATATATATATATATATATATATATATATATATATATATATATATTTATATATATATATATATATATATATATATATATATATATATATATATATATATATATACATATATATATATATATATATATATATATATATATATATATATATATATATATATATATATATATATATATACATATATATCTGTTTTCTTCCTTTTAATTTATCTGTTTTCTTTCCTTAGGGTGTAGGCCTCCTTTAAGCTTTTCCACCACGAGCTGCTGCCTTATGCTCTGCTTTTGTGGTTAAGGCAAAATTTTCTTTTTAAGCACATAGGAAGGTGAGATTTGAATATTTAGATCAGTTTGCCATATGCCGCCCAGGTTGTTTCGTCCTATGCTGATTTCATGTCCTAGGTATTTATATCGGTGTACTTGCTCGATCTCCACGTTATTCACTTTAAAGAGTCGTTTAATAGAAGATTTATTATTAACTGGTTCTTGGATCATCTCTCCTGAAGCTTGTGTTAGCACGGCGTGTGCTTCTTGCACATTGTCTGTCTCGGACTAATATTTTTGATTTCATTGATTTTGTCGACTTATTTTTTATTTACCAATAAGCCCTCCTCTAATTACAGTTTCGTCAACTGCATAACATAGACAGTTTTCGGAGTCCAGTATGATTTGGTCTTCTCTAGTTCTACGGACTTCGCTTAGACCTGCTATATCTCGTTTAATGTTCTTGAGTCCATTCTCCAATTCTATTAGCTTTCAATTTATTGACGGAGTTCTTACATTATATGTTGCTATACAAAGTGTTTGTAGTATGCGATTGTCAGAACTTTTGTTTTTTGGTGATAAATTTAACGAGTTTTTGCCTCCCTCAGAATCGTTGAGGCAGAACTTTTTTAAGGAGTAAGACTTGTCATTTAATGAGCCACCTACCTCGCGTATCCTTTCAGAAGTTTTATAACTCGTTATTTTTCGGGGGGGGCCTAATTCGCCACGTTTGCCAAACGGTTTGGCGAATGGATAGGGAAGGAGGGGAAGGGTATAAGATGATTTTGGACCAGTAGGTTGAAAAAGGGACATGATTTCCCTCCAAGATTTGGATGTGGGAGGAAATCATGACTCCGCGTGATGTAGGGTTGCATCCCTAAAGTAGACCAGCCCTCTATTGGGATAGTAGAAGAGTGTCTACCCGCTACCCATTGGTAAGAACTATAACTCATTAAAATAAATTCCCAAAAAGTTAAAGATGAGTTTTTTTTTATATTTAAACTTCAGGTCAAATTTTGGGGACCGATTCTTAACCAGTGCCTTTACATACGGACAACTCTGTTGCGCCACGATGGGACGGCGTACCATTGCTAAAGGTCATCTTTTTTTATCTATCTCATTTTCAGGCAACGATTTTTGTTTTATCATCATTATGCTATTTATTCGTTGTTAGGCAGCGCATTTTCTCGTTTTTTATTCATTCGTTAACAGCTACTTAAGGAATTTAATGGCTATTATTCTAGAGGGTAAATCCAACGTGATAAAGTCTGTACCTCTAACTCACATAGGATGCTACGCGTTATATCATGTCGTTCGATTAGTGACCATTGGCCAAATTCATCTGCTTAAGAAATCGAAGAGATCCAGTATAATTTATTTTTAATAATAGGAAGGAAGAAAAAAATTACCTATGTAAAATAGTCTCTATTTTTCTCTCATACCTGAGTTTCAAAACCATAAAAGACCAACAAGAATAAAATAGTGAATACGTAATTAACGTTGAATGTTAACATTCGATTATGTTTGGTTGGTTGTAGGCGAGGTAGGCGATTGTGCCTGTTTCTGTACTGTGCACTCTTGGTTACTTGAGGTTTATTAGCTTTCTTTCAAGCCCTTTACATGGTAATTTATCGTCACGATGTAGAGCTTCGAATAGTTTATGTCTGTTGTAAGCCTCAAAATTAACATAGGATGTGTACAGGGTTTCTTCCTCTTCACCACATTATGGATACCCACTTTCTGAAAAGGATTCCTTATGTGATAGTGGTTGGTAATCAGTCCCACCACTAGTTTGCTGTGGGCCCTTGCTAAACAAAGAAAATTAGTTGTTAGTTTCTTCGGGAGGTTGCGAATTACGTGTCTTTGGCCAAATATTGCGAGCCAACCATATAGATGCTGCCGTTTTAACCATTTGTTTTTTGACGTTCTTACCACCTGTTCTGGTATACCAATAGCTCCAAGCCTTGCTAGTTCATCCGCTTTTTCGTTACCTTTTATCCCCGAATGTGCTCGAACTCACAGTAGTTCAACCCTGATGTTCATGGAAGATAGTTTTAACATGTTACGTTTACTCTCCGTAGTGATCTTCAAGTTGGTCTGTTAGGCATCTAAAGGCCTTAGAGTAGCTTGACTGTTTAAGAGAATATATATTTCTTGGTTCCGGTCCTGTCTAGTATGCGTATTGCGTTAATTTCTGCTTGGAATATTGTTGCACTTGTTGCTAGTGGAATGCTAAAGCTCCACTTGAGATTTCTGCCTATTGCACCTATTATGCTCGAAATTTTTCATCCGACTGTGTAAAAGACCAGACCCGTTGCCTTCGTCGGAATCTCTCTCCATGCATACATTTGGATCGTTCCTAATTTTTTCGTTTTTCGGAGTTATGCGATGTTTGTCATATAATGAGATTCCATATCCAAGAGTTTGTCGTCGATTAGATCCATAACTGTTTTATGTCCAAATTATACAGATTGCTGTTTTCATTTCCCATTTGTTCTCATTTAATAATAATAATTTTACCTCACTTTTTGTTTATATATCCAGGGGTATTAGTGTAGAAGTATTTCCACAACTGTGGTGGGAATACTCCTTATAGCCCCGGTGGAACATAAGCAGGCCAATTTCTGCAGCCAATTTAGCTCCGTGGTTGTCATTTTCTGCTTTGTTTTCGGTCACCATATATGGGTCGAATAACCGTGACGTATATAGCTAAAGCACAATTTTGGGTTAGGGCAGCAAATTTTCCCAAACAAGCTCCCCGCATTAATAAGGTTTTTTCACATTTGTTTGCTAAACGATTATTTTGGTGTTTAGTGCCAAGCCCATATATTTGAATGCATTAACGGTTTCTATTCTCTTCTTTCTTCCCTGAAAATTCACAGGTTTTTGTAACTGCCTTGGATTCTTCTTTTTGTGGACGACATAGTGATATATAAGCAGTCTTTGCAGCGTTCACTTTCAACTTTACTCCCTCACACTAGCGCTGTACATTGTTCAGTGCTCTTTGCATGAGCTCTGCCACAATTGCGGTATGCTTCTCTTTGATGAGTGTAACTATATCATCACCATATCCCGAGGCGTAAAAGCCTTATGAAGTTAGCTAAGTCAGCAGCTTATCCACACTTTCAGAGACATGGCGATAGCACTCCTCACTGTGGATATTCTTGGGTCACCTCTGCTTCTAAGGTGTCTTCATGTCCGATTATGTTACTTTAATATGTACTGAATCGCTATTATGCTTCCAAAAGTAAGATTTATTAGTCAAAACTAACCACGTGTGTAGTTTAAAGCATCAATCGTACTTCGACGTGCAGACTAACCTCTTAGTTAATATTTTATTTTTTTTACTTAAGAATAATTTGTGAAATGCGCAAACTCAGTATCGTAACGCAAAGCTGTATGCCGGGGTAAAAACTGTAGTATGGCATTCATAAAATATTGTATTCCATATATCTGGTTTAAAAATGCACCAGTCTGTCCTGTCACTGAGACGGGGCATTGTGTTCTTACTGAAAACCATTGATGCAAACGAAAAGCTTTGAGACGGACGATACCGTTGGTATATTTTTCTTTTTTTAGAACCTATTAACCTAAGTGTATCTGGTTTAGAAATGGCTATGATTTTTAAATCATATACGGGGATCTATAAATGCTTTCCATTTGGTGCATACTTGGCTAACAATATCAGATTATATTTGACTTAAAACATGATTAAAGAAGGGTACAGTCGTTTGCTTTTAAAATTGATCACTTTAAAGATATTTCCATTAATCTACACTAAAATAGCATCCTACATGATATCTATATAAATAAACATACATAGAGAAAGAAATTTTCTGTTAATATACCACTATTCATCATAATGTACAAAATATGATTGATATTTAGTTTATAAACTTGTTCCACTATAAACTTTAATAAAATAAATATTATAGATTTCCCTTCGACCTTCGTACTACGTCGAAATATTAGTCAATTTATTGAAACAACAATTCGGTTTTAATTTTAAAATAATAATTTTTAAGCGTCAACCCTCAAGTTACATTAAATTTCTAGTTTTGTAAACAAGATTTAACATCCCTATTAACACAATAACACCTGAAAGTGGCAAATAATAGGTGAATCTGTTTTACTAATTATTATTTTTATCCACACTGGGTGTCCTGTAAATGTTGGACCTATGGCTATTTTTATTTTAAATGAAATTGGGTCATATTTAAATTTATTTATTTACAAGACCTGCCTTAGAGGTTTAAATAGCAACATTTATAAAACAGGGAATTTACAACATATATTTTAACAATTACCACATTATATAACATGAACAAGATATATAAATACTAAAAAAGAAAGAAAATCAAAGCAGAACCAAAAAAAAAGAAAGGAAGAAAAAAAAAATATAGTTTTCGTTGAGGTTTAATACGGTGTATTTAGTTTTTAATGATAATGATAAATAAACGAAACAGACAATAGAAAAATCTGAGGTTAGAAAGCATACAGAGTGGAGGGATTGTGAGAATATTTGTGGTTTGGCGGAAGACCGTTAAATTTATTGGCATCAACCAATATCACCACCAAGGTCACAATACCAACCTTGTCCTTAGAGTAGTGTTATTCTGTGGTATAACTTGATTTCGTGCTGTTGATGAAAATTGAAATTACTATACAATACTTGTATAGTACTATCATTACTTCCAACAGTATCTCCGATAAGCTTTTTTTTTTTATCTTATTACTCAAGCTGTCGTTATCTTTGCTGTTTAATTTCAAGTGCTCATAGAGTAGAATCTCACACAGTTTGCTATTGTTGCATTTGCGCCAATATCGGTTAATACCAGGAAAATAGTTGATTTTTCGACTTAAACTACAAGTGCTCTTACAAGTCGCGGTGTGTCAACTTTATTGTGTATAACACACAGTTTTTTGTCGTATATCTTGACTGTGTGTTACTAGTGTCGACAAAAATTTAGAAACAATGTATAGCTCATAGCTTTTATAGCCTTTTTAACTTATTCCACAAAAGAAGCATATATCTTTGCTCTTGGGAATGCATGCAAATTCAACCGAACTAAACGACGGCCTGCCTTCCGTAATATGAAATGTTAAGGAAAAGCATATTTTAAAAGATGTAGAAAGGTTTACTATCAGCGACTCTCGATACGATGTTCGTAAAAATCAAGAGGAGTTCTTTTGGACGACTAAACTACGCTCATATGGTGTGCCTGAAAGGTTTTGTTTATCGCTCCAGAGTGTTTTTTACGAGTGGCAGTTGATGGATTTTTCCGATATTTACACTGGCCACGGAGGTATACCCTAAATATCTCTACCGTCTGCAATTTTCTTTTTTCTTTACAGAAGCAATCTGCTGGAAGGAAATAGGAATCTAATCTGCGGCTTTTCCGATAACAGGAACCTTGCTTCTGCTGGTAAGTTGAATGCTCGAACATCAGCTAGTCATCCAAATATCTGCAGACAGAAGGAAATTACTCAGCTTAACAAACATTTATTTCTATTTTAGGGTGAGAGCAAACCAATAGAATTTTATGCTACAAATCTAGCATTTTTTTCTAAAAAAGTGATTTTTTAATGTAGAGAAGTCAAATTTAGTACTTATTTTTG
Organism: Pachyrhynchus sulphureomaculatus; assembly: GCA_019049505.1. Taxonomy (NCBI): domain Eukaryota; kingdom Metazoa; phylum Arthropoda; class Insecta; order Coleoptera; family Curculionidae; genus Pachyrhynchus; species Pachyrhynchus sulphureomaculatus. The sequence continues at coordinate 97,649,347 of CM032446.1, read as the reverse complement.
AATTACATGTTTACCAAGGGAGTTACCACTGCCGAATCGTCAACATTATCTAGAGATACACAGGTCTACTAGCAGTGCGTACCATATATATATATATATATATATATATATATATATATATATATATATATATATATATATATATATATATATATATATATACATATATACATATATACATATATATATATATATATATATATATATATATATATATATATATATATATATATATATATATATACGGTTCAATATAAAATAAATGAAAACGGACAAAGGCCATATTTCAGCAGTCTATTCACTGTTCTCTTACTCGTCAAATCCATTCCCAGACGCATTTCGGCGTATCACGGCTAGTCGGGCTAGAATCAACAAACAAGAGAACATAATTTTCTAGCGTGTCACTACTTACGGCCAACAAAGGTAAGATATAATGCATACCTCGTATTTGGTACACCATCGGAGGCTGACTCGCTGCAGCCATACATGCCGACAGAGTGGTTAGCAGATTGCTAAGACTTCATCACAGTCAGCGTGTATTCTAGAGAGATCCACCAGAGGGATATGTGATTTAATATAAAACAACTGAAACGGACGAACGCCCATATTTCAGCAGTCTACCCACTCTTCTCTTATTCGTCAAATTCATCTCGAGCCACGTTCCGTCGGGTCACAGCTCACCAGTCGAGCACGAACATGTATATACATATATATATATATATATATATATATATATATATATATATATATATATATATATATAATATATACATATATATGTCTGGTCTCACACAAACACATCAACCAGGCCTAAGGCTGGCTGAGTTCTGCTGGGGACTCAGTATTGCGGAGTATATCGCTTTACTCGTGCCAAGGGCTACGGGCGAATACCACATCGGTAAGGATGGACTCGGCACGACGGACTTGGCTTAAGTGCCATCCCCGCTTCTAGGGAGAATATAAAAGCAGGTTAGAGGCAAATAACCTTGATGACAAATTTTTAGTCCTCCAGGTTCGGGGTTTTGGCAGCGGGTTAGCTATCCACTAAAATATATGCAGCTAAAAATCCTGGTACAAAGCCGCGGAGTATGAATGGATATTTACAGAAACGACCACGGCATCGGAATAAGCTAATGAGTTCTGCAACCTGGGACATTCAAGGATTGACGAGGAAAGTGGAAGGTATTACCAGAGGGCTTTAGCAGATATAGCAGTAACGTCGGAGACTAAAAATACAGGAGATAGTATTGAATACGTTAGGGATTATATACGTATACACAGTGGTGTACCCAAAAACAATAGAGCATCCAAGGGAGTCTCCGTAAGAAATACCAAAATTGTCTTAGTAATTAGAATGCAATAAAGAAAATATTAGCTTCGCTAAATCTTAACATTCGAGGATATAGAGCATCTATCAAAACAGTCTATGCCCCTAATGAGGACGTACAATAAACAGTAAACGATGAGTTTTACACTCAACCCAACGAAACAATTACTGGGATAGATGACAAATGTGAATTTATATTACTCGCAGACTTCAATGCCCGAACCGGTATTAAAGACAGTAGTGAGATAATCGGTAAATATTGCGAAGAAATCCCAAATTAAAATGGATAGCGATTGATAGAAGCATATGAACAACATGAACTCAAAATATTAAATTGTTTCTATCCATATAAAAACATAAACAAATATACGTGGTACCAAGACAAAAGAGCCTTAAAATCTATGATTGATTATGTTATTGTAAAACAAAAAAAACTAACTGGAGCGTCCGAGATACCAGAGTATACAGGGGTATAGAATGTTGTTCAGTCCACTATTTTCCAGCATCAAAAATTAATGTCCCTAATAACCCAATTGATAGCATAGAAGATAAAACAAATGTTTCAGTTCAATGAAAATAAGGCAAATAAGATACAGGCTGGAATGACTGTTCGATGATAGTATCAAAGCACCCTACTTTTTTTTTATGGGTCTAGCACACGTGCTGCAGGGAGGTCCCTAAAGCGCTACAGGAGCGACACGTGTGCGAAAACCGCTATTGACGTTGTTCTTGAATCGCTGTAAATTGTGCTCGGTGGGAAACACAGTCCTGGGCAAATTATTTCAAAGGGATGATGTTCTCCATATAAAAGACTGCTTGAAAAGCGTTGTACGAGGAGTAACAAGCTGAACCTCATACGGATGTATGAGGTTCTACTGAACTAGATTCGAAGTTAAACGATGATTACCTAACTCAAGAATCTGAATATCTGCACAAACATATAACGGCATCCGTGTTTTCTGCAGCTTATAAGGCCCTAGGACAAGAAAATAAGCACCATTACATGCATAATTGCAGCACACACAGAACAAGATGAGCACATACGCAACGACTAAATAGTAAAGACACCGCCGATAAAATTAGTACAGGTAAATGCAAAAAGACTGGCGACAAATAGACAAGTTCGTCTATTGTCTGTGGATCTAACCAAGGCATACGACAGTGTACCGGTACGGAAACTCTGACAGATCTTAAAACGATCCCCTGTAAATAACACCGCAATAACAACCGTCAAACAACTATACGGATACCCATTATCCAGAGTTAAAATAAGAAACACTGTGTCAGATAGCTTTGAAGTTACCAGAGGTCTTAGACAGGGATGCTGTCTCACTCCCACATTATTTAAAATATATCCCAATGAAGGGTTAAAGAACTGGATTAAAGCGTGTAACGGAATGTGAATAAAATTGAACGAGGATACAACGCCTTTATTTCGCTAATGATCAGGTTGTGATTGCTCAGGATAAGGAGGATCTCGAATTTATGGCTCGAAGACTGTTCAGGGGTTAAGAGAAATGTGACCTATCTATCAACAGAGCAAAAACCCAGTACCCATATGAGTAGACCCCCCTTCAAGTAGACTAACAGAATATTGTGTATGAAGTACACCTACTTAAGAACGAAGGATTGAAAATGGAATGCAAAGATTGTCCAGAAAAAGGGGGAGAATTATGAAAGGAAAATAGATGATTGGCTGCTTAGACTCCGTCCTCTGGTCGAATCAAATCTCCCCGGAGCGAAACCATATATATGATATACTACACAGTTTTCGTAAGCATGCTTCTCTATGGGTGTGAAACATGGCAAATGAACAAACACTAGAGCGGCGCTAGAAAAGGACGGAAGGAATATGAAATGAAAGAGTAAGATAGATCATGAAGGTCGATAAAACAATAATCGATGAAATACGAAGACGGTGACCGCAAAAAAAACGATGTCGGAATTTTGTTCGTCTGGACCCCACAAAACGATTCCCCTTTCCAGATATTGAGATAGCCGAAATTTGAGCTAATTAAACGACGTTAACCCGTGCCGCTCGTCGCTCAAAGTTTGAAAAAATCCAAATTTTTGGCCAAAAAGCTGACATATGGAGCCATAACTCCAGAAGGGTAAATAATAGAAACACGCTTAATATCTCAAAAGAAAGCTAATGTTCTTCAAAATTTATATTCTATACATAATTGTTGTTATTTTAAGACAAACCGAGTTACAACAGCCTTTAGCCCCAAAAACGTGACCTGGTACCGGTCGGAGCCAGTTTGGGAGTATTCTAAGAATTTTACGGGTTTTTACATAATGTGTCTCGGAATTAACATTTTTTTTTTGTTAAAAAGTGTTTTGGAACTCAATTTTCAAACATAAAGAGCCTTTTGTTCAAATTTAATCTTTTATTATATGGGGATTACCTGACTAGTTTACCAAAGAAAGACCCGTTTGACAGGTAAAAAGGAGGGTAAATCTAATTTCTATTTTAGGGATGGTGATTTTACTTCAGCGTATAACCGACCTTTTATTTATTCAGTTTAGTTTCTAAAGTGCCTTTGAGCTGGTTAGATCGACCAATTATCTAGTGAAGATATTTTAAGACACTGAAGAGGACAGCATCTACCAGGAACTTGAGAGCTTGGAGGAAATGGACATCCCTGAAGAAGCTGCAGAAGATCCAGGACCATCTGAGAGCAAGAGGATGAAAGTTTCATTTGCAAGGGGCGTTCAAGAGATTTTAAACATGAAATTGTCCATTTAATTAGATCGATGTAAGGTATCCGACAGAAATGCCACGAGAATTTTAATAGCTACTCTAGAAGCACTAAACCTTGACCCTCTTGAGTACAAAGTCTCGAAAACTTTATTACATGATAGAAGGCAAATGTTCAGAGAACAATATAATAAAAAAAATTTTGATAAAGTAAACATTCCTGAAAAAGAGCCCGTGGTTGTCCATTGGGACGGTAAACTTTTACCGGGTGTTTTAAAAAATGAACAATGTGAGCGAATAGCTATAGCTATTTCATATGGCGAAAGGAACAGCTGCTGGGAGTTCCTGTAACAGCAAACAGCTCTGGAGAGGAGCAAGCCGTAGCCGTATATGAATGCCTACATGAATGGGGACTTCTCAACACCGTCAAGGCGATGTGCTTCGACATTACAGCATCCAACACGGGAAGACTCAAAGGAGCATGCGTCATATTGGAGCAAATGTTAGGAAGAGAATTGTTATACCTAGCTTGCTGTCACTATATCTTGGAAATTCTGTTAAGAGGCGTATTCGACACAAAAATGGGATCAACCACTGGACCTCATCCAGACATTTTCAAGAGATTCCTCACTGCGTGGCCCAAGATAGACAAAGGAAAATATGACCCAGGTATCAGTGACAATCTAATACAAAAGCAGCTAACTCCAGAAGTAATTGCAAATGTTACTGCTGAATTCGAGACCAAATTAACTGAGATGACTCCAAGGAGCTATTGCAGTTGGTTCTCGTATTTGTTGGATCACTAGACGGCAATGTTGTGGGTGTTAGAACTCCAGGAGCCATTCATCACGCTAGGTGGATGGCAAAGGCTATTTACTGCTTAAAAATGTTCATTTTTCGTCGTCAATTTAAGATGTCTAAAGAAGAAGAAAGTTCCGTGCGTGCCATTTCTGTTTTCCTAGTTAAAATTTATTGTAAAGCTTGGTTCAATGCTCCAAAAGCTCATCTTGCACCAAAGCAAGATTTAGGTATTTTGCATAATCTGTTAGACTATAAAGAATGTGACAACGACATTGCAGAAATAGCCCTGACCAAATTTTCGAACCATTTGTGGTATTTGAATGCAAAGTTGGTGGGATTATCGTTTTTTGATCCCACCATTACAGACGATGAAAAGTTGTTAATGGCTAATAAATTGCTCAGTAGCACAGATGAACCATCACAGCACGCTAGGGTTGTAAATCCAAAAGTTAGGAAAGAAAACTTAAAAGAGGTAGTTGATGGAGGATTGGTAAATTTACTTACCAAAGAAACATTTACATTCTTTGACCAATTTAATATAAAAACAGATTTCCTAAGACAACATCCAAACACCTGGCCTCAAAAATAATGACTTCCAAGAAGGATTGAAAATTGTCAAAACATTAAAAGTCATTAATGATATGGCTGAGCGTGGTGTTAAATTAATAACCGACTTTAACGACCTTCTGACAGAAGATGAAGACCAAAAGCAATATGTCCTGCAAGTTGTAAGTAAATGCCGAGCATTATATCCTGACGTTTCAAAAACTACTTTAACAAAAGCTCTAGAATAAATTAGATAACTAGGTAAAATTATCAACTCATGTAGGTACTACGTCTGTATCTTTTCTGTGTCTGTTTTGTGTGTATTATATACCTAATTTTTATATTTTAAAATAAAAAATGTCATTAGACTTATCAGTATTACTTGTTTTTTTATTATATTTCCACTTTAAAGTCAAAAAAAAAAAAGCAAAATTTATCACTTAAGAACAAAATATACTAAGTATGCTCCTAGTGGTACCAGGTCACGTTTTTGGGGCTAAAGGCTGTTGTAACTCGGTTTGACTTAAAATAACAACAATTATGTATAGAATATAAATTTTGAAGAACAACATTAGTTGGATTTTTTCAAACTTTGAGCGACGAGCGGCACGGGTTAACGTCGTTTAATCGAGCTCAAATTTCGGCTATCTCAATATCTGGAAAGGGGAATCGTTTTGTGGGGTCCAGACGAACAAGATTCCGAGATTTTTTTTCCCCCTCTATGAGATCCGGTCACTCTAATATATATATATATATGTAAATATATATATATATATATATATATATATATATATATATATATATATATATATATATATATATATATATATATATATATATATATATATATATATATATATATATATATATATATATATATATATAATATATATATATATATATATATATATATATATATATATATATATATATATATATATATATATATATTATATATATATATATATATATATATATATATATATATATATATATATATATATATATTTACATATATATATATATATATATATATATATATATACATATATATATATATATATATTAGAGTGACCGGATCTCATAGAGGGGGAAAAAAAATCTCGGAATCTTGTTCGTCTGGACCCCACAAAACGATTCCCCTTTCCAGATATTGAGATAGCCGAAATTTGAGCTCGATTAAACGACGTTAACCCGTGCCGCTCGTCGCTCAAAGTTTGAAAAAATCCAACTAATGTTGTTCTTCAAAATTTATATTCTATACATAATTGTTGTTATTTTAAGTCAAACCGAGTTACAACAGCCTTTAGCCCCAAAAACGTGACCTGGTACCACTAGGAGCATACTTAGTATATTTTGTTCTTAAGTGATAAATTTTGCTTTTTTTTTTTTTTTCTTTGGTATATTTTTGAGTTTAAAGTAGAAATATAATAAAAAAAAACAAGTAATACTGATAAGTCTAATGACATTTTTTATTTTAAAATATAAAAATTAGGTATATAATACACACAAAACAGACACAGAAAAGATACAGACGTAGTACCTACATGAGTTGATAATTTTACCTAGTTATCTAATTTATTCTAGAGCTTTTGTTAAAGTAGTTTTTGAAACGTCAGGATATAATGCTCGGCATTTACTTACAACTTGCAGGACATATTGCTTTTGGTCTTCATCTTCTGTCAGAAGGTCGTTAAAGTCGGTTATTAATTTAACACCACGCTCAGCCATATCATTAATGACTTTTAATGTTTTGACAATTTTCAATCCTTCTTGGAAGTCATTATTTTGAGGCTAGGTGTTTGGAAGTTGTCTTAGGAAATCTGTTTTGATATTAAATTGGTCAAAGAATGTAAACGTTTCTTTGGTAAGTAAATTTACCAATCCTCTATCAACTACCTCTTTTAAGTTTTCTTTCCTAACTTTTGGATTTACAACCCTAGCGTGCTGTGATGTTTCATCTGTGCTACTGAGCAATTTATTAGCCATTAACAACTTTTCATCGTCTGTAATGGTGGGATCAAAAAACGATAATTCCACCAACTTTGCATTCTAATACCACAAATGGTTCGAAAATTTGGTCAGGGCTATTTCTGCAATGTCGTTGTCACATTCTTTATAGTCTAACAGACTATGCAAAATACCTAAATCTTGCTTTGGTGCAAAATGAGCTTTTGGAGCATTGAACCAAGCTTTACAATAAATTTTAACTAGGAAAACAGAAATGGCACGCACAGAACTTTCTTCTTCTTTAGACATCTTAAACTGACGACGAAAAATGAACATTTTTAAGCAGTAAATAGCCTTTGCCATCCACCTAGCGTGATGAATGGCTCCTGGAGTTCTAAAACCCACAACATTGCCGTCTAGTGATCCAACAAATACGAGAACCAACTGCAATAGCTCCTTGGAGTCATCTCAGTTAATTTGGTCTCGAATTCAGCAGTAACATTTACAATTACTTCTGGAGTTAGCTGCTTTTGTATTAGATTGTCACTGATACCTGTGTCGTATTTTCCTTTGTCTATCTTGGGCCACGCAGTGAGGAATCTCTTGAAAATGTCTGGATGAGGTTCAGTGGTTGATCCCATTTTTGTGTCGAATACGCCTCTTAACAGAATTTCGAAGATATGGTGACGGCAAGAGAGGTATAACAATTCTCTTCCTAACATTTGCTCCAATATGACGCATGCTCCTTTGAGTCTTCTTTTGTTGGATGCTGTAGTGTCGAAGCACATCGCCTTGACGGTGTTGAGAAGACCCCATTCATGTAGGCATTCATATACGGCTACGGCTTGCTCCTCTCCAGACCTGTTTGCTGTTACAGGAACTCCCAGCAGCTGTTGCTTTTCGCCATATGAAATAGCTATAGCTATTCGCTCACATTGTTCATTTTTTAAAACCCCGGTAAAAGTTTACCGTCCCAATGGACAACCACGGGTTTTTTTTTCAGGAATGTTTACCTTATCAAAAATTTTTTTATTATATTATTCTCTGAACATTTGCCTTCTATCATGTAATAAAGTTTTCGAGACTTTGTACTCAAGAGGGTCAAGGTTTAGTGCTTCTAGAGTAGCTATTAAAATTCTCGTGGCATTTCTGTCGGATACCTTACATCGCTCTAATAAAATGGACAATTTCATGTTTAAAATCTCTTTAACGCCCCTTGCAAATGAAACTTTCATCCTCTTGCTCTCAGATGGTCCTGGATCTTCTGCAGCTTCTTCAGGGATGTCCATTTCCTCCAAGCTCTCAAGTTCCTGGTAGATGCTCTCCTCTTCAGTGTCTTAAAATATCTTCACTAGATAATTGTTCGAGCTAACCAGCTCAAAGGCACTTTAGAAACTAAACTGAATAAATAAAAGGTCGGTTGTACGCTGATGTAAAATCACCATCCCTAAAATAGAAATTAGATTCACCCTCATTTTTACCTGACAAACGGGTCTTTTCCTTTGGTAAACTAGTCAGGTAATCCTCATATAATAAAAGATTAAATTTGAACAAAAGGCTCTTTATGTTTGAAAATTGAGTTCCAAAATACTTTTTAACAAAAAAATGTTAATTCCGAGACACATTATGTAAAAACCAGTAAAATTCTTAGAATACTCCCAAACTGGCTCCTACTGGTACCAGGTCTCGTTTTTGGGGCTAAAGGCTGTTGTAACTCGGTTTGACTTAAAATAACAACAATTTTGTATAGAATATAAATTTTGAAGAACAACATTAGCTTTCTTTTGAGATATTAAGCGTGTTTCTATTATTTATCGTTCTGGAGTTATGGCTCCATATGTCAGCTTTTTGGCCAAAAATTTGGATTTTTTCAAACTTTGAGCGACGAGCGGCACGGGTTAACGTCGTTTAATCGAGCTCAAATTTCGGGTATCTCAATATCTGGAAAGGGGAATCGTTTTGTGGGGTCCAGACGAACAAAATTCCGACATCGATTTTTTGCGGTCACCCTAATATATATATATATATATATATATATATATATATATATATATATATATATATATATATATATATTGAATGTAATGAAAGACTGATTTTGTCAAATGTCCACTTTATTTAGTTTCACTGAAACTGTATGAGGCGTTTCGCTATACTATAGCTTCTTCTGATTCAAAATGGATCATTTTGTATCAGAAGAAGCTATAGTATAGCGAAACGCGTCATACAGTTTCAGTGAAACTAAATAAAGTGGAAATTTGACAAAATCAGTCTTTCATTACATTCTTTATGAATTTCAGTCAAGTAACAGCCACAACAATTCAAAGTTTATTTATATTAATACATATATATATATATATATATATATATATATATATATATATATATATATATATATATATATATATATATATATATGTATATGTATATATATATATATATATATATATATATATATATATATATATATATATATATATATATATATATATATATATATATTACAATAGAGGTTTTCACGGATGGTAGAATGTAATATATCAAAATTCCGGTTTTCAATCCGTTTGTCTAACAATGAATTTGCACGACGTTTCGCCAAAATCTTATGTGGAATTTTCAAATGCTCTTGTTACTGCTGCTACTCGATACTGTGATCTTGCTGTTGCTGCCGCTTCGCACTAATATATATATTTTTACTTCCGTTGCTTAAAGAATGTGTAGTCATTAGAACATTACATTCCGCCTTTTCTGCATTTATTCACAATTTATCTCCCTCTTAAGTGAGAGAGGATATCTATTTCAAATTACGTATACATACATTACTTGAGGTAGAAATGGAATCTAAAGTTTTTGGCGATATTACTTTAAGGGAAGGAAGTGAAAATTGGTAAATTTTGTATATTTTTAATCATATGAGAGTTTTCCTTGGTTTTTAGTTAATATAATGAACTGAAATGTATCCTTTTTATCGTCATTGAAATCGAGGAATCTGAAAATTGTATCTGAGGCGTCAGCTGTAAATTCATGTATTTCGTAAGCTCATACATTACTTAATTTTTTTGTAATTAATATTTTACCATAAATTATTTACCATTTAAAATATCGATTGCTTACATTAAGTCATTCTTTAATATGGAAAAGTCAAATTTAGTACTTATTTTTGAATTGCATGTTTGCCAAGGGAGTTCTGAGTAAATTACACTATTCCATAGGCAAGTTCATAGTTTAGCAACATGGTAGATCACACATTAAGAAAAAAAAACAATTATTTCAATTCAATTTCTATTTCCTTTTGTTTCTATATCCCCTTTAAATATAATTTTAAAACCAAAAAGATATACGGTTTACCATTATCTGATGCTAAGCCTGTTAGATGACAAATCACGGTTCTTTCCGATGTTTCGCCTACGATTGCACAAGACATCTTTAGGGATTTTTACTCCTCGCGATTGGATTGGTCGAATCCCAACAACTAGGATTTCTCAAAACTAAATATGTAAACTGTAATAATAAAGCAAAATTTTGCTTTAATATTGACAAAAATGAATTTACTATTACATAATCGTTCCAAAATTAGGTAAATAATTTAATGAACCTAAATACTTAGATAATTTTGTTTTGATTTTAAACTTGAATGGATTTCTCGAAACATATAATTTAAAAAAATTTAATTGACATATTGAATATACTTGTGAATGTCAATAATAGTTATTCTTCTGCCAATATCTTCGTTAGTTAATAATTAACTAAAATATTTTGAATGTTCAGTGATTATATTATCTACAATATTATATGTCGTATTTGGAAATACGTGTCCCAAATATTCACAACACTTCTGTTGAGATTGTTTTATTTTTTCCATCCAAAATACAGTAAAAAAATAACATTTTTTTTTTCGTTAAGATTGAAAATAGTGAAAAAAAAAATAAAATATTTTTCAGATTCCCCAAGCAAGAACTCCGAAAAGATGGTACATACACATGATTTATTCTAAGTAACCCCTTTAACTCCCTCCTTTACTCTTTTAATCCTTCATATGTTCAACTATTTATAAAGGATATCCCGAAATTCACGCAAGAAGTAATTTTGATAGAAAACACAGGTTTTTCATTAAAAACTGTAATTTTTTATTGATTCATAAAATATACAGTATAGGGTTATGTATGGAATAATATATCGGGTAAATGGCCTCCACGACTTTGTTGGCACATACGCACTCTTTTGTCGAAATTTTCCATGACCGTTGTGCATAAATGTGGCTGAACTTTGTTGATACAGCGCTTAATTTCCTTCTTCAAGTCGTGAGTAGTCGTGGGCTTGTTAGCATAAACCTTAGACTTTAAAAAACCCCAAGGAAAAAAGTCCAACGGCGTTAAATCGCATGATCTGGGCGGCCAATTCTGATCACGAAAACGGGATATTACACGACCAGGAAATGACTCACGCAGTAATTGAATTGTTTCTCGGGCTGTATGGCATGTGGCACCGTTTTGTTGAAACCACATGTCGTCCACATCCATATCTTGCAATTTAGGCACAAATAACTGGATCATCACATCGCGATAACGATCACCATTAACTGTTATTGCCTGGTCAACCGTATTTTCGAAGAAGAATGGTCAGATGATACCTCCAGCCCAAAATCTGCACCAAACAGTGACACGTTGTGGATGCATTTGTTTCGCAACTGTCACGTGTGGATTGTTTGAACCCCAAATGCGACAATTTTGTCGATTAACGAAGCCATCAAGATGGAAATGAGCCTCATCGCTGAAGTTGATTTTTTTCGAAAAATCAGTATCCACTTGTTCCATAATCCATTTAACGAACTCTCTTCGTTGTGCGTGGTCAGTAGGCTTCAGTTCTTGAGTCAATTGAACTTTGTAAGCATGAAGATGCAAATCTTTCGTGAGACTACGCTGTAGAGAGCTTCTCGAAATGTCCAATTCTGAGCCACAGAGCCGAATTGATGTTCCTGGAGTCTCAGCAACACTCTCACGAACTGCTTCAATGTTTTGTGTCGAAACAACTTATTGAAGGACGGCCAGAGCGTTTAAGATCACTAATTGATCCAGTCTCCTGAATTTTTCAATTAATCTCTTTACAGTTGATAAGGCTAAATCACTATTCCGACCATATTTCGTACGAAAATTCCGAACTCTAGCTGCCAAACTTTCATTATTTTTAAAATATTGCTCAACAATGAAAACACGTTGTTCTTTATTGTAGCGCTCTATTATTAATAACCCTGAACTGTCAGCTTTCAACTGTGTTTTTTGTTTTGTTGGCAACACTTCACCATACAAATGGCGCCACAATTCCAATCTTGTGTGAATTTCGGGGACACCCTTTAATACTGCGTACAATTTCTTATCTTAATCAAAAATCAGAAACAGTACTACACTATTGAAACCGTACCAAATTTTTCGACCCCTATACATAGTATTACATGTGCATTAGATTTGAAATGGATATGTCGTTTCGTTGGTGAGTTATTAAGTCAACAGACAGGCAAACATACACGTAGACCTAAGGAAATTGAAAACTATGTCTCTCGTGATCTTGGAAGCCCAAAAAACGTAAAGAAAAGCAAAATTTCAGAGTGTAATTTATACCGAATACAATACTTGTTTTGGCAAGCGAAGCAAAAGCGGGCACATTAATGTCAAGTAATTAAATTTAGTATATATCATTAATTATGTAAGTGATTGGTTAAGCTGCATAAAAAATTTTCCATGCACTAAAAATTAGCTAAGCTTTGATTAAAAGTTTTCTTTTATCGCCTTGATATACTGCATTAAAGTAGAACAGCAGTATAGTATAATAACTAGCCACTTATTTATTTAACTTAAAGCAGCGGTCGGTAGCGCAAAACCCGCGGCGGCGGCGAGGGCGCTTCAGCTCTGCGGTGCGCCGCCCCTTGGCGTCGCTATTAGCGTCACGACGCCTCAGTCCGCCGCGAGTCCTGGAAATGTCGAGGCTGTACGTCATCCACGTCCTACTGGCGGCTGATTGACTCTCAAACTTCATGTCGAGTCCCGGAATCATGAGCTCTGGTTCGGTGACCCCAGAATCGTCCAACTTCCATCATGACAACCCTAAACCTACACCTAGAGCCAAAAGGCCGGTGTCCTATCCATGTGGTCCCGAAAGTGATCTCGTTCCCGAACTATCCGGCGAGGAAGTTTCTCTTACGAAGAGATTCTCTAGTGACCCGCTTAAACCACCTTCCAAGGCCAAGACTCAAGTGAAACCTTTTACAAAAGAGTCCTTGGAAAGGCTTGAGCGAAAAACTATTCAACTGGTGCGTGAATATGGCTTTCAACCAAAGAGGAAGCTCAGTGTTGAAGATGGATCGCGACTACCACAAAAGTTTGAACCATTCCCAAAGAAACTGTACGGTCGACCACTTGAGGAAATTGACAACTTTATTTATGATGAGGTCAGTTGATAGTTGATAATTAATAATTCATTTGTATCATAAATTGATTAAAAGTTGTTATTTTAACATTGGAAAAAGTTCTATTTACTATATATTTTACTTTAAATAAAAATACTTTATATTTTAGCCCATAATTATCATTGTCTTACTATATGTAAAAAAAGTAATGCAAAAGTTAAATAATAACCGAACATGCTTTACAAGGACTTTACAATTTTATAACTTTTTAAATTTCATATGCCTTATCTCTTAAAACTTTGCTGGAAGTTTGAAAGCACATATTTCATCAATCTCGGGTGTTATTTAAAAGTTAAAGGAAACTTTTATTAAAATGATTCTGAAATTCTTCGAACGGCAGTTACGCTATTTTAAAGAGAACAACCACATATATTATTAAAATTCCGCATTATAATATTTAAGATTAAACGTCACGCGACTCATGTTTTAAAAACCACGGGGTCCAACAAAAATAAGTATTTAATTTTAATAATAATTAGAAATTATATTCGATATCAAATTATATTCTTAAATGATTTCATATATTTAAAGTATTTGTAGCTCAAAGGGTGCTGACAAAAGTCTGTTAGTACTATGCAGAGAGCCTGTCCATTTGTTTGTTTATTAATCCATACCAGTCAAAAGTTTAGTTTTTAGTACACAAAAATTTATCATTTTTACATACAGGGTGGTTTACTGTAGCAATAAAATCCATTATATTCTTTATCATTAGGGGTCGGTAAGTAATATATTGGATAAGAAAAAATACGAAAAAACTAGAGATAAATATATATATATATATATATATATATATATATATATATATATATATATATATATATATATATATATATATATATATATGTATATATATATATATATATATATATATATATATATATATATATATATATATGTATATATATATATATATATATATATATATATATATATATATATATATATATATATATATATATATATATATATATATATATATATATATATATATATATATATATATATATATATATATATATATATATAATTAATAAAGGATTTATACAATGTATATCAAAAAAATTGAATACAAAATATTTTATGATTTTTTTAATAATTGGGAAATCAAATAAACGTATTTTATATAACATACCCTATATATCGCTCTGCTCACGATCAAACAAAATAAAGACAACGAAGGTATATCTGTGTATATGGTTAGTTATATTTTATTTTTATTTATTTATGTTTTTAAATATTTCATTTTTTCAAATTGTCTTATGTTTTTATTAGACTTGTATTTATTTAAGTTTTATATTTAAGTATAATTTAATTTTTCATTTATCGTTATTAAAAGATTATTCTTGTATTTCTCCGTAACAAAAAACTTTTATTAGTGTTCGATATGGAACATTCATGGAATCACTTCGGTGTCTGTCCGTCTGCTCGTCTCGCCATCTGCCCGGTCTGTCGGTCTGTATGTCACATCAGATATTCTCCGAAACTATTTGACATAGAAAAGTGAAATTTGGCACAAATATAGGAATTGACGGCCTAACCAGAGCGGTGTAATTTTGAAACTCAAATTTTGACTTAAGGTGTTAGTTTTGGGGGGTGAAAAAAAATTTTACCAGGTCATCGAGGGGGATGTCAAATGAAAGCTGGTGAACATACGCGTTCAAATATATATATGATGTAATACCTGCATACGGTTTTTCTTTGTATTCTTTTTTAAAAAATGGCAAAAACACCCCTATCTTCCTACCTTATCTCGAAAAGTACCATCAATAAATTTCGAATAAACAGTCTAAATAAAGTGTAGTTGAGCGAAAATTATCACGAGTGCATTGCGTCGACAAAATAATTTTATTTTATTTGTTTATAAACAAATATTTAGGTAGTAAATATTTGTTCTGCACTTTTATTACTAGATTCTAGATTAAGCTAGATTGATTTATTGGTTATTAGGCAGCTGAGATTCTAGAACTATTATACATTATTGACTAAGAAAAAACGTGAAAATATATGGTATATTGGATATTAAGATGTCAGGGCCTAATTAACTTAGCCTAGGTAAGGATTTTATCTTATTTTAAAAGCAATCATGGTACGGAACACTAATTGTGCAAGTCCTACTTGTACTTGACCTATTTTTTTTCTTTAATATGTAAACATATTAATTGCTATTCTCACACGACAAATGGCTATTATAAAAAATTGAAGTCCCGGTCATAATGCTTAAAATTTTTGCTGAAATAATGTTGAATTGACGACTACGTTTTCATTTTAGTTATCAAAGCTATAACCTCTAGTAGTTCGAAACGGCTGTAGCCCAAACTATAGTAAAAGGTTAATGAGTGTTGAAAAGGTGGTCTAAAATAGAAGATGTAAAACATTCGACAGCATGTATTTAATGGCAGTCACAGGGGTTGCAGAGATAACTTAAAATATAAAACAATGAAATTACCGGTCAAGTGCAAGTTGAACTTGCACAATTAGTGTTCCATACGTTGATTGCTTTTAATGTAAAAAAAAATTGTTACGGTAGTATAAAATGATCGGAGACTTCACAAAACACACCCCCCAAATGAGTTTTCAATAAAGTTTGCTTCCAATCTTTACTGAAAATTGATGACCTTGATTTTTTTTTGTTTTATATACCAGACAAATTAATAAAGGTGATAATTTTCGTTCAATCTTTACCTCGTGGAGAATATTCCAGAATTTTTTCAAAATTTTTTGGTCAGTACTTTTCGGGATAACGTGGGGGACAGCGATTTTTCGCTATTTTTAAAAAATAATACAAAGAAAAGTGTGCGCAATTATTATATTATATATATTTTTTACTCGTGTTTTTGACAAGCTTTCATTTGACACCACACTCGATGACCTAGTAAAAAATTTTTTTTTTCACTTCCGATTTCACCCCCCCAAACCCCTAAGTCAAAATTTAACTTTCAAAACTACATGACTCTGATGAGGCCATCAATTCTATATTATTAGTGTAACAGACGGACACCAAAGTCATCCCATAAGTTTTCCATACGGAACACTAAAAAACACAAGGCAATTTGTGTAACAATTTTATTTTTACATAGAAGCCCATACCTTAATATATGTGAGATAGGTGACAGACAGACAGACGGAGAGACAGACAGACAGACACCGAAGTCATCTTATAAGTGTTCCGTACGGAACACTAAACTTCCAATCTGGATCATAGTTAGTTCTGGACTATATTTTCAATAGCGTTATGATAGTTTTCCGTAGTTTTTACTGGAGATATTAATAAGTTTAAGCATAATTATTTATGGGAGGTTAAAGGTCTGGGGTAGGGTATTAAAGTTATTGCTTTGTATATATCATATTGGCCGGCCTCGATGACCGGTTGGTACAGAGTGTACTAAGTGTACCGATGGCCGTATTGGCGGTTGGGTGTCGTCTCAGATTTTAATAATATGCAAACTCGTGGCTAATACGTTATTTTTTTTTTAATTTTTTTTTATGGGTCTAGCACACGTGCTACAGGGAAGTCCCTAAAGCGCTACAGGAGCGACACGTGTGCGGAGAAAGTGATTCACGTTGTTCTTGAATCGCTGTAGATTGTACTCGGTGGGAAAGACAGTCCTGAGCAAATTATTCCAAAAGGATGATGTTCTCCATATAAAAGACTGCTTGAAAAGCGTTGTACGAGGAGTAACAAGCTGAACCTCATACGGATGTGAAGAATTAGCGCTACGTGAACTTCTAACATGCACCGCTCTGGAATTAAGCGGGCCACATCCTTCGAACACTTTCCATGAAAGTACTTGTAGAATAGGCTCAAGTCGCCAACCGTTCTTCGATGTTCCAGCGAATCAAGGCCGACGATCAGTTCTGGGTCTCCAATCAGACGAAAGACTCTTCTCTGAATAGAATCCAACAAATGCAGTGTATGTTTGGGAACATGGAAACATGGGAGCAGTATTCCATAGTTGCTAGAATTTGAGCTTTGTAAAGAACAGTTGTTGTGGAGTGTAAAGCTTTCTGGTTCGAAATAATATTCCCAATTTGTGAGAAGCTCTCCTTGCTATGCCTGCAACATCTTCATGCCAGGACATACTCGTATTTGCTCCCAAATTAACGCCCAACAAATTGAGTGACGATGTTAGAGGAATGGAGTGCCCCGACATAAATATGTGGGTTCTTATGTCGGGTTCAGCAACGTTAACTTTTTTAGAAAAAACTGCCGCCTAGGTTTTTGTAGCGTTAAATTCCACTTGGTTACTGTCACCCCAAGATAGAATTTCTTCCAGGTCTTTGTTTAGTTGAATGACTTCCTGCTGTCTGCGGATATTCGTCTGAGTAGCCGATGTCCGAGCGTTCAAAGTGAATGAAGAGATAAGTGTACTGTCATCTGCAAAGCTGTAGATTGGATTCTCGGTCTTTTCCAGCAGATCGTTAATGTAAATGAGAAAGAGAGTAAGAGATAGTATGGAGCCTTGGGGTACACCGGCGTTGATAGTGAAGGTGTTAGAAAGAAATCCGTCGACTGCCACTCGTAAAGAACGCTCTCTGAGGAAACATGAGAGCCACAAACAGAACTTTTCCGACGTACCATAAGAACGTAGCTTAGCCAACAGCCCATCGTGCCAAACACGGTCGAATGCCTTGGATATGTCAAGAGCAACCGCTCGAGATTATCCAAAGTGTTCAATTGCATTGTTCTAAACATGTGTTACATAAGTCAGAAGATCTCCTGTTGATCTATTTTTACGAAAGCCATATTGGTGATCGCTAATAATGTTGAATCCTTCAAGATATTTTAGAAGGTGCTGATTGATAGCCTTTTCCATGACTTTCGATATTATTGAAAGCAGTGCGATTGGTCGGTAGTTATTTGGCAAGGTCTTCTTGCCTTTTTTAGGTATCGGCTGAACTGTAGCACATTTTCAGCAGGAAGGAAATATTTCCTTTCTGTAGGATAGGTTGAAAAGTCTACAGAAAACTGATGTTAGTTTCCTCACACAGTTTTTAAGAACTATGGCAGGTATTCCGTCAGTGCCAGAAGCCTTTTTGGTGTCTAGCTTCATCAGAATACGCTTTATGATACGCTGTCTGAAGACAACATCGGGCATCCTTGACTGCACTATGGGAATAGTAGGTGGTGTTTTTCCTTGGAAATCGACAGTAGAATGTGAAGCAAAGAGTTCAGCCAACAAGTTCGCTTTCTCAACAGGTGTCGTTGCAATTGAATTATCTGGCCGTGTGAGTGGTGGTATGGTGGATTTGGTGAAATTTTGACTAACTGCCTTAGCGACCGACCAACAGGACCTTGACTTATCGGGACAAGTGAGAAGTTTGTTTTTAATCCGTTGATTATGTACCTCCTTGGTTTCGTCGATAATTTCTTTGCATCTGTTCCTGGCACGAACAAAGGTGTTACGGTTTATGGTGTTAGGATTTTCACGCCATTGTCGGTATGCAAGATGTTTGCAAGCAACAGCTTCTTTGCATTTTCGGTCAAACCAAGGCTTGCCGTTGGAAGGGCATTTCTTCGAAAAAGGGATGTAAGCCTCCATACCGGCCAAAATAACATCGGAAACCTCCCTGGCGCAGTCAGATAGGTCGTCAGATCGAAAACAAACGTCTAACCAAGGGGTTCGAAAATATTCCATGAGATCTTCCCATTTAGCAGACTGGTAGTATCAAATCTTGCGTGGTTTAGGCGCCTCTCTGTCATTGATTGGTAGAATACTCGATGTAGAAAGTAGTTTATGGTCGGAAGAACCTAACGGCGGAATTACGCTGACCGTGTAAATCTCGGATTGGTGGTTAAAAAGAGATCAAAAAGATTGGTAAACTCTCCGTCTCGATCAGGGATCCGTGTTGGTTCGTCAATAAGCTGAGTTAAACCACAACTGATTGAAAATGATTCGGCTTCACGACCTTGTTCGTCGGTAGTATTTGAATATTTAAGCCAGTTGGTGTTGTGGACATTAAAGTCGCCCAGGATGGCAATTTCGGCATTTGGATAGTTAATTTGTAAATGATCGATGGTGTCTGCAAGGGAAGGAAAAGTGTTCTAAAGTTAGTATCACTTGGTGGTCGATAGAGGATACAGATGAACCTTGTGGTTGATTGAGTCGTTATTTTTAACCACATAACATCAAAGTTTGGGGGCTCCAGAGCCTCTTCTCGTTGGCAAGAGAGGTCGTTTCTGACATAAAGACAGATTCCAAAGTTACGCCTAAATCGGGAATAGAAGTCGTACCCAGGATAAAGATAGTTTACTGTGCTGGTCGATGAACTGACCTTAGTTTCACAGAGAGCGAGTACATGACGTTTATTTGATTGCAGGTGTTGTTGCACTGAACTTATGTTCGTGTTTAAACCTCGTATGTTGCAAAAATCCATTTTGAAATTCTGATCTCTGCATGTCGACGCCCCTGAACCAGCCCCCACCCGGAGATCCGAACGGGGGGCTATTTTACCTCCGGAATTTTTTGTATCCATGTGCCTCATCATGCTATTTGGTCCCAGAGTCCGGGACATCGACACAGCCACGAAACGTTAAGCAACTTCACGCAGCCTAAGCCGATGCGATGGTATGACACCGGGCGATGCTGGTGGGATCTGGGCATCTACCATCTAGGTTGTTCTTTAAGTCGCCTCCAACGACAGGCAGAACATACGTTAAGTTCGTAAGGCCAGTAAATCAGTAAAAAAAAATACCATATTATACGTCCTTTTAGGGTTCTTGGAGTTGAGTAATCTAACTTTCTCTTATTTACCATTATTTATGGTCAAACATACTATGCGTGCTACCGCCATAGAGGGGTCGCTTCGTATATTTATTTACTCTTCAAGGAGGCGAGGAATCTGAAATTATATTTTCAATATCCTCTGCTCAACATTTTATATGATATCTCACCATAAATTACTACCACGGAAATATCAAATATCTCATTTTCGTCTATTTAAATTGGAAGTCAGCTTTTTTGTACAGGGAATTCAAAATCAAGACAGAAATGGGATTCATTATATTTTTCACTGTTAAAGAGTTTGTACACTGTTAAAGTGTTGTATTTTCTTAGACATCAGTATACCAGAAAAAATTGATATAGTTACCGAATATATTATATAAAATGGGTCTAAAATTAACAATAAAACCCAAATACTTAAAAATATTCCAGGTTTCCTGTTTAAGAACACAAGTTTATTACAAATTTTTGACACAAGGATCAAAAGTTTTGACACAAGGGTCAAAATTTTTTGACACAAAAGAAACCATTCTTTTGCGAGATTTTTATATTAATATCGCTTTTAACAAATTTTTTGCAAACGCATAATCTACTATTCAGGGTGATGAACATACCATATATCGTAGGTGTGGTGCGGAAATGCAAAGAAAACGGAAACCTGAAATAACCTGAACAAATTGTTCGTCTTATCAATTATTATTATATAGCAGAGTAGATCTCAAATTTTTGGGTAGACCGCACGCTATAGCAGCACAATTTTTTTCCACGATTATTAGAGATGTACTAATGGACTACTCGGTGTATATAAGCGTATGAAATTATGGATAAACCATAAATGTAAGTCTTCAATCAATTAAAATAGAAAATAATGAAACCAGCATTTAAAAAATTTTATACTCACTAGCGTAGCCAGGTTCTAGAAGCGAAAAGCTTACAGACAACAAGGATATATTTATATATATATATATATATATATATATATATATATATATATATATATATATATATATATATATCAATCGGTTTTACAACGTCTTCCGTCTTCCGATGCCTAATTTCCATAATTTCCACTCCTCCCGGTTTCTCCATCCCTCCTCCTCCAGATCTCTCTCTAGTACTTCCTTGTTGATTCCTGCTCTCCAGCTTTGGCGTGGTCTTCCTCGCTTTCTTTTTCCATGAGGGTTCCAATTTAAAATCTTTTTAGGTAGTCGATCTTGTGACATTCTCTGTACATGTCCGTACCATACCAACTGTTGGGTTCTGATTTCGTCCACTATATCGTGCTTTATTTCTAAAGCTCGTCTTATCGTTTCATTTGGTATGCGGTCTTTTCTGGATTTTCTGGCTACTCGTCTCCAGAAATCCATTTCTGTAGCTTGTAGTATTTTTTCTGTTCTTTCTTTCAATGGCCACACCTGGGAGCTGTAAGTTATTATACTTTTACACTATTGAGTTGTAAATTCTCTTCTTATTTTCAATGATTATGTTTTTGTCGCATAGTATACTAGTAAGCATTGCAATCGCTTTTCTTCCTTGGATATTCCTCTCGAATATTGCTTCTTCCAGTGTTCCGTCCCTAGATATTCTCGTTCTCAAATACTTACAACTGGCACAGTGTTTGATGGTGTGTCCTGTGGCCAGTTTCAAGTCCTGCTGTTGTCCTCCGACGCACATGTACTCGGTCTTTTTAATATTGACTTCTAGGCCCCATTTTTCATATTTCTCCATAAGTTTTCGTGTCATGTATTCCATTGCAAGGATATATTTAAATTAACAAAAATATAAGTAAAAATGGAATATAAGACTTTTTCTCACGAAGTCCAGTTTTTGAATAACTTATTCATAAAAATTGAAGAAATTACATATTTTTCATTATTTAGGCTAAAATATACCAGTTATGAATATTATAAAAAAATATCATTGAAGTTTTTGATTTGATGAGGTTACATTTATTATTGCATCTATTTTCCAAGAGATTTTTCAGCTGAAATAGTCTTTTTTAATGCTGTAACTTTTAGTGTAAACTAGGATTTTAAAAAATTGTAAATAAAGATGACTTGTTGAAAATGTTTTGGACCATCTTGTGAAGACTTTTCACTAAAAGCTATTTGAAATATAACATTCAATGGATACGTCGTACATAATGTCTTAGGGTTAAAGAGACGGTAATATTTATTTAATTCCTGCACCAATGGGTACTATGTTTTTTGCGTATGGTTTCCAAGCTAAGCACAGGTTTGAGAAATGAATACACTATTTAAAATTAAGATTTTAGTGTCTTTCTCTTTTAATCAAGGCCACTAGGACGGAATTTTTATCGTTTATGTAGAGAAGTATGATTTTTTTTTTTCATTTCCGACTATAAGTCCTGAACTTAAACTTTCTCTTTATATTCAACTAGATCTAAATATAAACTGGAAAAAAATATCTCAATTGTGAAAAGAATTTCAAAGATACATAGAATTATAAATTAAAATGTGAGTTTGGTTATTTTCAGACTCTAAAGTTCAGTTTAGAAAAATAAGACCAAAGTCATGTTATAAAATCAGGATTTAGAGTTTGAAACGTGAAAATGCTTCCTTGCAACTTTTCTCAACTATCCAAAATAAGTCACCAATTTCTTAATTTCTCATAGTCATAATATTTCATATTACCAGTTGTAGCTACTGTTTACCTTTAAAGCAGTGAGTTAACTAAGTATTTGATTACATTTGACCTAATTAATATGTAGTAGAGAGACTACGTATACCATTGTCAATATTCCTCAACTGCAGACGCTATTGTGCAAATTTAGATTTAGTCGAGCTACAACATATTTTTCTAAAAGAAATTGCAGAGGCGGAATTTGGTTTTTATTAGTTCGATTTTTTATTATATCGTAGTTTCTTGTTGATCAAAGAGTGCGTGCTAACAAAAATAATAATTTTGTTTTTATCATGCGACAAAATGTCAAATCGGCTACAGAAAATTTTTTGTTTTGGTATTTTATTAAGAAGAGTTAAATTAACGCATTTTGGTAATTGCTATTTTCGGGGTTTACATATTATGACTTCTTCTTTTACACAAAATATTGTAGAATAAAGATACTTGAAGAATTTTCGAATATAAAATTTTTGAGAAAAAATTTTTAGCAGAAATACAATATTGAAATCCAACCAACATTCTTGAACAACTTTTATTTTAAAAACTTTTAAGTAATCAGTAGACACTGAATAGGTTAAATAAAATTGAACTAATTTATTAATTAGGTCATAGTTTAATTTAGTTTACCTAAATATATAAACTTAACTTCGTCCGTGACTAATTTGGTTAGGTAAATCTTTGTTAGCAACAGACAGAAGTTAGTTCAGATTAGTTTCGTTCGTAAGATTAAGGTTAACTCAAAAAAATTTTAAATATTTAATAATTGATTTAATTACACAGGTATACAAAAAAAATAATTCTCTGTCTTTTAAGTGTGTTTTCTTAAGTATTTTTTTTTATTCTGAATCCAAAAAAAGACATCCGCCGTAAGATTTTTTCAGAAAAAAACATTTGAAGTTGCCAGAAAACTATTCAAATGAAAAAATAAGTTTTAATAAATAATGTAAACCCGTATATTTATTAAAATTATGGAATAAAAACTATTATTTTGGACATCTTTGAACAAAAAACACGCATACACCAACTTTAACTAAGCTATTTAGCAAAATGCTGTTTAAAATCAATATGTGTAACCGCTAAATTAAAAAATTGTATTCAGTTTTTATTAATATTGTACAAAACTATTATTTCCAGTGTTTTCTGAAGTTATTAATTTTGACTTGACATCAAAAAACAAAGATTTATGTTCAGTTTCAACAAAAAACTCGCTTTTAACACTTACAAGGGAGGGTGCTATGTGGTTGGTATAATGCTTTTTTAAGAAAATAAATGCAATGAAATAATAGTTTTGTTCAATAATAATAAGAATTAAAAACAATTTTTTAATTTAGCGGTTGCACATATTTATTTTAAACAGCAGTTTGCTAAGTAGCTTAGTTAAAGGTGGTGTATGCGTGTTCTTTGTTAAACATGAACACTAAAACCTAACATTTTTAAGTTTTTTTGATCAATGTAGGTTTAGAACACTTAAAGATGTTCAAAATAATAATTTTATTCCATAATTTTAATGATTATACAGTTTTACATTGTTTATTAAAATTTATTTTTTTTTTGGCAAATTTAAGTGGGTTTTCTCAAAAATCCTTACGGTAGATATCTTTTTTATGATTTTTTTGGGTTCAGCATAAAAAGATACTTAAGAAAACACGTTGTCTCACTGAAAAGACAGAATTTTTTTTTGTATACCTCTGTTATTTATGCAATTAAATATATTTTTTTGATTTATTATAGACTTGCCATATTAATCGGAGTTAGCCTCAATCAAGTATTGTATTATAATATTATTAAAGTAATTTACCAAGTACTTCTGCAAATACGGAGTTCTAACATAAACAATGTAACGAAATAACTTAATCCAAATATTGCAACATGGTATTTTCCAGACTAAGGTACATTGTGATGAGATATTAGTAAAAAAGACGTTAAATAGTTAAATAAAGCTCTCCAGCTTCTCAGAGCCTTTAGAAAAGTTAGAAATGATAGAAAATATACTTATTAAATTTTTCGACATCGAGAAACCTAAAATGAACGTATATTATGACATTTACCAAACCCTCCTTAAATCCGATGTAACTTCTACTATTAAGGTAAAATTTTCTCCAATATCTCTAACAAAATCTATAAAAACTTTTTGTAATACTACTGAAACTATATAATTTTTATGAAATTCCCCTGCCTATTAGAATTGGATATAATGAAAAAAATAATAAAATTTCCAGACTCTCCGATAGTATAGATAGAAAGAGATGTATAGTATAATACCATGTATATGAACGCACTCTTATATCCCCTTCTCTCACCCTTACATATTTTACTATTTTATATTATATACTT
>CM032446.1:97616363-97621363 GCA_019049505.1 Pachyrhynchus sulphureomaculatus | reverse complement strand
GTTTTCAACAAAATTTTTTTTCCGATCTTTATTGAAAATGATAACCTTGAAGTTTTTGTTTTTTTTTTACGCCAGATAAATTAATAAAGGTAATGCACTCGTGATAATTTTCGCTCAACCTACACCTTGTAGAGAATATTCCAGAATTTTTTCAAAATTTTTCGATCAGTACTTTTTGAGATAAGGGGGGACAGCGATTATTCGCCTTTTTTAAAAAATAATACAAAGAAAAGTGTGCGCAAGTATTGCATCATATATATTTTTGAACTCGTGTTTTTACAAGCTTTAATTTGCAGTCCCACTTGATGACCTGGAATTTTTTTTTCACTCTCGATTTCACGCCCTAACACCTTCAGTCAAAATATTAGTACCAAATTTCAACGGAGAAAATTGGGTGTGATAAACGGACAGGCAGACACCGAAGTGATCTTATAAATGTTCCGTACGGAATATTAATTAATATATAATCACATATGACTTGACATTTTCTTATTAAATTTGTTTTGAATTATTTGTTTTGTGATGATTCTTACCTATTAAATCGAATACCTTGTACCGCAGCCACTTGCAAATATTTGATATTATCCTTTACGTTAATATCTCAAATTTCTCGAATAATATCTACAAATATTGTTTGGTTTCCATTAAGCATTTGAGTAAGATTTAGAGTGAATTGAACTTGTTGATCCTAAAACCACATTCAACTGGGAAATATTAAATTACGTAGATAAATCTGTGCGATTGGATCAAATTACCTAATTATTTAATGAATTTTTGATCACGAGGATTGTATAATTTATTGTTTTATATAACTTTTTTTTTAATTTCTGGATATTATGTCACTAAAAGAAATTGATCTCAGTTGAAAACCAATTTAATTTGGTGATACTTACAATGTTTTTTTTTTAAGCTTCTAATTTGGTAGAACCTGAAATTCAGGGGTTGAAATACTGATCATATACACTTGAGTCTATTCTGTAAATAACTTTATAGTAGAGGTTCATTAGACGAAGGCCGCTTGATTTCTCCCACAGCGGCGCAAGTTAGAAATACGTGTCGTAGTAATATATCACAACCGTATGAGGTTTAGGTTGTTACTTCAAGAACTCATTTGGATAAAGAAGCTTTAGAATGAACCGTCCAGGATTGAGTTTCCTATCAAGTACAACTTGCAGCGGTTCAAGTTTAACGTTAATTGTTACGTTTACGGACTCGTCGATTTTCTAGCGATTTAAAGTTTGCCTAGTAGTGCCTGTGTTATGCTCATAAAAATATAAATTGCGCCTAACTAAAAATTCCATTGTTTAACGAAAATATCATCATGATATTGTCAATTTTTAAAATGGTCCAGTATCTGCAGTCTATTAGTGATTCACAATGTAAGTGTAACTTTCCTGTAGATAATTTCATTTTATATTACACTATTTGTTACCGGTTTAAGGAAAAGTTGAGCTATATATACAGGTTAGTAAAACAATGGTGTAAAACTAGCTTTCGAGAACTCTCTTTTTGAAAAAATAAATTGTGGTGTGCCGTTAATTTGAAACAAGTACGACTTTTCAGTTGTCTAATTATTTAGTAAAAAATGAGCTTTTGGACTATTTTAAAAGCTTTTATTTATAGGTTTTTCGAAATAAATAACCTTATGATGCGTTCTGTATAATTACATTTTTACCTTTATACAAATTAAAAATTAGAATATTATATTCCGGATTAACATGGGGAATGTTGAGACCTAAATATGTAATAATGATCTAAAAACTTTACAATTTAATGAAAATCCTGGATTTCAAATATAGTTGTGTGGACCGAAAAGCCTAGTAGTGGCTCGAAGTGACATAATAATAGACTAAAAGCTACGGGAAAAAAGTGGAGTGGCCAGTAGCAATTTGTCCCTTTAACAGGTTTTTCTGGCACAGAAACTGTTCATTTTTCAGATATTTTGGGCCGTCGCTACTGGTCCATTATCCAATAAGGCCCAATTCGAATATGCCATTTTTGGCGTGAACGGTAGCACCGTAGGCGAGGCACAGTATCATTAGCCAGTTAAGTAGGACTTGTACTCAATGATTGGTAGGAGTCGATGTTAGCCCGGGGGCCCGAGGGGACCTTTTTCTTGACTCCAAAAAATTGCGTGAATGGTAGCAGCTCAAATTTTATTTCATTTATTTCGTTTTGACGAGAATATAGCATAGCATAGCCAACCTTATGGCAGGGTGGGCATTTTCTCTGAAATCGGCTCTTTTAGGGACATTTTTTGTCCCTAAAAGAGCCGATTTCAAAAAAAAAACGCCTAGGTGTGACTCCTGCCAATCGTATTTCTGTGACTCCTGCCAATCTTATTTCTGGTATGTTTTCATCAAAACAAAATAAATGAAATAAAATTTGAGCTGCTACCATTCACGCCATTTTTTTGAGTCAAAAAAAAGGTCACCTCAGGCCCCCAGGTTAACATCGACTCCTACCAATCATTGAGTACAAGACCTACTTAACTGGCTAATGATACAAGTGCTGCTGAACTGGCTAGTCGTATTGTACCACGCCTAGGGTGCTACTGTTCAGGCCAAAAATGGCATATTCGAATTGGGCCTTATTGGATAATGGGCCAGTAGCGACGGCCCAAAATATCTGAAAGATGAATAGTTTATGTGCCAGATGAACCTGTCAAAGGGCCAAGTTGCTACTACCCACACCACTTTTTTCCCGTAGCTCTTGGTCCATAAGGTATAAGACCAAGTGGAAAATACAAAATATATTACTTTTTCCAAGATGATGGGGTGCTCAAAAGTGTTTAGATCCCTTGTAAAGGCAGGTTTGTTTAGTCGTGAAGCCATCCTACGTGGCCCTAGGTACCCTAGAATACAAAAAAACAGTTTTCCACCAGTCTGCTAATCGATATACTGTTGAATGATTTCGATACCGCTATAATACCAGAGGTAGAAAAGAAATCTGTAGTTTTTGAACTATATCACCAAAGCTAACGAGAATTATCCCCGGGTTTAGCCTATCCAGGGGCGCCCGATCTTTATGTCAGGAGACTCTGTCTTCCCGTAAAGGGTTTTTATCGGTGGAAAATTATTAATGTAAAAAAAGAGTTCTTTTTTTGGAATTCTTCTCCTTTCATGATCATCAACTTTAGAAAGTGGTAAAATTTTTGAGCACGGGAGGCTTACTCCTTTTTATAAGAGGATTCTTTTTTTTGCAAAATCTTTAGTCCCCAGCCATTAATTTTTGAAGTTGATAAAGTTCAGCTAAATAATTTTTTAAAGGAATGCCTTTTTTGAGAGAGCTATTCCTCCGGTCATCTTTTCCAAGTTCCACTATAAGCTAAACGTTTTTTTTTTTTGATAAGAGTTCGTAAAATAACTTTCTCGGGATCCCGTGTTTCTCTCTTCAGCCCTCAAGATCGTACTAGGAAAACAATGTGGAGGTCGTTAAATATTGTATAGTTTCAATATTATGAATATTTTTCGTGGCGTATATAACAACAAAACTATATGTCCTTTTTAAGGTTTGTGGAGTGGAGGAATTTGAAAATTATGTTATTCTTTCATTATTTCCAATAGCAGGAATACTTTCTATGCTTAATTTTTTTATTACTAATATCAACACAGTACCAATCATTTTAAACATCGAGCAGTAATGCTTGAATTAAACTTCTCTAGTGTAAGAGAGTTAAATTCAGTAATTGTTTTAGAACTGTCTGTGTACGAGAAAAGTACTTTACCAATATTTAACAACGGTTCTAATTATTGGGGCGTATAACCCATTGTTCAACTTTTCCTCAAATGCGTAGTTCACAGTTTAATATTCAATCAAATTACCTATAAACTGGTTTATTTCTACGGTTTTTAATTAAATTTTATATTACAGGAACTACACATTAAATTTTTGGGTGAGTGACTTAGATTGTTAACTAATTTATACAGGATGTTTTCTAAGTTGGCTCAATTTTTACCTTATATCCTCTATACAAAAATTAAATAGCTTAGATAATATTACGTTCCAAATTTTTGTTTTAATTAACGAATTCTAATAGTTTTATATCCTGTCTACTCTAATGAGCCAGTGTTTCTTAAATTTCGTCACTGTCCTATGTAACTAAATTAATTTAATTATTTTTTATTTACTTTCCATTTTTCAGTAAAACTTCATACGCTGCCATTCGATAACTATGTTATAAAACACGCCAAATTCTTTAAAATGAAGTTCGATTAAGTATAGCTCACACAAATAAATTAATTTTGCAATGAGTTATTGTAACCGAATTAATTATTGGTACACTTAAATTATTTTACGTTGATTACTGTGATTATTTTGTTTATGGTAATTAGATTCCTCTAAATTCGATTACTCTGTATTTATCCAATTATTTTATACGATTTCAATTATTGTAGAGTAGTTAAATAACTCAACAATTTTAGCCTCTTTAAAAATGTTATCCTAAAAAAAATCTTCTCTGAATTTGTAAAAAATGCAGTTTTAATAGACTCTTGCCAAAAAAAAGTCTAAGAAATTTCAGAAAATAAAGTTTTTATTTATATTTTGGAGCAGTACAAATTGGAGATACAATGGTTTTTAAAATATTTTTAGAAAATAAAACAGACAATTTGAAATGTAAAATTTTTTCAATTATTTTCCTTTCATCTAAATCAATTTTGTAATTTCACCACTAATTAGTAATTCTATTACTATAAGTCGTTGAATTACAGTTTGGCTAATTATACTATCAGCGATGATTCAATTACATAATTTTATTTATTTTGGAAGGAATTACTGCAAAAATTATTGAATTACATGTACAATACTCAACTACTATGGAGGTAATTGAATTACCGCTCTAGGAATTTAACTACTGCAAAAGTTATTCGGTGAAGACAATTTAATATTACGGAAAGAATTACAAATCACCAGTTACGTTAATGTTATTTATATGAAAACAAATTTTAATTGCACTTTAAAGAGAGTTTTTGAATTAAACCATCTGAATTGCCGACACG